>OZ023265.1:152062546-152532546 GCA_964006375.1 Tillus elongatus
TATATATATATATATATATATATATATATATATATATACTAAATATAGTAATAATAACAAATTTATGAATCTCGCTCCGCTATATATATATATATATATATATATATATATATATATATATATATATATATATATATATATATATATATATATATATATATATATATATATATATATATATATATATATATATATATATATATATATATATATATATATATATATATATATATATATGAAGCATTCACAGGCCATTTAGGCCCATAGCTTGGTAATACGTTTCCATTGCTTCCTATCCAGTGCAATCGTCTTCCAGTTTTGGACTCCTTTTTCTAGCAAGTCTTGTTGTGCTGCATCAAGCCATCTTTTTCTTGGTCTTCCTCTCTTCCTTCTACCCTCTGGATTTGACCAGACACACTTCTTCACCATTCTCTCCACACCCATTCGTTCTATATGTCCCAGCCACTGTAGTCTGCGTGCCTTAACCAGTTGAGACACCGGCGGTTCTCCATACATTTCATACACTTCCACATTTGGACGTCTTTCCCACATGCCATCTACTTTCTTGCCTCCGAAGATTCTGCGTAGTACCTTTCTCTCCCATATCGCTATTCTGTCCTCCAGTCTTCGGTTCATTGTCCATGCTTCACAACCATATGTCAAGGTTGGTCTTATCACAGTCCTATATACTCTGAGTTTCGCAGCACGCGAGATGTTCTTTGATCTAAGGAAGCTGTTAAGCCCTCCTGCACATCTGTTGGCTTTTGCTATCCTTAGGTTAATTTCTACCTCCTCATCACATCTATTGTCTACTAATACACCTAAGTACATGTAATTATTAACCTCTTCGAACTCTATGACTCTCTCCCCTCGCATTTTCACTGTAAAAGGTTCACTATTAGTCACTTTAGTCTTTTTAATTGCCATATACTTGCTCTTGTCCTTATTTATTTGAAGTCCCACACTGTCTGCTACTTCCACCAAACTTCTAGTGATTCTTTCCAGCTCTTTTCTATTTCTGGCCAGTAACAATATATCATCCGCATAAGCAAGGCACTGATGACTCCTGTCAAACAAGCTCCCAGTTCTGTTTATACCACTCTCTCTTATCACTTTCTCCAGAACTATATTGAATAGTAACGTTGACAGCGGATCTCCCTGCCTCACTCCTCTTCTCACATCAAACTCTTCTGTCAGATTTCCGTTTACCCTTACTGCGCACGTGGTGTTACATAGTGTCATTATTACCAGTTTCACAATATACTCGGGTACTCTGAACTCTCTAAGTATATCAACTACTTTACTTCTTTTCACTGAATCGTAGGCGGTCCTAAAGTCGACAAAGATCATGTGTACTGGAATCTCGTACTCGTAACAGCCTGTCAAAACCTGCTTTAGCAGACATATCTGGTCAACTGTCGACCTACCCTTCCGAAAACCAGCCTGATATTCCCCTAGCAAAGGCTCTATATATTTTTCTAGCCGTTTCTTTATTAGTGTTGCTAAAATTTTGTAGGCCACATCTGGTAACGCTATCCCCCTATAGTTGGTGCATTCTGTTATATCTCCTTTCTTAAATAAAGTTACCATGATGGTCTTATTCCATTTTTTTGGCATTTCTTTTGTTTTCCAAATTTCTTTTATTAGCTCATACATCATGGCAACCAAAGTAGTCCCTCCGTATTTAAAATTTTCGGCCATAATGCCATTTTCACCTGGACTCTTGTTGTTTTTCATTGTTTGTATAATTTCTTCTATTTCTTGCTTCGTTGGATCTTCTGTAACTTCTTCCTCTTCATAAAACTCTTGATGACACTCTTTCAGTTCTTCTTCATCTCCATCATTATGCAGTTCTTCGAAATGTTCTTTCCATCTCCTGCATATGTCTTTATCGTTTCCAAGCAAATTGCCTTCCTTATCCTTAAAGAACACTGCTTTGCTTTGGTGGCCTCTTTTTATATCTTTCACGTCTTTGTAGAAGTTACGTATTTCATTTTTTTGATATTTATATTCAACATTTTTTATTTTGTCTTCCAGAAATTTTCGTTTCTGGGTTCTACACATATTTTTTGTTCTCTTTCTTTGTTCGTTATATTTTTCTAGGTTTTCCTCCGTTTGCGCCTGAAGCATTTGATGTCTTAATACTGCTCTTTTTTTTTTAGTGCGGCTTTACATTCTTCATTCATCCAGTACTTTTTTATTTGTTTTCGTCTCTTTTCCAGGGTTGCTTTCGTTGCCTCAGTCACCGTCTTTTCTATCTTTTCCCATTTTTCTTCAATGCCGTCTGTATTCAGGAACATATCACTACTATAAGCTTTGTCTATTCTTTTCTTGTAGTTGAGGGCTATTTCTTCTTTTCGTAGATCATTAACATTGTATCTAGTTTCTGCCCTCCTTTTTTGTGTCTGTTTAATCGTATCTGGGAATCTTAAAACAGCCTTTACCAAGAAGTGATCTGAATCAGCTTCCGCACCCCTACGTGTTTTCACATTGGTGATTAGCCAAGCATGTTCTTCCTTTATTAACAAGTGATCTATTTGATTTGTTTTATTTTGTCCCGGTATCGTCCATGTTCCCTTATGTATATCTCTTCTTCTAAAGTGTGTACTCATTATTTTCATATTCTGTTCTATTGCTAAAGATATCAACCTTACTCCATTGTCATTACTCGCCGTATGTTTACTTTCACCTCCTGTTATTGACTTATATATGTCTTCATTGCCTATCTTTGCATTTGCGTCTCCCATCAAAATTATCACGTCATTTTTTGGTATATCTTCTAGCGTTTTTTCCTACTGCTCATAGACGGCGGAGCGAGATTCATAAATTTGTTATTATTACTATATTTAGTATATATATATATATATATATATATATATATATATATATATATATATATATATATATATATATATATATATATATATATACAGAGTGTTTTAAAAATGATGGTCTATGTTACAAGTGCACATTCAGCACAAAAAATAAGACTTATTTTTCAGATAAACATGGGTCCGCAAATTCTTAGTTTTAGTGAATTTTTATTAAAAAAATTCACTAATAGAGAGGTATCGATGGTGAGACTTTGCAAAAATTTTTGCAAATGAGCGCGAATTTGGACCCCTAGAACCTATATCCGGGGTCAGTTTCGATATTTATATGTTTATATATATATATATATATATATATATATATATATATATATATATATATATATATATATATATATATATATATATATATATATATATATATAAACATATAAATATCGAAACTGACCCCGGATATAGGTTCTAGGGGTCCAAATTCGCGCTCATTTGCAAAAATTTTTGCAAAGTCTCACCATCGATACCTCTCTATTAGTGAATTTTTTTAATAAAAATTCACTAAAACTAAGAATTTGCGGACCCATGTTTATCTGAAAAATAAGTCTTATTTTTTGTGCTGAATGTGCACTTGTAACATAGACCATCATTTTTAAAACAGCCTATATATATATATATATATATATATATATATATATATATATATATATATATATATATATATATATATATATATATATATATATATATATAGCGGAGCGAGATTCATAAATTTGTTATTATTACTATATTTAGTATATATATATATATATATATATATATATATATATATATATATATATATATATATATATATATATATACAGGATGTTTTAAAAATGATGGTCTATGTTACAAGTGCACATTCAGCACAAAAAATAAGACTTATTTTTCAGATAAACATGGGTCCGCAAATTCTTAGTTTTAGTGAATTTTTATTAAAAAAATTCACTATTAGAGAGGTATCGATGGTGAGACTTTGCAAAGATTTTTGCAAATGAGCGCGAATTTGGACACCTAGAACCTATATCCGGGGTCAGTTTCGATATTTATATGTTTATATATATATATATATATATATAAACATATAAATATCGAAACTGACCCCGGATATAGGTTCTAGGGGTCCAAATTCGCGCTCATTTGCAAAAATTTTTGCAAAGTCTCACCATCGATACCTCTCTATTAGTGAATTTTTTTAATAAAAATTCACTAAAACTAAGAATTTGCGGACCCATGTTTATCTGAAAAATAAGTCTTATTTTTTGTGCTGAATGTGCACTTGTAACATAGACCATCATTTTTAAAACACCCTGTATATATATATATATATATATATATATATATATATATATATATATATATATATATATATACTAAATATAGTAATAATAACAAATTTATGAATCTCGCTCCGCTATATATATATATATATATATATATATATATATATATATATATATATATATATATATATATATATATATATATATATATATATATATATATATATATATATATATACAGGCTGTTTTAAAAATGATGGTCTATGTTACAAGTGCACATTCAGCACAAAAAATAAGACTTATTTTTCAGATAAACATGGGTCCGCAAATTCTTAGTTTTAGTGAATTTTTATTAAAAAAATTCACTAATAGAGAGGTATCGATGGTGAGACTTTGCAAAAATTTTTGCAAATGAGCGCGAATTTGGACCCCTAGAACCTATATCCGGGGTCAGTTTCGATATTTATATGTTTATATATATATATATATATATATATATATATATATATATATATATATATATATATATATATATATAAACATATAAATATCGAAACTGACCCCGGATATAGGTTCTAGGGGTCCAAATTCGCGCTCATTTGCAAAAATTTTTGCAAAGTCTCACCATCGATACCTCTCTATTAGTGAATTTTTTTAATAAAAATTCACTAAAACTAAGAATTTGCGGACCCATGTTTATCTGAAAAATAAGTCTTATTTTTTGTGCTGAATGTGCACTTGTAACATAGACCATCATTTTTAAAACACTCTGTATATATATATATATATATATATATATATATATATATATATATATATATATATATATATATATATATATATATATATATATATATATATATATATATATATATAGCGGAGCGAGATTCATAAATTTGTTATTATTACTATATTTAGTGTATATATATATATATATATATATATATATATATATATATATATATATATATATATATATATATATATATATATATACTAAATATAGTAATAATAACAAATTTATGAATCTCGCTCCGCCGTCTATGAGCAGTAACCGCTTTATAAAATAAACACCGGCTGAAGCACGTCCGATAGATATGAAAAGAATACAGAAATTTCTGCCAAGCGAAATATGTTAATGTTGGTGTCGTTGAACCTTCCCAAATCGTTAGTGACAGACTACCTGCAGAATTCCTGAAAACTGCAAGTAGAGTTGCGGATATAATATATTTAGAATTATTCATCCTCTGATGACGCTAACTTGGTTAGTGAAACGATCGTCAGGTTTTTTTAAATGTGTTATGGTAATTTATGTTTTCCAAGTGTGTTTATCAGTGCTCGTCACAGGTTCCAATCTTCACATAATTACAAACATTAGCATTAGGTAGAACTTTTAAGGGACTAGTTTGAGGCTTTATATGTACAAGCTTGTTCAATTGTACAATTTACTGTAAGGTGTTGCAAGCCTGTCCAAATTTTATGTTAAAAGTTTGCGGTTTCTCTTTTCCGCTTATTGATTTATGACTGCATGAAAGAGTTGCGTGAAATGAGGTAAAATCTCTTTGAGTATGGCAAACTTTACTTTTTATCGGTGTGCTTTTATATAACATACAGAGGCAGTCTAGTAAATCAGCTTTGTAATGGGAAAAACTCATCGAGGTTTCTCTCCGATTCTTGTTGTGTCTGCAACATATTTCAAGAATTAAAGGCTCTATTTCTCCTTTTATCTAGAAAAAGAACCTAGGGTCGTATAGTATCACTTTAAAGACATTAGAGGTGCTTTTCTTTAGGAGTGTCCTGCTTTTGACGTGGTTGAATGTGATAAATCTGGAAAGCGTTCACATTTAGGCAATTTAAACTTGAAAGGGAAACAATATTATTTATAAAAGGCGCAAATAGACAAATCTGTAGGTAAATATGTAAGTTCGGTTCTGGAGTTAAAAAAAACGATACAGGCTCGTTCTTAAATAATGGAAAAACAAGATTTTAAGCTAGGGGAATTATACGGTTATATTTATATTAATGCTGACGTTTCTGCTTTTTTTCAGGTAAGTTCGTAAGGATAGAGAAAACTTGGCCACTTCATTAAATAGGTAATGCATGAGCACATATATTATATTTAATAAATAATTTTACTTTTGCACAAAATTTGAGCAGTGTTATGAAGGTTGTTCGATACCATAGTATGTACTGCCGGAAAAATTGTTTCACAATATAATAACTAGATTCCTAAAACCATCTAGGTTTTCAAATGAAAAAAAGTCAACACAGCACGTGCGTAGTGAATTTTCATAAGAATTTTCTCAATAGTACAAAGTATTTTAATTAAAGCAGGCACACATTTGGTTACCGGTATAACCTATATAGTAAAAACAATGTACGATGTTTCATTAAAATAACTTTATTATTTGAAAAAGTACAAAAAATTTCCGAAAAGAAATTGTTTTTTAAAATTTGAACGTCGACCTATTTTCACGACTATGGCCAATTACCGACGCCAGGCAGCAGTTTCACCTCACTGTCCTGGAAATTTTGCCGAACCCTTGCCTTTCTGTAAGGAGGGTAGGGATCTTTAACGTGCCCAACATCGCATATACACGGGACCGACGGCTGTACGCCCCCTCCGAAGGGCGGAACGTGCAGACATGCAACTTGCTCAAATATAATGCCAGAACCTCGGTTGATGTTAATTTCATACAGTTTGTACTAAAAAAGTGAAAGGAAAACCCTGGGAATCAAACCCAGTAGCCTTCGGTTCAGAGACGCACGTTCTTATCCCTGGACCTTCCCAAAACAAACCTAAAACGTTCCCGAAAAAACTGGTCGGATTTTCCTGGCCAACAAACCTCTTCAGGCTATTCACCTACCTGCCAAGATACAATTATTCACAGAGCGCAAAAGCTTTTCGACGAATCTTCCAAAAAAAGTTGTAAGCCTTTTTCTTACAATAACATATTAAACATTTACTATTAATTACGAAAATTTTACAAAAATGCTACAAAAAATAATATCTACGGACACCCAAAAACATTTCTGCGAAAACTGACTAAATATTTTTTACACAAAAATTTGCTGGAATACATAAAATTCAAATTATGTACCTAACCAAAATTGAAAAAACTCGGGACGCAGCAAGTGCGTTATGGTAGTGAATTTTCATAAAAATGTTTTATTGCAAATATGTGTTTTTCTTTTAATTTAAGAAAAGAGGCATCAATTTCGGTTACCAGTATAACCTATATAGTAAAAACTATGTGCCATGTTTCATAAAAATAACTTTATTTTGTGAAAATGTACAAACATTTCCTAAAGTAAACTTAAAGTGTTCCCGGAAAAACTCGTTTCTTGGTCAACCTTATAGGTTAATAGCAAATTGGGCTATACAAATATGAAGCATTGGATCAAAATTCGCTACCATAACGCACTTGCTGTGTCCAGAATTTCTTTTTTACAAACATGCATTATATTTCGATGGAAAATGCAAAAATGCAATAACATAAGGCGTGTTTGATTTAAAAAAAAAAAAGAAAATTTGTATCACCGACGACTTATGGGCCAGCCTGTGATTGTAGAAATATTTTTTGAAGATGTAGCTCAAGACACCCTATAATTAATGTATAAAGATATTTTTCATATCTTCTATAATAACGGATATATTGAGCTTTATTGATTTTTTACGAAAATTCGACAAAAATTATATACCATTAAACGATAAACTCTATACCTAAGACTACTGCCCAGCATCAGAGAAAGGGTCTATTTGAAATGAATTTTCTGGAATTTTAGTAAAATGAAGGACAATGACGGTTGAAACTAAGACTTCAGGGTTTGTAAAACATCCTTCTTGAGACATTTGATTCCCATAGCCCGTATTAAATTCACGTTATTTGCCTAAATGTTGCCGATTTTGACGTTTTATATCGCAACTTTGACGTTTTGAAGAAAACCCCAATTTATTTTTCTTTAAATGCCTATAACGTTTTTGTCTTTTGACCTACATAGCTAGATTTTGGTAGGTAACTTACATATAAGGATGTAAACCCGCGTACCAAATTTGGTGGCCCTTACTTTGTTAATTTCGGAGATATAATTTTTTTTCGAAAGAAAACACAAAATTTTCCGGGAAAACCTGGGAAGATTTTCCTGGCTAACGAACTTATCCAAGCCATTTGCAAAAGGAATTTATTCACCAAATTTAATCAAAATCGGACCATTATTTTTTGAGTTATCGGTGTGATACATATATATATATATATATATATATATATATATATATATATATATATATATATATATATATATATATATATATATATATATATATATAACATATAAAAATTGAAACTGACCCCGGATATGTGTTCTGGGGGGCCTAATTAGCGCTCATTTGAAGAAATTTTTTCAAAATTCAAAAGTCGGGATCTCCTCATTAGTGAATTTTTTTAAGAAAATTCACTAAAAAATGTGTTTTTTTTTTACTTTTCACAAAATTTTGTACCACTAGATGTAAAGAAAAATATAAGCGAGAAAATACATATATTTTCATGTCACAAGCTGTAAGAAATACATTTAGATGTAACTTTAACGGCCATTGCCATATTTTTATCTACGATTTCTTTAAATCGCAGTGCAGCAGACACGCACACAGGTAACGTCATCTGTCTTTGTCCAACACTGTTGATATTTCACTACGAAATTTAAAGTGATTTCGAGGATTATTTATTTTTAATTTCAAATAACTAGTTTTAGTGAATTTTCTTAGAAAAAATTCACTAATGAGGAGATCTCGACTTTTGAATTTTGAAAAAATTTCTTCAAATGAGCGCGATATAGGACCCCTAGAACCCATATCCGGGGTCAGTTTCAATTTTTATATGTTTATATATATATATATATATATATATATATATATATATATATATATATATATATATATATATATATATATATATATATATATATATATATATATATGTATCACACCGATAACTCAAAAAATAATGGGCCGATTTTGATAAAATTTGGCACGTACGTTTCTTTTGTAAATGGCTTGGATAAGTTCGTTAGTCAGGAAAATCGGACAAGGTTTTCCGGGAAAATTTTGAGTTTTCATTCGAAAAAAATTCTTATCTCAAAAAGTAATAAGCCGATTTCAATAAAATTTGGCATGTACATTTCCTTTGTAAATGGCTTTGACAGGTTTGTTAGTCAAGAAAATCTGACAAGGTTTTCCGGGAAAATTTTGAGTTTTCATTCGAAATAAATTTTTATTTCAAAGAATAATAGGCCGATTTTGATAAAATTTGGCATGTAGCTTCCTTTTGTAAATGGCTTTGACAAGTTCGTTAATCAGAAAAATCGGACAAGGTTTTCCGGAAAAATTTTGAGTTTTCATTTGAAAAAAATTTTTTTCTTAATAAATAAAAAATCTATGATAACCAAATTTGGTAGGTAGGTTTACGATATAAAAAGTAAAGTATACACCAAAATTAAGATTTCTATGTTACAAGAAAAAAAAGTTATAATAAAATATTTTGTGCCAGATCATTTCTATGAAACTTCACTACCATAACGCACTTGCTGCGTCCAGGCTTTTTCTTCGATCAAAGAGCTTCAAAATTGGTAGACAGACACGTCTATCTATGTTATTTTAAGTTGTTAATTTTTGTTTTAATGTCTGAAACACTTTCAGAGATAATGCGTTTAAAAAACAATTTTTGATTTTTCTTTAGGAAAGATTGGAAGTTAAAATCTGATGAACGCACTCATCCAAGCCATTAACAAAATAAAGTTAATCCTCACATTTGATCCAAATCAGTGATGTATTGTTTTGAGTTATCGGTTCGATACACCCCCGTTCCCAACGCACATTCACACAGATATATATATATATATATATATATATATATATATATATATATATATATATATATATATATATATATATATATATATATATATATATATGTATATATATATGTATATATGTATATATATATATATATATATATATATATATATATATATATATATATATATATATATATATATATATATATATATATATATACAAGATCTGATGAACGAACTCATCTAAGTCATTAACAAAATAAAGATAATCCCCACATTTGATCCAAATCAGTGAAGTATTTTTGAGTTATCGGATTTATATAGTTTCAAACGGACATTGGATATGGTTGGATAAAGTAAATAAGTTCATATTTACATATGAGAAAGCAGCGCGTGTTTTTTAACTAGGAAATATCGAATCTTGGGGCTGTGGGGTGCCGCAGGGTTCTGTCTTGGGGCCGCTACTTTTCATAGTCTACATAAACGATTTATTCGGTTTTATGTCACGGAGTCGCTGCGTCTGTTACGCTGATGACACGTCGCTTATTTGCCAAAGCTGCGACCCAGAAAAGCTGAACGTTGAAATGATCTCTACCGGGAAGTTGGCAGAACTGTGGTTTACACAGAACAACTTAAAATTAAACACAGAAAAAACTGTTACGGTAATATTTTCCACAACTCCGGAGGTGTCGGCGAAAAATAATGCTAATCTTCTTGGCATTACTATAGATGGATCCCTTAAGTGGGATGCTCATATTTCTCTGTTGAAAAGTAAGTTGTCAGTCTCAATTTTTGTGATCAGGAAATTAAGGGATTCGGTTGACAGAAGTTCACTTCTGTCAGCCTATTTCTCCCTGTTTCACGGTCACCTATCGTATGGCACACATTTGTGGGGAAATTCATCAAATTCTATAGAAATCTTCAGGCTACAAAAAAAGGTGGTTAGGTTGATTGCTGGAGTTGGCTGCCGTGAACACTGTAAGCCCTACTTTATTAGTCTGGCAATTATGACTCTTCCCACGATATACATATTTAGTCAGTTATTAAATATACACAGGGATAAATTTGATTATCAGCTAAATTCTGCATACCATAACTATAGTACAAGATCGGCTGGTTTGATACGACCGCAGAGATTTAGACTACAAAAATCTGTAAATAATTCTTTGCATATCGCCTTATATAATAAGCTACCAGTTCACATAAAGTGCTTAGATTATGGAAAAATTAAAAATGCTATAAAGCATTACTTTAAGCAAAACGCTTATTATTCAGCCCGTGAGTACATGGATGCCTCCATAGTGCTATAGTCTTTGTATCTCGCACATGTAGTAATTTGTATTTTACAAGGTTCACTTATTGTATAGTTAATTTTAACTAATTTATATGTGTGTGTATTTTGCTTTGTACTTTTAAAACTTGGATTTTTTGCTATTGTATTTCGACTTGCCACAATTATTGAATTTTTAAGTGTAAAAAGTGGTCAAATAAATGTGTCTATGTCTATGTCTATGTCTATGGGTTCTAGAGGCCCTAATTCGCGCTTATTTGAATAAATTTTCTGAAAGTCGTACCATTGATATCTTTCTATTACTGAATTTTCTTAATGAAAATTCAATAAAAAGCCAAGTTCATTTGCTAGGACAAGGAAATTCAGATAACATTATTATTTCATATTCTCAAAATATCACATGAATCATTTCTTCATCATTATTACTCCTGTGCATTTTTTTCTCACAAATGCATGGATTAACGCAGAAATGCTTCGATTCTCCTCTTTCGACGATAAGACTGTAAAAATATAGATGGGAGATGGTGGCCAGGACCGCATGGCTACAATGTCTTTATATACCCTCTGTAATCAATAGAAGCGTGTAAAACGTTGCACTTTAAATAAAGATCATCTTACATCCACCATACCAAATATAAATCTCAAACAAAAAACTCCATAAGTTTTGTAGCTAGTTCTTTTCTGTAGAGAACAAATAATCTATTGCACTAGTATTGGATGTGTCGCCGCATATGCTTGTCAGGATTATTGCATTAGCATGCAGCATAGCTGATATTACTCTCTGGAGCGTAAATTCACCAGGAATCAAAGCAAAAATGATGCTGCGTATTTGAACTGTCACATATGCTCTATTCAACTACACCTTCGTCTGCTTTCTAATTATTGCCTGCAGATCTGATCAAGTTAGTTTCTGAAATACTAAAAAGTATACGATGATGGAAGGGTTTTTGAATGGAACTGTGGAGCTGCATTAAAATAATCATATTAGCCAGTAACGTCACCATTCATTAGTCGGTGCATTCTTTTGTGTCCGGATTTTCTGGAGTGTATCTAGAACATTCCCGTACTTCATAAGCATCTATGAACCTGGTTTTCGGCGAGCTTTATGAGCTGAAAATTAAATTACAGGGCTCGTAATTACCGCATACGAGATTAAATTTTTTGTCACTCTGGTGGATACCAGTATAAAACGATTTGGTTCTAAGTGCGTTTAAATTAAATTGTATGTCATTCTTGCCGGGATTAATTTACTCTAACATCAAATAAACCTATTAGGTAACATGAATGCTAAAATATTATTATTATTATTATGCTTATTTACTTACTATGTGAAAACTGGAACCTGTGATGAGCACTAATAAGTACACTTGGAGAACACCCAAATCACCACAACACATATTTCAGAGACCTTACGATCGTTTCGTTGACAAAGTCAACATATTCAGAGTATTCCTCTGACTTTGTCAACGAAACGATCGTAAGGTCTCTGAAATATGTGTTGTGATGATTTGGGTGTTCTCCAAGTGTACATATTATTTACTTAAATTATACAATATGTCCATATGGAAAGCCTACGACTTGTTATGTATAATAACAAAATTTATAAAGTTTTATCCAACGCTGCTGACAATTACATAGTAAATACAGACGTAGAGACTATTTCTCTGGCTTCACGAATGTTTGTTTTCCTCTTTGTAACAGCAATTTTCAACCAGCGAAACCGGTTACGCACACTTGTAAAGCCAGTGAAATACCCTTACGGAAGGAACGGTTTCACCACTTAAGGGCAACAACAGTGAATTAACTGAATAATGAATTTATTTGGTATTTTGCATAAAAATTTGTTTTTGCTTCGATGTCTTCGTTCTGGTGCTTCAACCGCATGACCTCATTTGCAATAAATTGTGATATGTCCGTAATGTTGTTTCGATTACGTTTATTCTTGGCTAGATATTTTTTTTTTCCAAAGTTAAACGTTTTGTGGGAGGCAATCGTGAAATATTGACGCCAACTTTGTAGCGAAGATATCAAAAACCACATTAAGACAGGATAGTCGCATGCAGCTAAGCAACCGGTAAGAAGCCTACAATTTAAAACGGCCATAAAACGTAAAGTCATGTCAAGTCAACCCAGTTTTTGATAGCAATATACGAAAATACATTGATCACCTAAGGTTTATATTATTTTGACAAAGATTCCTTGTCGAAAGACCCTTTCAAAATTAAGTACTAAATAACCGATCGAAACTCTTTTAGTTATTAAAAACTAGCTTTTTTTCAGACGTCTTCCCCGCAATCTAAGGGCGATGTTGCCCTGTAGCTATCATTATTGTCCGTCTCCAGTAGCTCTCTTCAATCGATTATAATTTTTACACCTCACCAGATATGCCAGGTCTCCTTCTCACCTTTTTACCAAGTATGTGTCCTTCAAATAGCGTTGTTAGAGTTATTATGTCTCAGAATATGAGGAATAGATATTGCCTTTCTCCTTTGAATTTCATTCAACAATCATCTTTCCATTCTCACCCATTTAGCAGAGTTTTATTCCTGTTGCTTCCGGTGTATCTTTTTTTTTGTGAATTTTCTTGAAAAAAATTCACTAATGAGGAAATCCCGACTTTTGAATTTTGATAAAATTTCTTCAAATGAGCGCGAACTAGGCCTATAGAATTTTTATATGTTTATATGTTTATATATATATATATATATATATATATATATATATATATATATATATATATATATATATATATATATATATATATATATATATATATATATATATATATATATATATATATATGTATGTATGTATGTATGTATGTGTGTGTGTCACATCGATAACTCAAAAATGGGCCGATTTCCATTAAATTTTCTTAGTAGCTTCCTTTTGGAAGTGACTTGGATAAGTTTGTTGTGTGGCCAGGAAAATCAGCGCAGGTTTTCTTTCAGAAAAAAATTATATCGCTGGAAATAACAAAGTTAGGGCAACCAAATTTGGTACGCGTATTCGTGTTATAAAGAGTGAACCATGTACCAAAATGTAGGTCTGTAGGTTTAAAGACAAAAGGTTATGGGCATTTAAAGAAAAAAAATTGGGGTTTTCCTCAAAACGTCAAAGTCTTGATTTGAAAGGTCAAAATTGGCAACATTTAGGCAAAGAACCTGAAACAAACAAGGATTATGTAAAGAAAATGTCGTAAGAAGAGTGTTCTGCAAACCTTTAAGTTTCTGCCTCAACCATAATTGTCCTTAATTAACCGAATTCAAAAAAGGAGGAGGTTCTCAATTGGACTCTATTTTTTGTTATGTGTGTTACCTCAGAAATTTTGTCTAGGTGAATTGATTTTTATGATTTGTTGTTTATTTGAAAGCTGGTGCTTCTCATGTGGTCCCGTATAAATTTGATCAAGATCTGACCAATAGTTTTTGAGTTATCCATAATGAGGTTGGTTTTCTATCTTTTTTTTATATTTACTTGTTTTACTAAAATATTTCCAGAAATTTCATTTCAAATAGATCTTTCTCTGATGTTTTGGCGGTAGTTTTAGTTAAGTTTATGGTTTAACGGTCTAAAATTTTTAGCTTATTTTCGTAGAAAAAATGCGCTAATGAGTAGACCGCGACTTTTGAATTTTAAAAAGATTTCTTCAAATGAGCGGAAAATACGCTCCCCAGAATCCATATCCGAGTTTATTAAAAACGCAGTAAGTGCGTTTTGGTAGCAAATTCTTATTAAATGCTTCAAATTGCAATAATCCAATTTGCTGTTAACCCAAGCGTTGTTGGCTAGGAAGCCAGTTTTCTCGGAAACATTTTAAGTTTATTTTCGGAAAACTTTTGTTTATTTTCAAACAATAAGTTATTTTGATAAAATATGGTACATTGCTTCTACTATATAGGTTATACGAGTAACCAGATAGATGCCTGCATGCATTAGATGGACATATTTGCTATTAAAAACATTTTTATAAAAATTGACTTCCATAACGCACTTGCTGCGTCCAGACTTTTTATTCTCCATGTCCACATTCCAAAAGCTTTTATTCTCCTTATACCCTGCTCTATTATAGTCTCTGTTTCTACCCCGTACAGTACCAATACGTACGACTCGATGAACTTTTTCATCATGTCCAAGTTAAAATGTTTATTAGTGACATAAGTATTTTGTCTACTGAATACATGGTTTTGCATGGGGTTATTTATTTTCTGATCCTTTCTACATTTATCTGGAATAATAATAATTTCAAGGTTCATTTCTACTTCGTTAAGTTTAGCCATTTATCTTTTAATCCATTTTCGTAGTTCCATTCTTACCTACATTCATTACCGTTGTTTTTGTCATATTGATTAATACAAAATGTTTAAAAAGCCAGGCTCGGGGATTTAAAAATAATAGGTCTAAGTAATGTCGTATATATTGTAATAGGTGATTAATGGAAGCAGCTAATGCCGTTGTCCAAAAAACCATGTTCTTAAACTACGTAATATACACTTCTATATGGTTAAAGGCAATTGGAATTAAAAGGCTTTTCTAACAGACAATACGTTTAATTTGTAAACCTACACGTATCGGTCACCATCTTCAGGGGATAAAACCTAGAATCTAAAAAGTTGGTTGTCACAGACTATGTTTCTGGTAGCTGCTACACTGCAACTACAGATAGCATAAGGTCTAACAAAAGCTAACGTCAAACATCAAAAACGAGCCCTAGCAGCCACGCAAAGTTAAACTGACATAGTGTCAGGAGTTAAACAACGGTCTTACACATAGATATTTAAAACAAGTACCACCAAGACCATACTCTGATAGAGTCCAAATAGATGTTCAAAAAGTCAAGTTAATCAACTAGTTAAATGCAACTAAAGACATGAATTAATAAGTATCAATTGCCTAATTGGCGCCTGTTTTCTTTTCGTTTTCTTTCTGGATTCCACTTGTTCAGATGTTCTCAGGGGGTTCTGCTCGGGTGTGCAGCCTGCTTGCCTTTTATGTTGTGCTTGTGTTTTTGCTTTTAACTAGTCGATTAACATCACTTTTTTAACATGTATTTTGATTCCATCAGAGTATTGTTTTTGGGGGACTTCAGTCCCCTTTTATATATATATATATATATATATATATATATATATATATATATATATATATATATATATATATATATATATATATATATATATATATATATATATATATATATATATATATATTTGTGTGTGTGTGTGTGTGTGTGTGTGTGTGTGTGTGTGTGTGTGTGTGTGTGTGTGTGTGTGTGTGTGTGTGTGTGTGTGTGTGTGTGTGTGTGTGTGTGTGTGTGTGTGTGTGTGTGTGTGTGTGTGTGTGTGTGTGTGTGTGTGTGTGTGTGTGTGTGTGTGTGTGTGTGTGTGTGTGTGTGTGTGTGTGTGTGTGTGTGTGTGTGTGTGTGTGTGTGTGTGTGTGTGTGTGTGTGTGTGTGTGTGTGTGTGTGTGTGTGTGTGTGTGTGTGTGTGTGTGTGTGTGTGTGTGTGTGTGTGTGTGTGTGTGTGTGTGTGTGTGTGTGTGTGTGTGTGTGTGTGTGTGTGTGTGTGTGTGTGTGTGTGTGTGTGTGTGTGTGTGTGTGTGTGTGTGTGTGTGTGTGTGTGTGTGTGTGTGTGTGTGTGTGTGTGTGTGTGTGTGTGTGTGTGTGTGTGTGTGTGTGTGTGTGTGTGTGTGTGTGTGTGTGTGTGTGTGTGTGTGTGTGTGTGTGTGTGTGTGTGTGTGTGTGTGTGTGTGTGTGTGTGTGTGTGTGTGTGTGTGTGTGTGTGTGTGTGTGTGTGTGTGTGTGTGTGTGTGTGTGTGTGTGCGCGCGTGTGCGTGTGTGTGCGTGTGCGTGGGTGCGTGCGTGGGTGCGTGCGTGGGTGCGTGCGTGGGTGCGTGCGTGGGTGCGTGAGTGGGTGCGTGCGTGGGTGCGTGCGTGGGTGCGTGCGTGGGTGCGTGCGTGGGTGCGTGGGTGCGTGCGTGCGTGCGTGCGTGCGTGCGTGCGTGCGTGCGTGCGTGCGTGCGTGCGTGCGGGCGGGCGGGCGGGCGGGCGTGCGGGCGTGCGTGCGTGCGTGCGTGCGTGCGTGCGTGCGTGCGTGCGTGCGTGCGTGCGTGCGTGCGTGTGTGTGTGTGTGTGTGTGTGTAAAAACGTTGTTTATTTCCTAATACTCTGACAACCAAATTTGTACATTCGAGGTCTTAACTCCTGAAGATTGCTCAATATGGGCCGAAACGTGTATGGTTATAAACTAAACGTATTGTCTGGTAGAAAAGCCCTTTAATTCCAAATTCCTCTGACCATGTTAAACCCAGATGCGTTGACATTTATAATTAATAACATTTTCACATTACCTGCTTTCCTTTCTATCCCAAAACTCTATATATCTGATAAAGGTGGTGGAAGACCGCTGTGTCCCGCTGGACACCACCACAATGCACACTCATTTCTCAAACCAGCAACCATGGTAGGCAAAGTCTGAAGAAACTTTTGTGCGGTCATGAGCTTCGGAACTGCAGACCTGGCGGGGGAAGATTTGGACATGCTTCTCAGACTGTTATTATGCAAAACCTTGTTCCCAACTCATGAGCTAAAATGCTAGGTAAAGAAATTATTAGAAAATATGTAAAGAAAAGACGCAAAGACTCATTTAACATACGGGTATCCCGTAAATAGTGCGCAAATTGCCGGGTGCTGATAACATGGTTAATGACCTATCAGAATAATGAAAAGTATGTTTAGTAAAAGTGTTAACAGTTTCCGAGTAATCCGAACATTCCTGAAATTGCCTAGATTCTAACTTGCACTAATGTTTATGCTGCGATTTCTACAAATTTTAAGTTATTTTTTTTTATAAATCTACATTCGTTGCCGCATCGAATACATTTAACACACTAAGTGAACATTGGAACCTTTGCTGAGCACACTTGGAGAACACAGATCACCACAACACATTAAAAAAAACCGGACTATGATTTCACTAACTAAGTTAGCGTCATCAGAAGATAGCTTGGTTAGTGAAACCATCGTCAGGTTTTTGAAAATGTGTTGTGGTGATTTGCGTTCTCTAAGTGTGCTTAACATTTAACACATTTTTTTAAATAATCCAACAAATTCGTCGATCTTCGAAGATTATTTCATGACAGACTCAACTTTTTCTTAAATGGTCACAAAAACTTTCTTGCAGAACGGTGCTTATTTTTGACATTTAATCGTGTTCTTTTAAACTCTACAACCCTGTTTTTAATAGTGGCATACGAAAGGCATTGCTCACCTAAGGTCTTTACCCTACCAGCAACAATTCCTTTGCTCGATAACCCGAATAACCGAAATAAACTTTTTTAACACATTCAAACTTCATAATTTGTCACTCTTCAACTTTTAAATGACGAGCCCTGAACAGCTTATTTATAAAACAATTTAGTTGTGACCATAGCTTTCAATTTGGTTTACTGGGGGCTAACCACATATCAGCATACCCTCGTAAAGCTAAAATCTGGGGTACTTAGTATAAGTATTACAAACTGATCAATACAGGCTAATTGCCTGTTGGAAGAGACAGGAATTATGTTCGGATTAAGCTGGTTGTATACAACTATGTTACAAGGGGTCTTTAGCCTAGTCCAGCAAAATCTAGTGTAAACCTTATTGGTTATTTATTAACCATCGTATTCATTTGTATGTAATTGTGATTTGATTTTATACGTGTCTAAACTATTATATCACCGGTTTAGCGAATTTTTATTTTTAAAAATTCGCTAATAGAGAAGTATCGATGGTGAGACTCTGCAAACATTTTTTATATGCACGAATTTGGGCCCCTAGAAGCGGAAACCAAGGTCCGTTTGAATTTTTATATGTTTATATATATATATATATATATATATATATATATATATATATATATATATATATATATATATATATATATATATATATACTCTTAAAAATTGTGGTATAGCTGTCAGTTGCAAAATAAAAACTCTTTATCAATTTCCAAGCTTTCGGAATAATTTATTCCATTATCAAGGCTACAACATGGTAAGATAAAATGTACAATTTTCATAGGAAAATACAAAGGTTTAAAATACTTACATATAACGCGAATTTTACTTGAACTAATTATTAAATAACAAAGATGACAAAAACCTTTTTTAAAATTTGACTGAAGTAGCTAAGAGTCACACTAACATATGTAGCCAACTATTGTTTTTTTAATTTTTTTATTTCAACAACACATCACGAGTGCTTACAGCCTAAATAATATCGTACCATGGGTGTCGACAGGGAGGAAAGAGGCAACTTGTTAATTCTGGACTTGAAGGTTTGGAGGTTCGGAGGAGAAGGAAAAACATGCGCCGGCAAGGAATTCCACAACTTGGAAGTCCTCGGGACAAAAGTGCGGGCATAACAAGATGTTCTATGTCTGGTGACCAGAACAGTAAAAGGGTGCATTCGCTCTGTTCCCTTGGTAGATCTGTTGGGGGCAGCAGGTGGAGGAACTATGGAAGAAAGCTCCTCTGAGCACTGCCCGTGCAGATATCTATAACAGAGAGAGAGAGGTCACCAACGGCACGTCGGTGGGCAAGGGATGGCAGCCTTTGGGTGAGGGTAGGGTCAGCAATGAGACGTATAGCTCTCTTCTGAATGGAGTCCAGGATAGCGAGTGTAGAAGCGGCAGCAGCACCCCAGATTGGGAGCAGTATTCGAGCTTTGGCCTTATTTGTGAAGTATATAAGGTATAGAGATTAGCTGGTGTGCTTGTGTAATTAATTTGTTTTTTGTTTGTCTAGGAAATATAAATGGGGTAGTGATATCAAAAATTATTATATTTCTTTAAGTTTATTAAATTGTCGTTAAAAGTAATTTCAAAGTCTTCTAAACACATTATTTTATTATACAAGGTTTCACAATGTAAAATAGAAACATTACTCAAATTTATATTGTGGCCAGTGTCGAGATTATGTTCTGACAAAGCAGAAGTTCTTTTTTGTAAACGTATATCACTTTTGTGCTGTGTTTATCTATCTTTAAGGACTCTGCTTGTTTGGTCACTGCATTTCAATTACAATTACTACATGGAATACTATATACCACTCCAGATACTTTGGAAATTTCATCCTTACTTTTGAGTTTACTGAAAATGTTATTATCTGTTTTTGGCTAGCGAAACGTTATTTTAAAATTGGTTTCATTTTTAAATATAAACTTTAATCTACTGCAAATATTCTTACTGTAAGGGATCGACATGTAAAAAATAACTTAGATGTTTCCATCTAGTAACTGTAAATTAAAATACATTGGCCAAACAAGCCTTAGAGTCCTTAAAGATGGATTGATTATAATGAAAATTCGCTACCAAAACGCACTTACTGCGTCTCGATTTTTATTTCTTACAACATGCATCATATTTTGATAAAAAATGCAAAAATTCAATAATATAAGGGTGTTCGAAAAAAAAGAACAATTGTAGGGATCACCAACGACTTATGGACCACACTGTGATTGTCAAAATTTTTTTGTAAGATGCAGCTTAAGACACCCTATAATTAACGTATACAATGTTTTCTCGTAGCTTGTATAATAACAATTATATTGAGCTTTACCGTAGAAATGAGTCACTCTGTATATATCTAAACAGATAACAAACTGAAAGTAAACCCGGATATAGATTCAAGGCGGCCTAGTATGCGCTGATTTTAAAATTAGCTAAAAATTATAGACCGTTGAACCATAGACTTAACTAAACCTACAGCCAAAGCATCAACTTAACTAAACCTACAGCCAAAGCACCAGAGGAAGAGTCTATTTTAGATGAGTTTTCTGTAAATATTTTAGTAAAATGAAGGACAATGACGGTTGAAGCTGAAACTTAAGGGTTTGCGGAACACCCTTGTTCTGACATTTTGTTTACAGAATCCATATTTCTTTTAGGTTATTTGCCTAAATATTTGATGATTCAAATCGCGACTGATGTTTCGAGGATTTCTTTTCCTTAAGTTCTCATAACTTATTTGTGTCCAAACTTACAGACGTAAAGTTTGGCACATGGTGCACTCTTTATCATGCAAACACGTGTGCCAAGTTTGGTTGCCTTACTTTGTGATTTCCGGAAATATAATTTGTTTTCCGAGAGAAGACAGAAAATATTCCGGGAAAACCTGCGCCGATTCTTCTGTATAACGAACTTATCCAAGCCGCAAAAGGAAGGTAATCACCAAATTTGATTAAAATCAGCCTATTATTTTTGAGTTATCGGTGTGATGTATATATATATATATATATATATATATATATATATATATATATATATATATATATATATATATATATATATATATATATATTCAAACTGATCACGGATATGTGTTCTAGGGGGCCCAATTAGCGCTCATTTGAAGACATTTTGTTTCAACATTAAAAAGTCGGAATCTCCTCATTGATGATTTTTTTTTAAGGAAATACATTATAAAACTAATAAAATTAAATTTTAATTAATATTAACAGGCATAACTATAGAATGATCAATAAAATAAGGTAATGATATTAAAATAATTTTGACGAAGGGTGTAGTGGGTTGGAGTTTCGTTCAGTCGGAAAAGGGTTAACTCGAGCGCCACCACTTTACTTGGGAATGTTTATTTTTTTGGGGGAAAGTGAAAACCCCAAAGTGACGGAAAAACGTGAGCGGAACACCCTGTCAACGTAGGGTGTCCAGGAAAACTCTTGTGGAAATAGTTAGTTTCCAGGTGTCCGGTTTATCAGGCAAGCTTTGCGAAAATAGAAAATATAAGTTCTAGTTTAAAATAAATATTGGTTTATTATGAAACGTCGACAAATATACAAAATTATATACAAACTTTAGAGAAAAACTAAAATACAAAATCACCAAAGCTGACTGGTATGCAAGGTGCATAGAAATCAAATAAAGTTTTGTCCAAATACGAAGTTTCCCATAAAATCGGAATTATAAACACTAATAGTTTTCCGTAATTTAAAGTAAAACAGTGATTTAGGCGGAAAATTTCTAAGAAAACGGTCTCAAACGAAAAAAAAAAACATTTTATTTTATGAAATTCTGCCACAAACGGAAATGTGCGGAATACGGGGGCGAAAAGAAAATATGTTACATGGTTTTTAATCTTGAAAGCTGCTCTTTTATTCTATTTTAACGAGAACTACAAAACTGCCTGGAAAGATGGACAGAGTAATACTATTACCTGTACCAGAACAGACTTAAAGCCTCAGCAATAAAATCCCTGCTCGCTGGTAACAAAATGTGACGTACTCCCGAAGGGTGGAGTTGTTTGATGTTTGGGTCGGTCGGAAAAAGTGGTTAACTCGAGCGCAAACAAATCTCGTACAAACCTTAAAATATAGTTCTCTGAATCCGCGCTTATATCACAATTTTCACTTATGTTGTTAAATTTAGACGTTATACAGTAAATACGTCTAAGCATGAGCTTGGAGCTAACCTGCGGAGGATGTAAGAAACATGAGGATCTAGAATTAAGTCGTGGTGTAAGCATGGAAATCTGAGCCAACATGTCCGAAGCGTCAATCCTATCATAGAGGATACCTTAAAGGAACTTTAAGAATATAATATTTCTGCGGCGTAGTAAAGACGTTTTTTAGTTGTCCCCTGTGGGTCCGGGGACTAACTAAAAGAATAGGCACAAGGTAACTCCTGCCTGTCATAAATGGCGATTAATTGGAATTAAACACTGGCGGGGGTCTTGCCCTGGTGAGCCTGGAGGGAGGCGGATATCTCTGGGTACACCCTGATTTTGAGGCCTCCACTCTGGGCTTAGAAATGGACAGTTGACCTTGCATGGTTGTTACTCGGGAGCGGGGTTCCGGATGGGTGCCGCCTTGGGTTGAGTGCTGGCGGGTGTCGTGTATCTAGACGACCCGGAGGGGGTTGACAACTCTGGTGAGTGCTATACACCCGCAGTTTGAAGCCCCCACTGTGTGCTTTGGAACGGACGGACGGCGTCGCTTGTACGATGCTCGGGAGCGGGGTTCGATGGGATGTCGCCTTGAGCACTGGTGGGTGTCGGGTCTAGACGAACCCGGAGGAGAGCTGATATCTTTGGGGGTGGAATACAACTAAGGGTTGAGTCCTCTTCTGTGAGCTTCGAGACGGACAAACCACCTCACATGGATGCTGCTCGGATGCGGGACTTCATGATACTGCCCCGAGTCAAACACTGACGGATGTCTGGTCCAAACGAACTTGGAGAGAGGTTATCTCTCTTTGAGCTTTGAGACGGGCAAGCGACTTCGCTCAGATGGCAGTACATCTGTAAAACAAAGTTTAACCTCGCAGGTGTCATATCCTGTCCGAAGCTCGATTTGTTGGGTGAAATTGAAGCTAACGCTGGCAGGTGTTGGGCCTGGATGAACCCGGAGGTGGCTGGGGTCTCTAGGGGTGAATTACACCTGGAGACTTGGGCCTACGCTGTGAGCATCGATACAGGCTAACGACCCCGCCTGGATGCTGCTCGAGGGCGGGACTTCATGATACCGCCTCGAGTCAATGAAACACTGGCGGGGGTCTGGTGCAGGCTGGGGGGAGGCGGATATCTCTGGGGAGTGATATGCACCCGGAGTTTGACGCCTCCACTGTGGCCTCAGAGACTGACAGTTGGTCTTGCTTGGTTATTACTCGGGAGCGGGGTTCCAGATGATACCACCCTGGATTGAGCCCTGGCGTGTGTCGTGTGTCCAGACGTCCCAGGGGGCTCAGATCTCTGATGGTTCAATCGTTTACTTTTGACATCTGGTGTTACTGGTATTACTAATACACTTTATTTCTATGCATCCTGTATATTTCCTACATGGTCTATTAAACGTTTACCGCCTGTTTGGCCATCAGCCTCTTGTGTCTAGGTACCCTTCTGATTGTCGGTGCAGTTTTTTGGATTTATAATCTTTTTTAGTCTATTGCAGAAGTTATTCTTTAATTTTGTTGATAAATTGAGGCGTCAGTTCGTGTACACCAATATGTTTCCTTGTCTAAGTTTTGTAAGAGCTTTTTTAAATTATTTTCTGGAAATGGAAGGTCGATCTTCCAATATTATAAAGGCAAGTAATTTTTCAAGTTATTTGAGAATAATTACTATTCTTCGAATTCGAGCCCAGTACACATTTAGCATAATAACTAAAAATCACTCGTTAAATCAGATATGAATATCTCCTCCTTTGTGTCAGTGAATTCACAAACTGAGTTTGGCCATTTCTGGAATACTCGCTGACAGTGCACTTGAAGCTGGCCATTTGTAGACATTGAGGGAGATTTCTATTATATCGCCTGAGGCATAGATTTCACTTAACTGAGAATTAATCCTAGAAATTAGTTACACTGTTTGATAGATTGGCGCAGTCTATCTCTACTTTAGACCATCATCATTTGTCATGGGATGCGATAAATTATCTCTTACATTAATATTCATAGTGTATTTTGTAGCGGCGACGTTGGTTACGCTGCAAGCTGCTATCTGTAATGTATTCTCTCGGACTTATGATATGCTAAGCTATTTGTTTTGGGTATGTACAGTATATGATATTAAACTAGGTCTTTAAACGATTTTTGCATACCTATTTTAATCCCAAATTGTCGAATTGCGTTGTTTTTCGGTGTTTCATTTATTGTTTATGGCCTACACACGCATTTTCATTTCATAGTGGCTCGGTTAGAAACGTAATATCGTATCAATATATCAACTTAGCTCTACGTGTTTTTATTTTATAGTTTTAAAAATTGCCGTGTTGACATCACTAATTCTCTTGTTTGACATTTTTTCTGCGCGCGGTAAATGGAATTAAATTTTATCTGCTTAGTGGTAAGCGACTTTCTAGATAACGAATTTCATAAAAATATTTAAAATCACCATCGGGTAATTTTGAGCAATTATTAAATTGAAAATACAATTGCCGGATGCTTTTCTAGAAAATCTCAAAATCTCTTGTTTCATGGTGAGTAACTACTGGAATTAGGGGGCCACACATCCTAAAAAGAACTGGAAGTGTAGTTGCGGTCTAAAACGATCTAATTGTAACTCCAGCTTTCAACACGAATTTTTTTAAAGCAATAGTGTGACGGAGGGGTTTATTGTTTTACCACTCTGAAGAGAACAGTAAACAGAGAACAGTAAACCGACCAATAGAAGCTCACGGCGCAGACACCACGTACAACCTCAGACGTAGACCACACTGGAGCGATAACAGTCAGTAGCGTGCTCATGATGAACCGGGACGGTCCGAAACTGCAGTACACGCAACCCAATAAGAAATCACAAACGTACAGCAAACAAATAAAGTGTATATTTAAAAGTGATTACAGTGTAGTGCTGTATTCCTATGTATATGTATATGTATATATATATATATATATATATATATATATATATATATATATATATATATATATATATATATATATATATATATATGTATCACACCGATAACGCCAAAAATAATGGGCCGATTTTGATCAAATTTGGTGAGTACCTTCATTTTGGAATTGGCTTGGATAATTTCGTGTTTTGGGATTTTTGGAATTTTCCTAGATTTTTCTTCTTATAAAAAAATGTAACCAGAAGAGTGTTTTACAAAACCCTTATGTTTTAGCTTCAGCCGTCATCGTCTCTATTTTGCTAAAATATTTCCAGAAAAAGTAGACACTTTCTCTGATGCTTTGCGAATCTCCGTAGCGAAAATGGGCTAATGAGGAGACCGCCACTTTTAAATTTTAAAAGATGTCTTCAAATGAGCGCAAACTAGGCCCCCTAGAATCCATATCCGGAGTTAGTTTAAGTTTTTATCAGTTTACATATATGCAGGGTGACGCATTTCTACGGTAAAGCCAACAAATCCGTTATTACAAGATACGAGAAAAAATTATATACGTTAATTATAAGGTGCCTTGAGTTGTATCTTATAAAATTATTTTTATAGTTACGGTCGCTCGTGATGCAAACTTTATTTTTTATTTTTAATCGAACACGCCTTTTATTGCATTGTTGTATTTTGCATCGAAATATAATACATGTTTGTAAGAAACTACATTCGGGACGTAGCAAGTACGTTATGGCAGCGAACTTTCATTAAATGCTTAAAATTTCAGTCGTTCAATTTGCTATTAACCTAACGTTTGTTGGCCAGGAAACTAGTTTTTTCGGGAACATTTTAAGCTTACTTTCGGAAAATTTTTGTACATTTTCAAACAATAAGGTTATTTTGATGAAATATCGTAGATTGTTTCTACTATATAGGTTATACTCGTAACCAAATTTGATGCCTGCTTTCTTCAAAGAAAAAGACATATTTGCTATTAAAAACGTTTTTATGAAAATTCACTACCAGAACGCACTTGCGGCGTCCAGAGTTTTTTATACGGCCCTGTCTCTATTGCGTTATAAACTCTCTTTGCAATCGTTTTTGTCCAAAATTGCAGATAAAGGTAATAAGGTTTTGATTAGATTCACAGAACATTTACCAAAACTAAGATACGGAACTATATATATATATATATATATATATATATATATATATATATATATATATATATATATATATATATATATATATATATATATATATATTCGGTTGCTTGGCATACTCGGGATAATAATCACCACGTAGATAAGGAGAATCTTAAATTAATAAAAAATGTTAAGACAGCAAGGACAGCTTAACGCTTTCAAAAGTACATATATATATATATATATATATATATATATATATATATATATATATATATATATATACACAGGCTGTTTCAAAAAACATGCACCATCGCTCTTGTGGCAATTCCTTACTAAAAAATAAGAAAAAAAGTTCCTGTGCACATGAGCCCGGAAACGCATAGTTTCCAATATACAGGGAGTTGAATTTTAATTTTTTTTTAAATTTTTTATATATAATTTCAAAACCACTGGATTGATTTTAATGAAACTTGGAACTTGAAAGTGTATTATTAAAGTGTATATTTTCAAGTGAAAATCTACTTACAACTGCGTCAGTGGCGTGCGTACGGGGTAACTGTAAAAATTCATTTGGGGAAAAATATGTGCGCCACTGTCTTTTTCCAATTTTGATACATCAGTTATGAAGCTTATTACATAAGCCACAAAAGCTACCTCTTGGTATTTTTTCGTTCAGGGTATCCCCTAGGAGATATGATTAATTTTATAAAAAGGGGCAAAGTACCGATTCGTTGGAGTAATGAAAACAGTAATCGTAAAGTGCCATGAAACTATAATTTTTGACAGTTCTCTAAATTCTACAATTTTGAAGTGCTTTGTAGGCGTCAAAAGACTTTTCGTGCTACTCTTTAAATTTTGATACGGTGCAGTATTTTCGTTTTTAGTTATTTGTTGATACTGAGCTGCTCATTAATATTATTTGCTCCTCTCAAGATGGTTTTCATTAAGTACACTTCAGCGGATTTGACTGATATGTTGTTAATTTATGGACAAACAAATCAAAATGCTAGACAAGCTGTGCGAGTTTATCAGGAAACTTGACCTGACAAAAATATTTTCCCACGTATTGTAAGACATTTGAGAGAAACTGGTTCTTTAAAACCTTTAAAAGCTGACTCTGGACGCAGAAGATACCGCCGAACTGTACGAGTTGAAGATGCAATATTAAATAGAGTTGAACGTGATCCTAGTACAAGTACGAGAATTATTGCTACCGAACTAGGTAATATTTCGGCATCATCAGTTCACAGAACTCTGAAGGATCAAAGTTTATATCCCTATCATTTTACACGTGTCCAGGAACTTCTACCTAGAGACTTTCAACCAAGGGTAATGTTTTGTCAGTGGTTCTTAAACAAAGTTAGGCACGACCAACATTTTTCTAGACGTGTACTATTTACTGATGAGGCGTCATTTACGCGAAAAGGTATCGTAAATTTTCACAATTTACATACATGGGCCGATGAAAACCCACACTCTCTAAGAGTTGCAAATTCGCAGTATCAATTTTCCATCAATATTTGGGCTGCTATTCTTGAAAATCACATAATTGGTGCTGTTGTTCTACCGAATCGTCTTGACCATGAATCATATTTAAACTTTTTACAAAATGATTTGCCGTTGTTACTACCGCTTTTTATGAGAAATGGTACAATGTGGTTCCAGCATGATGGTGCGCCCGCACATTTTGCAGCAGTTGTAAGAACATATTTAGCCAACACATACGGTCACCGATGGATTGGTCGTGGAGGTCCGGTGTCATGGCCATCTCGATCTCCGGACCTGAATCCTCTCGATTTTTATTTGTCGGGTCATTTAAAAGAAATAGTGTATAAAACACCAGTAAATACACGAGAAGAATTGTTGGGAAGAATAGAATATGCATTTGACAGCATTAGAGAAGATCAAAATATTTGCAGAAGAATAAGAAGATCTTTGCGCAGAAGGTTAAATAATTGTAACGACGCTAATGGTGGTCACTTTCAACATTTTCTTTAGCTTTGTTATTAAAGTCAATTGAGTAATGTACAAAAAACAGGAGTTTGGAAAAATCATGGTGTCTTTACGATTCCTTTTTTCATTTTTTATTTTTATTTTTTATTTATCATTTTTTATCAATGTTTGTAATATTCATTTCAATGTTTATCACCAATAAGTTTTACGTAGGTTAGTTATTTGCACGTTTATTGCTGTAATGTTTACTGTATGTTTTGTTTTTCATATCCTTATGGTTGCAGTAAACATATATTATTATTATTATTATTATTATTATTATTATTATTATTATTATTATTACTCCAACGAACCGGTACTTTACCCCTTTTTATAAAATTAATCATATCTCCTAGGGCATACCCTGAACGAAAAAATACCAAGAGGTAGCTTTTGTGGCTTATGTAATAAGCTTCATAACTGATGTATCAAAATTGGAAAAAGACAGTGGCGCACATATTTTTCCCCCAAATGAATTTTTACACTTACCCCGTACGCACGCCACTGACGCAGTTGGAAGTAGATTTTCACTTGAAAATATGCACTTTCATAATACACTTTCAAGTTCCAAGTTTCATTAAAATCAATCCAGTGGTTTTGAAATTATTTATAAAAGATTAAAAAAAATTTAAAATTTAACTCCCTGTATATTGGAAACTATGTGTTTCCGGGCCCATGTGCACAGGAACTTTTATCTTATTTTTTAGTAAGGAATTGCCCCACGAGCGATGGTGCATGTTTTTTGAAACAGCCTGTATATTGCTAAATATAGTAATAACAAAAAGTGTGTGAATTTGGCTCCGCCGCCTATGGGGAGTTTATTGATTGATCACTTTGCAAGAAAGACGGACACAAGCATGTCCAATAGATAATAAATTAAGTGAGGTATTTCCGCCAAACGAAATATGTGAATTTTTGTTTTGTTGAACCGACTACCTGTACAAAAATATAAACAGAATTGTAGATGTAAGATATTTAGAATTATTTGTCCTCCGATGACGCTAACTTGGTTAGTGAAATGACCGTCAGGTTTTTGAAATGTGTTGTGGTGATTTGGGTTCTTAAAGTGTACTTATAAATTACAGATAGATGTAATTTCTTTATAGTTTTTTTTTTTTTGATTTACCGTTTTCCTTTAAATAAAAAAAAATTGAAATCGGTAGGTAAATTTTGTGTACAATATGTTTAATTTATAAGACGGTTACTATGTAAATATTACATAACCAAAGAAGCGATTTTTAGTTATTAGATGTATATAACTTTTAGTGAACTAGAATTGATAAGCTTCTTAAAATAAATTATGTAAGGAATTTATGTGAAATATATTTCAACCGCCTAGTAATTCCTTAGCGGTTATCAACAATGATTTTCTCTTCTCTTAAGAGTATTAAAACCCAAAGCGGGTCCTTAGATACATTTAAGAGAATCAAATGATTTATAATTATTGCGAATCTTCCTGTACACCTCATTGGCTCTTATAATTCCGAACAATGATCTTCTGCGTGCTCTCAACCCCACAAAACCAGTGAGCATTCACGACGATGCTCTTTCAGTCTGTTGCGTTTATTCACTAATTTATCCACCCATTCAGTTATTTATTCAAGAACTCAGGAAAGATCAGAAGGCCACTTGTTCGCTTCAGAATTATTTCTCTTTGAGGAGATAAGGATTCATGAATGGGAAGAAACAACCTATAAATATCACATGGAAACTTTGGGGTAAACATCGAGTTTTAAAAGTGATGTGGCAGTATATTCCACCTGAAAGAGAAGCTCTTATTTACATAATAATTTGAATCACAAATTTCCGGTTAATCGGCTTCGGTGCTTCTTATAGTAAATTTTGAAAGCCGTTTACAAGTTTTACAGCAATAATACCACATCATATAAAAAGCTTCGAGCGATTTATAACAAATACATATAATCATAGTCTAGAGGCGATGTCGCCCTCTCGTCGCATCAATGATTCTATGTGTACAGTCGATTTCTTTATTTCACTACAGGATGAATCACCAAGAACTGCATCGATTTATTATGGGAAAGCCATCATCAGAAAAAATCGCACAATTTGGTACTGTACTAATGCAATTAGGGGACACTCGGCCAAAATATTTTAAGACTAGTGGTATTTCCGGTTATACCGGAAGTATATGTCAACTTCCTTATTTCAGTACCCAGTACCCAGTATGTTGTGACATTTTGAGATTCTGTTTAAAATTCCGAATACTTTTTGTGTATAATGTCATATACCTAAGTCTTCTTCTTCTTGAGATATTCGAATTTTTATGTTTTATTTCTGCTTATTTTAATTCGTTTGAAAAACATAGCTATATCAAAAATTAGTATTGATCGTTGTCAATAATTCACACAAATCAACATCTTATTTGAACAATGAATTAAACAAACTATGCTCTATTAATTCGGCCTGTATCAGCATATCCCCCTTGAGGTTCTAAACATACACAAAGTTCATCAACGTAACTGAAATCCTGAAAACTAAACACAATATAAAAAATTCTGCACATTTATAATTACAATATTCACAAGATTGACTTACTGGTTAGTGTCTCTAATTGGTTCCTTATTGAGATTTGTATTATTATTCGCCATTAGATCTCCTGTTTGGATTTTATCACTGCCACCATTTCGTTGGGGCAATCAATTGATATCGGGCTTATTTTGGATAGCCCTTTGTGTGGAAAATTTTCTTCTACCTTGACTGTCATTGCTGATTACCCGCCATCTTATATTAAGGCAGTTTAAAATCGATTGCTTATTACACTTATACTTTCCCGGTTTCACACTAAATATCTTTTACTGCAGCGGCAGTTTATAATCGAATGTTTTACTATAACTCACTTTGCCGCAGTCTGTCATGGAATGCCCCCTCGCATTGCCGCCGTTTAGTTTAAATATCTAACTTTCTCTCACAAAGAAACTCTCCTCTTGGATAAAGCTGTGCAATACAAAGTTCATCAGCCCTGCATCTTGCCATTGGCTAACTTCTTATTAGTTGCACTTATGGAAAAAAACGTCGCCGCGTTTCACTGCTAACAAACACTGTGTGTCTTTTTAGAATTTATAATTTACTGACAATAAAACAATGTTTAGCTTAAATACACTGTGACTATACATAGTGTACATTTATTTATTCACTAGGATCAAATGAAAATTATTTTTTTAAAGCAAAACACTATAAATAAAAACAAAGCATTGTTATGTGTTCTTTATATTATAGCGATCTTTTCTAGTCAACCAAAAACACTATAAGTAAAAACAAGGCATTATTTAACCCAAAATCTTCAACACTCTTTCAAATATACAGGGCATTTAAATATTAGGAAGCATAAATTTAATGTACATGGCTCGTTTTTCTTCACAATAAAAGGTTTCGATTTTTCTGGCATATTTGCTATTTATAGCAATATATATATATATATATATATATATATATATATATATATATATATATATATATATATATATATATATATATATATATGCATATAAAACTGTAATGCACTCTAATTCGAGCTCACTTGAAGAAATTTTATTGAGTGTCACCATCATGGCTTCCTCATTAGACGCTTTCTTAATTTACATTTACTAAGAAGGCAAGAAATTCGTAAATTGCAGGTTTCAGCATAATGCGTGAATCTCATTTTAGTTTTGTCCAATAGTTTCACACATTTCTTTATAAATTATCGTACTTTTTCAATTGAATTTAAGAAACGAAAAGATCAATTGAATCGATGACATGAAACCAAGAAAAGTAAAATGTAAAGAGTGCAAGTTTTTTCACTGCTCATAAATCGATGAAACCATTAAATAAATTGACCATTTCTGCCAGTTAAGTAAAACATTGCGAAACCATTTGCGTCACAAATAATCTTTCCAGCAATCGCCATCAATGATAAACGTATTGTGTTCGAAGAAAATGCTCACTTACATGACAAAAACGTTATATCTTCTATCGGTTTCTGCATTTCTATTCGATGCCGTCCAGATAAGGACGTGCGTGAAGGCTGGGAACGTCTTTATGGCTAACGGATATTCTTATATACGTACACAGGGTTTATATATCGTTAGTTCCATCGCTGTTACCTATTAGAAACAGTGTAGAGGCTTCCGTTCTATAAAGTTACAGCTTACCTTGAATTAACATAACTTAGTTGCAGTTTCGTACATCTATTTACAGGCTGGAACAGCCAAATGGAATAAGTTCAGTATCTCAATTATTGTACCTACAGTATATTCTTAATTATCCGGGATAATAGTGGGAGAATCACCAATACCGTTAATTGACACTAACTGAGTGGTAAGACACGAAGCAACGTGCCGCCACCTAGTTGCCCAACCAAGTAGTATGTTGTCACGCCAGCTCCAAGTAACACAAAGTGTTGAAAAATAGAGACTGTGTACAACCAACTAGCAATTTAGTAAATTGTCAGCCCTGACCCATTTCTACTCTAATATAGGGACAAAGTATGTCTAAAATTACTAAATTGTGTTGTACTGATGAGATCTAATTAGAGCGAAACCGGTCTACTGTTCTAATTGTTGTGAGAATGCATCTAGCCTTACATACTTTGTCCCTATATTTGGGTAGAAATGGACCACGGCTGGCAGTTTACTAAATTGTTAGTTGGTTGTATACAGTATCTATTTTTAACACTTTGTGAAATTTGGAGCTGGCGTGATAACATACTGCTTGGTTCCGCAACTAGGTGGCGGCACGTTGCTTCGTGTCTTACCACTCACTTAGTGTTGGAAGGCTGGCTACCATAGACGTATTACTTTATAGGTGTATTTTCGCTACAATTAGTATGCCACACTGACGAGTTCTAATTAGAGCGAAACCGGTCTACGGTTCTAATTGTGGTGAGAATGGATCTAGCCTTACATACTTTGTCCCTATATTAGGGTAGAAATGGGCCAGGGCTGACAGTTTACTAATTTGTTAGTTGTTTGTATACAGTCTCTATTTTTTAACACTTTGTGTTATTTGGAGCTAGCGTGACAACATACTATTAGGTTCCGCAACTAGGTGGCGGCACGTTGCTTCGTGTCTTACCACTCAGTTAGTGTTGGAAGGCTGGCTACCATAGCCGTATTACTTTATAAGTGTATTTTCGCTAATAAGTACACTTTGAGAAAACCCAAGTCACCACAACACTTATTTCAGAGACCTTACGATCGTTTCGTTAACAAAGTCAACATCTTCAGAGGAAGATAAATTCTAACTTAAACAACTAGCTACATGTATTTATATCGCGTCAAGACCGACTTCTGTTTGCATGATTTTAAAAAAGAAATATCAGCACCTAAAAATCTAATCTTAGTACTTATCTTTCAATATAGATTCAGTTCCGTTGACCTGGGAGCCATCATTCACTATGTGAAAACTGGAACCTGTGATGAGCACTAATAAGTACACTTTGAGAAAACCCAAATCACCACAACACTTATTTCAGAGACCTTACGATCGTTTCGTTGACAAAGTCAACATCTTCAGGGGAAGATAAATTCTAACTTAAACAACTAGCTACATGTATTTATATCGCGTCAAGACCGACTTCTGTTTGCATGATTTTAAAGGGTTTCCATGATTTTAAAAGGTTCAAGTTTTCACATAGTGTATTGTATTTTCGCTACAATTGGTATTCCGTACTGAGGATCTCTAATTAGAGCGAAACCGGGCTACGGTTCTAATTGTTGTGAGAATGCATCTAGCCTTACATACTTTGTCCCTAAATTAGGGTAGAAATGGACCACGGCTGACAGTTTACTAAATTGTTAGTTGGTTGTATACAGTCTCTATTTTTAACACTTTGTGAAATTTGGAGCTGGCGTGAAAACATACTGCTTGGTTCCGCAACTAGGTGGCGACACGTTGCTTCGTGTCTTATCACTCACTTAGTGTTGGAAGACTGGCTACTATAGGCGTATTACTTTATAGGTGTATTTTCGCTACAATTAGTATGCCGTACTGACGAGCTCTAATTAGATCAAAACTAGTCTACGGTTCTAATTGTTGTGAAAATGCATCTAGCCTTACTTACTTTGTCCCTATATTAGGGTATAAATGGGCCAGGGCTCACAATTATATATATATATATATATATATATATATATATATATATATATATATATATATATATATATATATACAGTCCCAATAGTGTGTAATTCCTCCATATATCCCTTACCCTTAGAGCTAGCCGAAAAAACTTTAAACAAAATATTCTTATGATTATCTAAGCTATATCGAAAAAATATATTCAGCTTTATGGAACTTCCGGTTGCACCGGAAGTAGCTATCAACTTTGTTATTTTAAATGGAATGCTATACTTTTTATTACATTTTTGGGTAGAGATTACAAAATAAGTGTAACTTTATGTAGCATTCCCTATAGCTATCTTTGATATTTTTGAAAATATTACGACTTTCTTTTTTTTTTAGCTCCGATTTATGTGTTATTTGAAACGTCTGCCGTGAGCTGAGTTTTGAGTTTTGCTCCCTTAAATTCTAAATATCAATAGACGACATTTAGTACTTTAAAATGGTTAAAGAATAATTCATCATTATTGTACAGGGTGTATTATTTTGGGGTTACAGCATATCTAACTTTAAAGCAGCATAACTTGTGTTTTTCAAATGGAGCACCCTGTTTTTTATGGATTAATTAGGTAGATCATTAAATTCTGCATCGACGTTATATAGGTCTTCCTATAGCTATAGTTGATAGTTTTTGAGTTATAGTGGTTTATTTTAGTTTCGCTTGTAAAAATAATGGTCAGATACAGTAGGCGCAGAGAATGAAACAACTAATATTTTTTGTCAGATGACAGATAAATGTCACCTAACCAGAACTATAACTATTTTCAGTTCTCAGGTGTTTGAGCTAAGTTTTATGTGCTAACTTTTGTGTTATTTAATTTAAAATGAATTATAATACTGAAGAATTAGTTGATATGACACTTATTATAGGCGAGTGTCGGCGAAATTGTTTTTTAGCATCTCGTGTATACGCACAAACATATCCGAATCGAAGACATCCTCAGGAAAAATGTTTCGTCAAATTGTTGGACCGTTTTTTGCGAACTGCTAACGCCAATTATGAAATGACCACACGCAAAGGAAGAGTAAGCGGCAATGAAGAAAACGAATTTTGTATTGTTGCATCGGCATTAGATAATCCGTACACAAGCGTGAGGAAAGTTGCCGACGAAATAGGAATATCAAAATCTTCAGTGAACAGAACATTGAGAAAATACAAGTTTCATCCATATAAAATGAAGCTGCAGCAGGCATTGAGGAATGCAGTTTTTCGAAGTCGCCTCAGTTTTTGTGAGTGGGCAGTAGCAAAGTACAATGAAAGTGAGAATTTTTTTAACTACGTGATGTTCAGTGATGAATCTTCATTTTCAAGTTGTGGTAGGGTTAATGGGCACAACTTTCATTATTACGCTTCAGAAAATCCAAACTTTTGCAGATCAGTTGACAACCAGCACCGTTTTACGATAAATGTTTGGGCTGGAATAATTGGGACTAATCTTATTGGGCCATATTTCTTTGATGGGCACCTCAACGGGCAGGGATATCTGCGTATATTGCAGGAAGATGTAGAGGCTTTTTTGGACGATTTGCCTCTAGATAACAATCGACGTATGTGGTTTATGCAGGACGGGGCACCAGCACATTATGACACAAATGTTCGCCGATTTTTAAATGATTGGTACCCCAATAAATGGATAGGACGAGGTGGTCCCGCCTCGTGGCCTGCAAGATCTCCTGACCTCACATGTCTAGATTTTTTCCTGTGGGGCTATATCAAGGAAATTGTGTATCAAACACCGTCCAACACCCCACTTGAACTAAGAAATAAAATTGCAGTCGCGTGCAAGGCAATAACTTCGCAAATGTTGAGCAATGTTCAAGAAGAATTCTTAAGGAGGGTTAGATTGTGTATTCAGGTCAATGGGCAAAATTTCGAATAGTTCTAATGTATCGCTTTTTTTAGATTATTTTTTTCTGTTAATGACCGTGGATTATTATTATTATTATAGTTATGTTATTATAGTTTACTTCACTTTCTGGTTCTCATAATTACAACTACCTTTATTAAACTGTGTTTCACTTTTTGTATGGTAAAAATATGAATAAGTCCATTATATAACAATCATTGCATGTAGTTGCATTCGATAAGTTTTTTTGTCGACACATTATCTAGTTACGAGGATATGATCAAGTGATTTGCATCGTGACTATCTCATTTTTATTTGGTAATTCTATTCAAATTATTGTTAAAACAAACAATGGAGATATAAAAACTGCTGACTTTCTTGTCAAGGAGACGTTTAGGTGTCACCTGACATTGTTCACATGCTCTGTGCCTTACACACTGACAATCTGACAGTACCATTATGTGCCTCATACAGTGACAATCTGACAGTACCAATATTTTTACAAGCGAAACTAAAATAAACCACTATAACTCAAAAACTATATCAACTATAGCTATAGAAAGACCTATATTATGTCGATGCAGAATTTAATGGTCTGCCTGATTAATCCATAAAAAACAGGGTGTTCCATTTGAAAAACACAAGTTATGCTGCTTTAAAGTTAGATATGCTGTAACCCCAAAATAATACACCCGGTACAATGATGATAAATTATTCTTTAACCATTTTAAAGTATCAAATGTCGCCTATTGATATTTAGAATTTAAGGTAGCAAAACTCAAAACTCAGCTCACAGCAGACGTTTCAAATAACACATAAATCGGAGCTAAAAAAAAAAGAAAGTCGCAATATTTTTACAAATATTAAAGATAGCTATAGGGAATGCTACATAAAGTCACACTTATTTTTTAATCTCTATCCAAAAATGTCATAAAAAGTATAGCATTCCATTTAAAATAACGAAGTTGATAGCTACTTCCGGTGCAACCGGAAGTTCCATAAAGCTGGATATATTTTCTAGATATAGCTTAGATAATCACAAGAATATTTTGTTGAAAGTTTTTTTGGCTAGCTCTAAGGGTAAGGGGTATATAGAGGAATTACACACTATTGGGACATCCTGTATGTATATATATATATATATATATATATATATATATATATATATATATATATATATATATATATATACGGAATTCAGCACCTCGGACCATAGCTCCCCTGCCATACAACATATAGAAAAAAAATTACAAGCAAAATTGTACATAATTACCATACCCATGTTTCTAAAATATTTCTAGTCACCAGAGGCGTGCCGTATCCCAGTGGCGTATCAAACTTGTGTTTTTTAATAGAACACTCTACATTTTGTTGCGGATTTGGAAATTGCTCGAAGAGTACTTAGTTTCGTATGTAACATATGCCATACACCTGACCTTAGCGATTTCGCTGTTACAATCCTCATAGTGTTTTTGGGATTTTTGTAAGTAAACTAAATTACACGCGCGCCTCGGACTTAAGTTTATTGGTTAATTTATGGAAAGAAAAAAAATTTGATTGGCCTTCGCAAATTGTTCAAATCCTTACTTTAACGTTTACAGAAGAAAAACTATAAAACTTGTGAAGTATTTTTTTTTGCATTTCTTGACTGTTTTGCGTCAAAAAAACTTAATCTTTGTCTGTAGTATACAATATATTTTGTTATCCACTGAAAAAAATTTGGTTTTGTGCGTGTCTCTGATCACCAGTGACACCCAAATTTGTTTTCTTAAAATGCTTATAACTTTTTAAAATTACATCTTGGTGTATAGTTTATATATATATATATATATATATATATATATATATATATATATATATATATATATATATATATATATATATATATATATACCTGCGTACCAAATTTGGTTATCAGGGTTTGCTTATTTTTAGACACAAACATTTTCCGGAAAAACTGATCCCATTTTCCTGGGTTACAAACGTATCCAAGCCACTTGCAACAAAAAGGTCCTCGCTAAGTTTTACTTGGATGTGTGTTCTAGGGGGGCTAGTTTGCGATTATTTCAAAACAAAGTCCAAAGCCGCGATCTCATCATTAGTGCGTTTTTATATGAAAATTCACTAACCAGGCCCAGAAACAAATGTAAGTATTTTTGTTTTCCACATAAAAAAATGCTTATCTCTGTGCACAATCTGACTTAATTCCCAACACGTATTCCCTAAGAACTCTATAAAAAAAATAAACACCTATCCTTTGTTTGCGCAATTCTCGATTCATTTTCGAACAAATAACCTTTCTGTCCACAGACCATTAACGAAAAAGCAAATACAGTTTGCTCTGAATTATAAATTACGATCACGAATTATGTAGCTTTTCCCAAGAGAGTCATAACTCACGGTGTGTATAAGTATTATATTCATCGAAAATGTAAATCATCTAAAATATTCAGTTCATCAAATGTGTCGTTAGAGACTGAAGTATCGATCTTATTCCAGACACACATTGCATTTGAAATAAGGCACCGGCGACGAAAATACAGCGTCGAAACGACAAGAAAACATTTCCGAAAGCCATGAATCAGACACGACGAATAATAGCCCACCTAGGAGTGTCTGCATGTACCCAGGAAATGTGCCATGTAGCTGTTCACAGTGCAGATCACTCCTTGGGAAAACGAATAAATAGTTCAAATCTCATACATTCCGTAGCAAGTGCAATTTACACTGTTGCACCGGACGTACAGGTACAAATATCTGAATATATTTTTCACTGAGTTCAGTGGGGAAGTATTGCATTTTTGAAGCCTTTGGAATGCTTTGCGGTTTTTGTTTGTATTCTTGTATGTATCTTGTAAGTTATCATGATATCATCAAAGCATAAGTAGGTACACTTCGGAGAACCCCATTTACCACATCACGTTTTTTCAGATCTGACTATCGTTTCTATAACAAAGTTAAGGTCATCAGAGGGATAATGATAGCAAAGATACCATCGATCCGACATGGGTCTTCAACTCTTACACATCTATTACGATGTGGGTTCGCATCCCAGGTAAAGTAAATTTGTTTTGTTTAATAACTAAATCTTAAATTCATGGATTGTTGTTGCCCTTACTTGGTGAAACTTGTCCATACTACATACAGACTTGGAGACTACTTCTCTGGCTTCACCGTTGGTTTTTGTAGGTGAAGGACGTAGCCAGCGCGTGAGCTAACTGGAGCAAGTGGCCCTTCGAATTCTGTATGTTCTAGGATGTTCTACAATGCTTCTGGGACTATAGTTTCGCTGCTTGACAGCATTCTCAGACAGAATAAATTGAATTAGTACGAAATCATGACAACTACAAATAAATATCTGTTGATATGTTATGATATGATGTTTTGATCAAAAAATTTTATTAAATTGAAAATAAAATGAAACACAGATGACATAATTCGAAGGGCCACTTGCTCCAGTTAGCTCACGCGCTGGGTACGTCCTTCACCTACAAAAACCAACAGTGAAGCCAGAGAAGTAGTCTCCAAGTCTGTATGTAGTATGGACAAGTTTCACCAAGTAATGGCAACATAAGGGAGTGTATAAAATTGTTCTCTGACGCCCATGGTTGGTGAGATATTGACCTCAGAAGATTATTTAATAATTACAAGAAACAGCTGTATTGCAGCAGTGTCCTAACATAGAACAACAAAATTTGGTAGATGGTTTTCTTTTATCAACATCGGTATTTAACAAAAATTTGAAGTAGTTATAAAGTCAAAAAGGGGTAAATTAGGGGAGGGTCCCCCTTTTAATGATTAGATTTTTTAAAACCCTAACCTAATTAAAAGTTATCATCATCAATTTTATATCAAATTAAATTTTCTATCTTTTTGTCCTCTTGTCAATTTTTCGACACACCACCCGTTTTTAAGAAAATTGAGATTTTTAGAGTTCAGGTGAAAACAAAATTATGTTCCTTGAAAATTTCATTAAACATTAAAGTCTCATAGGGCATGCCATGGGCGCTATGCAAGTCACTTGTTGCTAGGTTACAGTCATTGTCAAATCTGACATTACTTAAATTTAGTAAGCTCTACAATAACTATTGTCTTTGTTTTTTGTTTTCTTTTGTGATAACAATTTGTTGCTCAAAATGGCTCGAAAGGTTAATGAACAAATTGACATGCTTATATTAGGGCTTTGCGAGGGTAATTGCCGCAGAAGTGTAGAGGTATATCGAAGATTATTTCCTAATCGTAATACACCACATCGTCGAACGCACGATCTGGGCAGCGTCTTCTAGACAATATTGAAAGTGAACCTCAAACCAGCACCAGACAAATATCTAGGCAGATTCATATAACACAGCCGACAGTCCATATAATTATCCGACGCAATCTGCTGCATCCCTATCACCTTCAAAGAGTGCAAGAACTGCTACCGCAGGATTTAGAGGCAAGACTGTTTTTTGTAATTTCATCTTACATCAGAACATCGATTTTCCCAAGACCATTCTTTTTACGGATGAAGCTAGCTTTACAAGGAGACGGGTTACGAATATGCACAACTGCCACGAATATTCGGAAGTTAATCCACTAGTAACCCACGATTTCCAAAGAGAATTTAAAATAAATGTGTGGCCAGGTATTGTTGGAGGACATTTGTTTGAGCCGGTTATTTTACCAAACTGCTTAAACGACGCAGCATATTTGATTTTCTTGCAAAATGTTCTTCGTGAGCTACTGGAGGAGCTGCCCTGCCATTTGCGCGGAGAAATGTAGTTTATGCACGATGGGGCACCACCACATTTCACTACAAATGTTCCTGGATATTTAAACCAACAGTTTCCAAATCGATGCATAAGTCGTGGAATTAATTGCCCTCAACATTGGCCAGCACGATCACCAGACTTGAATAAATGTCACTTTTTTCTCTGGGGGGCGTTAAAAGAATCTGAGTATTTGACACCAGTTCAAACTACGGAAGATATGTGGAGTTGCATCAATAATAAGTGGATCATTATTAGAAATGACATCAAATTACTTAACAGAGTCGACTTTAATTTTCGGCGAAGGGTGCAGTTATGCGTGAGAGAAGTCGTTTTAAACAATACTGTTAGTGTTTTTGTATGTTTATTTTTTATTTTTTAGTTTTTAATGGCGTTTGTTAAATTTCAGATATGTTAGTGTTTAATAAAGTCTTCAAGGGACATAATTTTATTTTGATCTTAATTCTAGAAGTCTGAATTTTCTCAAAAACTTTCTCACGTTTCATTGCTCTAGTCTCAAACAACTGATTTTTGCGTCTATACAACTTCACATAACCTACAAAAATGACACGATCTACACAGACTTTGACAAATACTTGTCAAACATTTGAGAGTATAAACAAATGTCATGAAAACCTGTCACGGCTAAGTATATTTCATTTTAATATTCCCTCACATTAAAGATTGCTCTCTATAAAAGTTTTCCACGTCTTTTATTTCACTTATCGCTGCTCTTCATTTTTAAATAGAAAATCTAATTTTACCTGATTCCAGACATATTTATTTATCCCTAACAAAACTAATTAAAGTAGCAGAAATGTCTTTTTGAGATTTTTGTTTTTCAAGACGAGGAAGGTTTTGTAAATTGATTACCTGTTGTGCAGTCTTTTGTTCTGAATGTTGATTGTATAGCTTTAGGTTATATACAGACTGTGCCGTCTAATGAACTGAACGTAATTAGCTGCACAAAGAAACGAGATGCTGCAGCTGCAAGCCAATGCAAATAAAATAAAAATATTTGAAATGCGTTTTATTTACGTTGCAGTTTGTAGAATGTAAATGATATTCGGTAAGTTATAACCCACAAATCAAATTAAGAGCCGAATGCATTTAATAGAATAGTGCTATCTTCTTATTTATTAGTGATTTTTCTTAATGAAAATTCACTAATAGAGAGGTAACGATGGTGGGAGTTTCGGAAAACTTTTTCAAATAACCGCGAATTAGGGCCCTAGAACCCATATCAAAGGTCCCTTAAATTTTTTATGTACACACACACACAAATCCGGGGTCAGTTTGATTATATATATATATATATATATATATATATATATATATATATATATATATATATATATATATATATATATATATATATATAAAAAAAAAAGAAATCGACAAATTTTGGTTTTTTCAAAATAAATCGAAAACGAAAAGAGGCAGAGCAAAATACAAGTCATATTGAAAACGATCGTGAAATTCTACAAAACATTGCTAATTTAACCGTCTCCCTATCTCTAATAATAACGAACATAGCAATACATTTCTATCCAGTTTGGGACACTATATATATATATATATATATATATATATATATATATATATATATATATATATATATATATATATATATATATATATATATATATATATATATATATATATATATATATAGTGTCCCAAACTGGATGGAAATGTATTGCTATGTTCGTTATTATTAGAGATAGGGAGACGGTTAAATTAGCAATGTTTTGTAGAATTTCACGATCGTTTCCAATATGACTTGTATTTTGCTCTGCCTCTTTTGGTTTTCGATTTATTTTGAAAAAACCAAAATTTGTCGATTTATTTTTTCTTCAATATCTAAGTAGGCGTTGATCGGACATGTCAAAGACTTGCACATTATCAGGGCACTTTTGACAGGGTAATCTTTTGTGCTATTCTCAACTTTGGATTGTCATTTGTTTTTGAGCCACCGGTATCAACGTTTGTTTTTATTATGACAGCCATATTGGATTTTTTGCTCATGTGATAGCCTGTGAAAAGAGCTTTCCAATGATGTACAACATACTTGAGAACTCCTGTAATTGCACTGGCAATTTTGAGAAAAACCGTTTTGAGGATAGTAGGCTATGAAATCCAATACCAGAAAACAAATGACAAAAAAAGTATTCAAAAAGCAGTAGGCCATGGAGCCTAACAATAGACTTATACTTTTAACATAATTTTCCGTAATGATTCACGTTAAAAAAATATGGTGATTTAATTTACAATACTTGATTAGGTATTAATGCTAGGCAATATTATGTGAAACAGTTTAATAACGAAACCCGGAAATAACAAATAGAAACATAAACTCCACAAAACAACACAATTAGAAACGGAACTCAACTAATAATAAAATAGAAACTTAAAAATACACTAAATAGAAAATTGTTCAATATGACCACCGTTTTGTTCAATGCACTTTATACACCTTTTTGAAACATGTCTGCAAACTCTGGTGAGGGTGTTTCCGTTAATATGATTTATAGCTTCCGTGATTCTGTTTCGTAATTCATTGATATTTTGTGGTGGATCTAATCTATACATATCATTCTTCAGAGTACCCCAAAAATTAAAATCTATGGGTGTTATATCAAGACTGCGAGCACAGCAATGAACCGGTCATTGTTACAAATGACACGATTATTAAATCAGGTCCAAACAATAGAATAAACAGGGGTAAAACATACTTCCCGAACTAGCAAGCGAACCCAGGCTGCTGGGGCCACTGCAAAATTCAGGAGATCGGAGCCCATGCAACGGTCTTTCAGTCCGAAATATACGCCATCCTGTACTGTGTGCGGGAGAACAAGAGGAGGGCTACACCAACAAGCGGATCCTCATAACCACAGACAGCGAGGCAGCCCTTAAGGCCCTAAGTAGCCCCGGGTAAATTCCATTCTTCCTGAGGCAGAAAAACTCGTTTAATAACCACTTAAAAAACAAAGTTCTCTCAAGCTCCAACGGCCGCAAACCCTTCTGGACTCTTGCTGGATCTATTGGGAATAATTTCTGCAAGAGCACGTTCCCACCTCTTGTTTCAGGGGATGAAATTGTTTCTACCGCCCTGGGCAAGGCTGGACTTTTTGCCTCGTTGTTCGCCGGCAATTATACTCTCTACCCACCTCCAAATGTTCAACCACCAACAGTCCCCAATGTCGCGCATAAAATGACGGATATCATTTTCAAAACTAAAAAGGTACGAAAGATGCTCTATTGTCTTAATACCAGGAAAGCCTCTGGCCTTGACGAGATCCCAGCAATTGTTCTCAAAAAATGCGCACCAGACCTTGCTCCCGTCCTGACTCGTCTGTTTCAGACATCTTACAATATTCCCTAGTAACTGATTTTTAGTGAATTTTCCTAAAAAAAAAAAATTCACTAATGAGGAGATCTCGACTTTTGAATTTTGAAAAAATTTCTTCAAATGAGCGCTAATTAGGCCCCCCAGAACACATATCCGGGGTCAGTTTCAATTTTTATATGTTTATATATATATATATATATATATATATATATATATATATATATATATATATATATATATATATAGAATGGTCTGACGACCGCAGCCATGAAAGAAGACAACACACACCATATATATATATATATATATATATATATATATATATATATATATATATATATATATATATATATATATATATATATATATATATGTGTGTGTGTGTGTGTGTGTGTGTGTGTGTATCACACCGATAACTCAAAAAATTATTATTATATTATCAAAATCATTATAAAATTATAATGATTTTGATTAAATTTGGTGAGTCCCTTCCTTTTACAAATGGCTTGGATAAGTTCGTTAGCCAGGAAAATCGGCCCAGGTTTTCCGAATTCAAAGTACTTTTCTTATTTAGTCTTTTTGGAACCCGTTTAACTAAGCACCATTTACCGTCAGAATAGGCTAAGTAAAATCGGCAGTAAATTGATAGTTCTACAATCCGAGACTCTCCCAGAGAGAAAGAGTGAGAAATATTTTTATTTAAATGTTCTATTTATTTTCATACTTATATACCGGTCCTAAATATTGTATGAACTGAATTAATTTTATTTACCATTTTGTTTTTACAACTGGCTGTGATGTGTATATACAGGTATCCCCCGTCATTAAGGGATTTTTTTCGATCCAATTCTTATTCCGTTTCTCTAATTTGTCTATACACTCATCGAATAACCAACAGAATTTATAGCACTTAAATTGCACCTCATTTCCAGCTGTATGTAATAGGCACACCTACTAGAAGCCCGCTATGTAGCCATACATCTGAAAATAAGTTAGACTTTGGAGGTCTATAAACATTATCCAATGCTTTACTACTCACTGGTTCCCAGGTGTGGCCCAAGTGGTAGACATTGTAAAATATCGGTATTTATTTGTTGCCTTAACCTAGTGAAACCTCACCTAAAGTGCGGGGACCGAACCAGCGAGTGGATACCGCGACTATGTTTTATGGGAAACTACGTGTTTGGGCAAAATTGAGACAAAATCCGATACTTCTTTCTCTTATGTTTTTATACACCTTGTATACCAGTTTACTCTGGTGAGAACCACACTCTAATCTGCCTATATAACATTTTCGTTAGTATTGTTTGTACATAATTGTGTATATATGTGTATAAACGTCATTAAAGTAGACCAATATTTATTTAAGGCTAAACACAAATATTCTCTCTTCATAAACTTCCATGATAAACCTTAGGAAAAGCTGACCCTTACAGACTAACTATCTTCACGAGAGTTTTCTTCGGAAACGTACATCCATAGGATAGTCCGTTACCGTTTCTTCCGTTTGGCGCTTCCACTTTCCCTCGAAATATAAAAATTCCAGTTAAAGTAGTGGCAAACTTTTCCGGCCGAACCGAACACCGACCAAGTCTACTCTTCGAAGGTATACTGTTACAGAAGATTTAAATTATTCACATCATAACATACATTGTTGTGAGAATTTGAGAATTCAGCACTCATTTAAAATCTCGATAGTTTAAAAAATTTAATATTTTCTCTTAATCTTCGTGGTTTTCGCTCTTCACCTCCAACATATATAAGCTTAGCGGTGCCAGAATACAACTGCAGTTTTAAAATGCCATTAATTTTTACGACATTCTTAATAACTAGTCACTGGATTATAGACACAAAAATAAATTCCATCACAGCAAGCTTTCTGTTCCATCTACAATGTCGCTATTACCTGTTCTGTGTAACAAACCGCATATTCCATATTTACTCATCAGAAATTTGAAATCCCACAATCCATAAGCCGATTAATCTGGAAATAGCTGTGTCCTGTTCATCGAGGCAAATCTTTTTCATACATATTGCTGATGTGCGAAATCGAAGAGGATATTATGTATTCATGGATTTTCCAACGCTTGCCGTTTTAGTGTCGATTTCGGGTTCCATGTAACTTCCGGATTCGTTTAGCAAAAAGGCCCTTCAATAAATTACAGTTTTCCTAATTGCTGACAAGTCAATTTTTTGTGATAAGTCAAGAAATATGTGTTGGAAACCATGGAGATATAACATTTTCTAGTATTCGTCTTCTATTACATAATTATTATAAATAATCTTTTGCGAACATTTATCACACAAATTGTTGAACTTGTCTTATTTTTAGAGGATTTTAATTTTAATTTTAATAAAGTTAAGTACACATTTTTTTAGTTTCCTAATTTAATTTTAGATATGTACCTTTCTGTATAATATCCTTTGTATTTTGTGCAGCCAAATAATTGGGAGGTATTTTGAACATAGTCAACAAATCACTAGGTATAAAAAATGACGTCATATCTTAAATTTGTGACACACTATAATATATATATATATATATATATATATATATATATATATATATATATATATATATATATATATATATATATATATATATATATAATAATTTTTTATACCCAGTGATTTGTTGACTATGTTCAAAATACATAACTTATACAGAACAACCAGATTTCAAATTTTCATTTTTTTGCCATTCAGAAAAAGACACATTTTATCATTTTGAAAAAAAAAGTAAATGATTTAAAAAAACTCGGGACGCAGCAAGTGCGTTATGGTAGTGAATTTTCTTAAATATGTTTTTATTGCAAATATGTCTGTTTTCTTTTTATTTAAGAAAGCAGGCATCAATTTTGGTTACCAGTATAACCTTATAGTAAAAACAATGTGCCATGTTTCATAAAAATAACTTTATTGTGTGAAAATGTACAAAAATTTCCAAAAGTAAACTTAAAGTGTTCCCGCAAAAACTCGTTTCTGGTCAACCTTATAGATTAATAGCAAATTTGGCTATTCAAATATGAAGCATTTGATCAAAATTCGCTACCATAACGCCCTTGCTGCATCCAGAATTTCTTTTCTTACAAACATGCATTATATTTCGATGGTAAATGCAAAAATGCAATAACATAAGGCGTGTTTGATTAAAAAAATAAGAAAATTTGTATCACTAACGACTTATGGGCCACCCTATGATTGTAGAAATATTTTTTTAAGATGTAGCTCAAGACACCCTATAAGTAATATATAAAAAAATTTCATATCTTGTATAATAACGGATATATTGAGCTTTATTGATTTTTTAAGAAAATTCGACAAAAATTATATATGTACCATTAAACGATAAACTCTATAGCTAAGGCTACTGCTAAGCATCAGAGAAAGGGTCTATTTTAAATGAATTTTCTGGAAACATTTTAGTAAAATGAAGGACAATGACGGTTGAAACTAAGACTTCAGGGTTTGTAAAACATTCTTCTTGAGACATTTTCTTTCCACAGCCCGTACTAGATTTAAGTTATTTGCCTAAATGTTGCCAATATATATATATATATATATATATATATGTGTGTGTGTGTGTGTGTGTGTGTGTGTGTGTGTGTGTGTGTGTGTGTGTGTGTGTGTGTGTGTGTATCACACCGATAACTCAAAAAATTATTATTATATTATCAAAATCATTATAAAATTATAATGATTTTGATTAAATTTGGTGAGTCCCTTCCTTTTACAAATGGCTTGGATAAGTTCGTTAGCCAGGAAAATCGGCCCAGGTTTTCCCGGAAAATGTTGAGTTTTCTTTCGAAAAAAATTGTAAAAAATTTATATCTCCAAAATTAACAAAGTAAGGGCAACCAAATTTGGTGCGCGGGTTTATATCATTATAAGTAAGCTACCTACCAAAATTTAGCTCTGTAGATCAAAAGACAAAAAAGTTATAGGCTTTTAAATAAAAATTTATTGGGATTTTCCTCAAAATGTCAAAGTTGCGATTTAAAACGTCAAAAATTGGCAACATTTAGGCAAATAACTTAAATCTAGTACGGGCTGTGGAAAGAAAATGTCTCAAGAAGAATGTTTTACAAACCCTGAAGTCTTAGTTTCAACCGTCATTGTCCTTCATTTTACTAAAATGTTTCCAGAAAATTCATTTAAAATAGACCCTTTCTCTGATGCTTAGCAGTAGCCTTAGCTATAGAGTTTATCGTTTAATGGTACATATATAATTTTTGTCGAATTTTCTTAAAAAATCAATAAAGCTCAATATATCCGTTATTATACAAGATATGAAATTTTTTTATATATTACTTATAGGGTGTCTTGAGCTACATCTTAAAAAAATATTTCTACAATCATAGGGTGGCCCATAAGTCGTTAGTGATACAAATTTTCTTATTTTTTTAATCAAACACGCCTTATGTTATTGCATTTTTGCATTTACCATCGAAATATAATGCATGTTTGTAAGAAAAGAAATTCTGGATGCAGCAAGGGCGTTATGGTAGCGAATTTTGATCAAATGCTTCATATTTGAATAGCCAAATTTGCTATTAATCTATAAGGTTGACCAGAAACGAGTTTTTGCGGGAACACTTTAAGTTTACTTTTGGAAATTTTTGTACATTTTCACACAATAAAGTTATTTTTATGAAACATGGCACATTGTTTTTACTATAAGGTTATACTGGTAACCAAAATTGATGCCTGCTTTCTTAAATAAAAAGAAAACAGACATATTTGCAATAAAAACATATTTAAGAAAATTCACTACCATAACGCACTTGCTGCGTCCCGAGTTTTTTTAAATCATTTACTTTTTTTTTCAAAATGATAAAATGTGTCTTTTTCTGAATGGCAAAAAAATGAAAATTTGAAATCTGGTTGTTCTGTATAAGTTATGTATTTTGAACATAGTCAACAAATCACTGGGTATAAAAAATTATTATATATATATATATATATATATATATATATATATATATATATATATATATATATATTATAGTGTGTCACAAATTTAAGATATGACGTCATTTTTTATACCTAGTGATTTGTTGACTATGTTCAAAATACCTCCCAATTATTTGGCTGCACAAAATACAAAGGATATTATACAGAAAGGTACATATCTAAAATTAAATTAGGAAACTAAAAAAATGTGTACTTAACTTTATTAAAATTAAAATTAAAATCCTCTAAAAATAAGACAAGTTCAACAATTTGTGTGATAAATGTTCGCAAAAGATTATTTATAATAATTATGTAATAGAAGACGAATACTAGAAAATGTTATATCTCCATGGTTTCCAACACATATTTCTTGACTTATCACAAAAAATTGACTTGTCAGCAATTAGGAAAACTGTAATTTATTGAAGGGCCTTTTTGCTAAACGAATCCGGAAGTTACATGGAACCCGAAATCGACACTAAAACGGCAAGCGTTGGAAAATCCATGAATACATAATATCCTCTTCGATTTCGCACATCAGCAATATGTATGAAAAAGATTTGCCTCGATGAACAGGACACAGCTATTTCCAGATTAATCGGCTTATGGATTGTGGGATTTCAAATTTCTGATGAGTAAATATGGAATATGCGGTTTGTTACACAGAACAGGTAATAGCGACATTGTAGATGGAACAGAAAGCTTGCTGTGATGGAATTTATTTTTGTGTCTATAATCCAGTGACTAGTTATTAAGAATGTCGTAAAAATTAATGGCATTTTAAAACTGCAGTTGTATTCTGGCACCGCTAAGCTTATATATGTTGGAGGTGAAGAGCGAAAACCACGAAGATTAAGAGAAAATATTAAATTTTTTAAACTATCGAGATTTTAAATGAGTGCTGAATTCTCAAATTCTCACAACAATGTATGTTATGATGTGAATAATTTAAATCTTCTGTAACAGTATACCTTCGAAGAGTAGACTTGGTCGGTGTTCGGTTCGGCCGGAAAAGTTTGCCACTAGTTTAACTGGAATTTTTATATTTCGAGGGAAAGTGGAAGCGCCAAACGGAAGAAACGGTAACGGACTATCCTATGGATGTACGTTTCCGAAGAAAACTCTCGTGAAGATAGTTAGTCTGTAAGGGTCAGCTTTTCCTAAGGTTTATCATGGAAGTTTATGAAGAGAGAATATTTGTGTTTAGCCTTAAATAAATATTGGTCTACTTTAATGACGTTTATACACATATATACACAATTATGTACAAACAATACTAACGAAAATGTTATATAGGCAGATTAGAGTGTGGTTCTCACCAGAGTAAACTGGTATACAAGGTGTATAAAAACATAAGAGAAAGAAGTATCGGATTTTGTCTCAATTTTGCCCAAACACGTAGTTTCCCATAAAACATAGTCGCGGTATCCACTCGCTGGTTCGGTCCCCGCACTTTAGGTGAGGTTTCACTAGGTTAAGGCAACAAATAAATACCGATATTTTACAATGTCTACCACTTGGGCCACACCTGGGAACCAGTGAGTAGTAAAGCATTGGATAATGTTTATAGACCTCCAAAGTCTAACTTATTTTCAGATGTATGGCTACATAGCGGGCTTCTAGTAGGTGTGCCTATTACATACAGCTGGAAATGAGGTGCAATTTAAGTGCTATAAATTCTGTTGGTTATTCGATGAGTGTATAGACAAATTAGAGAAACGGAATAAGAATTGGATCGAAAAAAATCCCTTAATGACGGGGGATACCTGTATATACACATCACAGCCAGTTGTAAAAACAAAATGGTAAATAAAATTAATTCAGTTCATACAATATTTAGGACCGGTATATAAGTATGAAAATAAATAGAACATTTAAATAAAAATATTTCTCACTCTTTCTCTCTGGGAGAGTCTCGGATTGTAGAACTATCAATTTACTGCCGATTTTACTTAGCCTATTCTGACGGTAAATGGTGCTTAGTTAAACGGGTTCCAAAAAGACTAAATAAGAAAAGTACTTTGAATTCGGATTATTAAATAATTCTCTCGGTCTGCGGAAGGACATATATGGTACAAAATATGTATCCTTGTTTACTTCTAGAAGCATAGGCTTCTTCATTAATGTTATATATATTATTGTGCCGATTAAATATATATATATATATATATATATATATATATATATATATATATATATATATATATATATATATATATATATATATATATATATATATTTGTGTGTGTGTAATTACAATTGAAAATTGTATCGCCAACGACTTATGGGCCACCAGCAACATTTTGTAAGATGCAGCTCAAAATACCCTATAATTAACTTACATTATGTTTTGCCGTGTCTTAAATAATAACGGATATATTGAGCTTTATCGTATAAATGCGCCAGCCTGTATAAATGTAAACATGCAAAAACTGAAATTGGCCCTGGATAACAATATTAGGGGGGCTAGTTCGCGCTATTTGAAGAAATATTTTCAAAATTCAAAAGTTTTCTTAATCGCAAATTTTTTTCCACGAAAATTTGCCAGAAATAATAGACTATTAAACCATTAAACCACAAATGACTGAAACTACTGCCAAAGCATCAAGAAAGGGTATATTTCAAATGAATTTTCTGCAAATATTTTAGTAAAATGAAGGACAATGATGGTTGAAGCTGTAACCTAAGGCTTTTTAAAACACTCTTATCACATTTATTTTACATAGCCCGTATTAGTTTCAGGTTCTTCGCCTAAAAATTGCATATATATATATATATATATATATATATATATATATATATATATATATATATATATATATATATATATATATATATATATATATATATATATATATATAAACAGATCAGCCCCGTTTCTTGTTATACAAAAAATTCTTGCAGCAAAAGTTTTACTCTTTGATATAAACAGTTGACGTCTTCCCGATATACATTTTTATTTTTATGCGTGAAAAATTTAACTATTAAAAGGGCACTACTCTCGAACTCAAAAAATGTCTTAAAATGAGCCCGAATTAGAGTCCTTGGAATCAATATTATTTGTAAGGTCAGGTAACAGGATATTAACACTGTCTATTGATTTATTGGTGTTTGCTGGGCACAGAATTACAGGTATCCAGAAATCAAAAACCGCCATGTCTCCTATTTAAACAATCGACACATTATCTAATGATCTATACTATTACAAGAGAAACAAATTGTTTGTGGAAATTGAAGCGGCGATCTCTCGTGCGTAGCGGGATCAAATTCAAAACACATCTGCCTGAAAAACGGACAAACGAAGCGGAGGTTTCGTGGTAAAAAGACGACAGTGGCCCCCAAGGTGTAATTTCATTTTTTTTAATGTGCTTCGCTGTGGCGCATATCCACCAAAAACACCACATGTGCACTACGGAGAGCGAATGAAATTGAATATCTAGGAAATTCTACACTGGTTAGGTTATTTTTTATGTTGATCTTTTGGACAAACAAATTGTATTAAAGACCAAAGTTGAAGATGCGTTAGTTAATTTGGAACACCCACTGGCAAGCGGCGATGCCACACCTAATATATTCTCCAGATACATATATTTCATTGTCCTATATTAGTCGAGAACATTTGGAGCAAGGAATTTCCTAGATACCATACCAATAAGCTCAGAGCGAACCAGTCGATCAGTCAAAGACTCAACAAAATCTCGCCGGGTCATCGTCATTTCTTATCTGGATCGCTTATAGCTTATTCTCACGTATAAATGTAAACTCATAGTTTATGTACAATGAAAATACGCGCTGGCGAATAAAGACAACTAATAATCTGCAAAAGCGCAAGCGAATTACTCATACGACAGACAAATCACAGAGTACACCGATCCAGAAGTAATGCAGCCCAAATACTACGTGTATCAGCGTTATTTTATGGAGGGTCGCGGAAGGCGATACGATGAGCGCGGGCGGCCCAAGCAGTGTACACACCGTCTTTAAGCGATCCAGCTAAGAAATGAAGATGATCCGGCTCGAAGGACCAAATGTTAGTGTGCGTCTGGTTCCTGGATTGTAGTTACTGCTGTTACGTACTAAAATTGACTGTATCGTGTTATGAAATAAAACACAAGTAAGTAATAAAATAATTAGAAGAAGAAAAGTGCAAACATGAACATGATACTGCTCAAGGGGACGATATCACTTATGGCTTAGAAATGGAACGCACACGGTTAAGGCAGGAATTGGAAATGGAGAGAACTGCTAGGAAAAAGTTAGAGAAGGAAATAAAAAGACAGCTTGATATAGGTGGAACGTGTAATACCAAAACGCGTGGTCGTGTACGAATTAATGCACTTGGTGCTGGAGCTCTTTGAAGCTGTTGAACGAATAAGATCTGTCCAGGTCTTGATTGCTGCAGGTACCCCTTTTTAGAGGGGTGAGACATGCGCACAATATACTGTAGTTATGTCAGACACTTGTGACATACAAGACTGCACTGCTAACAACTTTAAAATTGCGCGGCAAAATTAGACAATTACTTAAATTTGTTTTTCTAAGTGTTCCATCAATATGTTGGATACTAAAAGAGACAACAGACTACCTTCATTTTGCATATAAATTTAATCATTAAATTTACAATAGTTTAATTTCATACATTCGGTAAGGTCTAGAACGCGTTCATTTGTGTATTAAATGTCTGGCAATCCTTGCCTCCCTAAAACCGAATTTTTTATAGAAAATTCACTAAAAAAATACAATAGATTTTATTCTTAGAAAGGCTTTTCTTTCAGGCACGTGCTGGCTATTTCCAGTATTTTCGCTCAATAACTTCCCCGACAGTATTCAAACTTTATTGTACAGCTTTTTCATAGAAACAAGCCCAGTTTACATGAAATGTAAATCGGAGCAGAACATTAAAAATAAATTAATCTAAGATACTGCTTTCTCATAAATGAAAATAATTCTATTTGGTCCTTAAAGGGAAAGAGTTCTAATAAATCGGCAACTGTCTTCTTCTTTACTCGCCTGGAAAGTTTTGTATTTGAGCGTTTTCAATTTGGCAGTTAAGTTTCTGTGAAATTAATGATAGCTAATTAACATTTCAGCCGAACTGAAACATTCTCTTTTCTCCAGTTTTCGCTCACCAATTCTCTACACTGATTTTAAGTAGGAAGTGTCCTCGTATTGATTTCTGACTCCTCCCGAGGATTATCTTTCAGAAACGCGCTAGAATTTGTTGTTAGGGCTTGTAACCATGTGTATAGTCAATGCTCCATATATGGACCGGTCCTATAATATGGACCGCCGGCGTTTCTCAAAGAACATTCGTTATATCTAGTCGAAGTCAGAGCATACTAAGCCTCACCCCTCCCGACAGCCCGCCAGTCGCTTGCTGTTTGCTGTTTGCTGTGAGGTATCCCGCACGCACGTATTCACAGTGGCCATTTGTCGTTTTCGTCAACTAGAGTAATTTTTTAGATAAATATGTAAGCTCATCGATCAAACAAATGTTACTCGATGTGAAGGTGGATTAAGCCAGGGGAAAGGTGAATTATTTTAAAATTATTGATATTAATTTCTAGTTTAATATACTTATTACAATAAAAAAAATAACCTCGAAATATATGAGTGTGGCAATATGGACCATCGGCCTGTTTTAAATATGGACTAGTAGTCCTTATTACAAACAGTCACTTATGTTTAGTTTTTATGTTTCAGTATGGCGTCTACAACTAAGGAGAAGACCAGACAAGCGTGGGTTAAAAATCGAAGGGCAGGTGAAACTAAAGCTGCACGAGAAAAGACAATGGGCTTTTTGAAAGCACCCAAAACATACGGTGTACCCAAAACTAATACGTTAATACGTTTATCAAAAATATAAAACCAATCACTTAGTGCCATTACTAACCATAAACTTGAGAGAAAATCAACGTTAACAAGCGAATTGGAAGATAAATTAGCTGATTATATTCTTGAAATGGAAAAATCTGGATTTGGTCTAACACGAAGGGACCTAAGATCTTTGGCTTACCAGCTAGTGGAAGGAAATAACATAGAGCACTCGTTTTCACAAGAAAATTAAGCTGATGGCAGAACATGGTTAAGGTTATTCCTCAAGGGTCATCCTAACCTATCATTTCGCCGTCCAACGGGCACATCAATCTCAAAAATGAAAGGCTTTAACAGAATAAACGAAAACGCATTTTTTGACTTGTTGGAGAGTTCTACCAATGAATTCAGGTATTGTTTATAATGTGGATTAAACCGGAATTTCAGTTGTGCCATACAAAATGCTTAAGGGCAAAAAACAAATAGAGACTGTAAAGTCCGCAGAGCGTGGATCAAGAATCACTTGTGGATTATGTATGAGCTCAGGTGGCACATTTGTCGCTCCAGTGATGATATTTCCGAGAAAACGGGACAATCCATTACTGATGAAAGGCGCTCCACCTGGTGCCTTTCGTGCTTGTCATCCATCAGGTTGGATACAACTTGAACTATTTACGCAATGGTTTGAGCACTTTTTAGAGCACGCGAAACCAACTACTGCATCGCTCCGGTTCTCCTAATTTTGGATTGACATGCTAGTCACACACGAAATATCAAGGTACCAGATTTAGTTAGAGAAAACCACGTTCGGTTGCTGTCACTACCTCCACGCTCAAGTAACAAAATACAGCCTCTTAATAAAACATTTATGGGTCAATTGAAAAAAATAGTTGACTGAAGAAACTCGCAAACGGGTACGAATGCAAACTCAAGCAGTGACACATTATGACATAGCGGAATTATTTGGTCTAGCCTACATAAGAGATCAGCGCGTAGAACTGGCTACTAACCGTTTTCGTGCAACTGGGGTATATTCAGTTAACATAAATGTCTTTCATGATCATGACTTTATTGACGAAGACCTTCCAGCAGTAGAAGCATATTCTAATGACCCAACGCGCGATATAATTACACCGGTCAATGATAATCACGATAACTGCTTACCTGAGGCTGTTGAAGCTCCGAAACATCAATCTGCGAATGAACCTGTTTCTACTCCGATAATCGACAGAAATCACCATGCAAACCTACAAACCAAAGATCCGACTATCGCTATGGAGGATTCATGAGTTGGTCCCTCCAGATCATCTCCATATTTGTCGCCGCAGGTATTGCAGCCCATGTCACGTTTGAAAAAAACCCGAAGAAAGGCCACCAAATATATGATTTTGAGATATTTGTCTTATAAGCATGAAATTTGGATGAAAAGAAAAGAAATAGGTCAATTAAAGAAGAAGAGACCGTTCTACAGAAAGAAAATTCCAAAGAAAATAGACCAGAAGAAAAAAAAGAGCTCAAAAAATAGAGAATCTCCTGAAAGTTTTAGTGAGATGAGAGTGATTAGTCCGGCAATGATAGATGAAAGTCCTCATCGTTCCCAAAATGAAAATGCTAAATGCTTGTATTGTAATAGGCTTTTCTGTGGAGATATTCATGGAGAGAAATGAATCCAGTGTGCACCCTGTATGCAATAGGCTCGTAAAGAGTGTGCTGGCATAGAAGGAATGGCTGCCTTTGTGTGTGAATTATGTACCAATCGTTGACCTAAGCACTAATAATTGCTGATTTAATTTTATGCATAATACGACTAACACTTTTTCTATTATTTTGAACCTAATTGACCCTGATCCATATTTGAAACCACGTGGTCCATATGTGACGGTTCTAAATAGCACGTGCAAATTTTGGTAAATTATAGTTTTGAGTTTATTAATTTATTAAATAAAAGTTGACCCTGGTCAATATTTGAAACCATGTGGTCCGTATGTGACGGTTCTAAATATCAGCTGAAATTTTTTTGTAAATTATAGTTTTGATTTTATTAATTTATTAAATAAAAGTTGACACGGACTATAAGTATATTCAAAACAATAAAATTGAGGAACTATGCTATAAGCAAATACAAAATAAATAGCTTGAAGTTTTATGTACAATTATTTTCAACTGCCTGTTCTTATCAGCCTTATATTATGTTTCTTACATTCTGATTTGCAAATTTGTTATCTAAAAGGAAGAGTTTAAAAAATTACTTTTATTGGGAAGGCAGATGATGGAGTAAGGTCTTGAAAATATAGGTTGCAATAATTACCTACAGCGACTGCTTGATATCACGAAGTTCTTTATTAAATATTTGTAAAGGAGTGTTATACAATATACCACGTTAGTGGGATTTATCTCATCATCAGACACTATCTTATAAATAATTAAAGCCCCTGGATGTATGTACAGAGGTTTTCCAGACTGGTATTTTTAGACTGGTATTTTTCAGCCTGGCTTAACCTTTATTTTTCACTGGTATTTTATCTTTCCCGACGGGAATTGGTTTTAGACTGGTGATTTTTTAACCGGATTATAGTTTGCGAATACATTGGTAATTTTACTTAAAATGGATTGAATTTTTCTGGATAACTGGATTTAATTATATGCTGGCTTTACTGTGTGAATACCATTGCTCTTTAATTTAACCCCAGCAAAGACGTCTGGGTATAACGAACACAACAGCAGGAGAAGAGGCAGATACGTTTACCACCCCTTTTTAACACTTGGTAAACACAATACTGTTCATAACAACCACTATAGCGACATTTGAAGTAATATATCATAGTTTTATTGTTGCATGTAAACGTTTGTGATCAGACACGGTATACCTAGCTTGTTCACTATAAATATAATTACGACAGAACTGTCAAACCATGATAAATAAACAAAACCCGTTAATATTCTTTATATTTTTTGGGAAAAAATATGTCCGTTATAGCTGATTGACTAACTCATCCGCGATTGTAACGAAATCAAGTCGTGTGCCAAGGTTCGTTCAAATCAGTTGAGTATTTACTTTCGTGCAAATCAGTTGGGTATTTTTTAAGTTGTCGCTCGGACACACATACACGCACGCGCGAGTGCACACACACGCATAAACATATAAAAATAGCAACGGACCCTGGATGTGGGTTCTAGGCGCCCTAATTCGCGCTCATATCACAGAATTTGACTCACCATCGTTGCCTCCCTATTAAAATAAAACTGCTTCGTAAAGATTAATAAAGAATAAAAACCAAAGTGCCATTATTTGCTTATTTTAGTGGCTCCGACAATTCTCGCTGTGCAATTTTGGAAAATGTATCAGATACAATACCGAAGTTAGTATTTTTGCTACAAAATCACGACTCATTCCATTTGTTTGTTAAATAAATAAACCCAGTAGACATTCAGCACGTTGTGTGGATGCACACAAATTCTAATTTTACAGTGCGTTCGCTTGCGACGGCATATTGGACGTTCGGTCTTCCCTGGTGACGCGAGAGTCCTGTAAGAAAGCTGTTCTGAAAGAAAGCTGAAGGTGATTTATATCTAGAGTATATTCCCCCATCAGGTTAGCGACATTGCCGCGCTGATATGAAATATATAAAAACAGACTAGAACTCCCGACTAACTTGTAATAAACTTGTCAGTCTACCAAATTTATGCTCCCAATATGCCCTTAGGGCATATGCTGCAACACTGCAAAAACGAAAATCGAATAGGACTAAAATCACAAAAAAAAACGTTATATTGAAAGTCTTTGTTGGTAATTCATTGATTTTTCAGAAAAGAATTGCTGTTGCAAGGGTTTTGTGTCGAAAATTACTTAAAAGATTACTGGCACGTTCAATATACTCTTATTTATTTTAGCAATTTTTGTCTCAAAAATCGCTTATGAGGAGATGCGTGCTGACTTTTGAGTTTAGAAACAAACTTTGTATTAGCGCAAACTAGGCCCACTGGAGCTAACGACGGAGGTCAGTTTAAGATTTTATATGTTTATGTATATATATAGGGTGGCGCATTGAAAACGAAAACAGACCGATTTGCGTCCAGATATTTTTTTTTTATGAAACGCTTAAACACGTCAATTTTAATATTGAGGGGCACATGTTTTTTAGACATAAAACACAACTTTGTCACATCAACCCCTTAAGGGTGGTGATAACAACCCTTATATTTTAAATAGGGAACATGGGTCGGGTGTAACATCATGTGAAAGCTCTTTCTTTTTTGAATTCGGCACACTAATTTTTTTGGAAGTTTTATCAACTCGTTTAAAAATTATTCACAGTTGAAGATGCCAAAACGCATTTCACTCATTCCGATAAGAAATGTGTTGGTTTGTAAACAAAAATTGACTATCGGAACATTTCTTATCGGAATGAGAAAAATGCGGTTTATTATTTCAGTTTATCGGTCGGTTTGATACTTGATAGTGCTACCGAAAATTAATTTTACAATGGTGTATTCTGCAGAAGAAAGAGTTGAAATGATTAGTATTTTTTTTCAAAAACGTTGACCTTGCCAACCGTACCGCAAATTTGTTTAATGAACGACATCCGAACAGACAGGTTAAGAGAAAATACATTTTTGGAGTTATTTGCAAAGTTTCGAAAAAGTGGTTCAGTAGCCAACAAAAAAAAAACGGGATCCTGAACGTGAATTTCGGGTTAGAAATGAGACTACTGAGATTGAAGTTTTAGGACAAATTGCTGCAGACCCAACTTTGAGCACGAGAAAATTGGCCACTGTGTCAAACATCAAAAGAAGTACTATTCAGCAAATATTGAAGCATTATAAATTGCACCAGTATAAAATTCATCTTGTACAACAACTCAATGAATTTATTCGGCGGCTGTTTTATTAAACTCTACAGTCAATCGTCATAATTGTCGTTATTGGCAGTTAATAATACAAGAAATTTTCAGGAAGTCCACACTCAAACTCCACAGAAATTGAATGTCTGGACTGGCATTTTTGGAGACCGTTTAATCGGACCAATTTTTCTTGATGGCAATTTGAGTGGCGAAACGTATTTGGAGTTACTAGAATATATCGTTTACCCTCTGCTAATTGACATTGTTGAAAATGATTATCGCTATCAAGAAAATCAATAAGTGTTTCAACAAGATGAAACTCCTCCTCATTTTTCACAACGTGTTAGGGAGTTTTTGAACAGAGAGTTCCCAGAGCAATGGATTAGGCGTAGAGGTGCTATTGAGTGGCCCCATAGATCACCGGATTTAACTCCTTTAGACTTTTTTCTATGGGGCCATTTAAAGAGTAGAATTTACGCAACAGAACCGGAGTCTCTGGAAGAATTGTGACGACGCATTTTTAAAGAGTGCCAGAATGTCAGAGCTCGTTTTGAACAAAATTTGTACTTTTGTGTGGAAGCTGGTGGTCAACAATTTCAACACTTACTTAACAGAATAAGCATTTTTGAACGTTTGGTTTTGTTTTTTATTTATTGTTTAACGAAAAATGGACTAATTAGTGCATTTCTTATCACAATGAATGAAATACGTTCTTGCAACTCCAACTGTGAATCATTTTTAAACGAGTTGATAAAACTTTCAAAACAACTAGTGCGCTGAATTCAGAAAAGAAACAGCTTTCAAATGATGTAACACTCGACCCATGTTCCCTATTTGAAATATAAGGGTTGTTATCACCACCCTTAAGTGGTTGATGTGTCAAGTTGAGTTTTATGTCAAAACATGTCCCCCTCAATATTAAAATTAACGTGTTTCAGCGTTTCTTAAAAAAAATTCTCTGGACGCCAATCGGTCTGTTTCGTTTTCAATGCGCCACTCTGTATACGCTCAGCTTTGGTAACAGTAATCTCTGACCTTAATTGGTATATGACTTGAAAACGATGCTATTCGACAACGACTGTTTATCGAGAAGAACTTGGCGTACTCCACGGCCTATGACATATCGGTTAACATGTAGTATTCCGAAATCAACAGCGATTTAATTGAAGGTAAAAATTTGCATAAATTAAATTTAGGACGGTTTCAGAAATCGAAGCCACCGCATCAAAGTGTCATTGTGACCACAATGGCCACCACAACTATCAACAGACAAAAGGCCTGCGGTCGTTGTGTGTGTAACACTGTAAAAATGAAGATGATTTGGATAGGTTCGTTAGCCAGAAATTGGGTTTTCATTATTTTTGTATTGCTTTATATATATATATATATATATATATATATATATATATATATATATATATATATATATATATATATATATATATATATATATATATATATATAAATTGTCACTGACCGCGAATATGTATTCTAAGTGACCTAGTGGCGCTAAGTTAAAGATTTTTTTTCCAAAGTTCAAAAGTCGTGATCTTCTAGATCTAGATTTTTTCTTCAAAAATTAACTAAAATGCAGTCATTCGGCACTTAAAACAAGAGTGAGAAAGATACCATTGATGGGTAGTTAGCGGATAAAACAATAGAAGAGAAAAATATGGGAGACAGTAAAATTTTAGTCTATTTTATTTTATTGGAATTTTTGGTTTAGTTATTGTTTTAACTAGTTTCAAGGCCATTGCACGCAATGTATACATGTTGAAAGAAACAAATAAAAAAATATTATTATTATTATTACTATACTTTAGGTTTTCATTTTTAGTGTGAATTAAATATGTTTGTATTAGGCTCGACTTCGAAGTAAACATATAACTTGTTTCATTGATTTTTTTGTATTAAGATGACTCAGCAGTCAGTCGGTATTTTTTCATTTAGTCCGAAAACAAACCCATTACCGGTGGCGTGTCAGTTAATTGTCTACAAATAAAAGATCATTAGGGGATTCCTGAAATACCATATATTTAATAGCTTCCGCATCAGTCCTAGTAGCGAGTATTGCATTCCACTTTAACAAAGCCAGATATATAGATATCTAAAGATATCTTATATCTATAACTTTTATCAAAATACCTTCCATCAATGAAACAGAAAATTACACATTTGTTATGTCTAACAATCTAGTTTTAATAAATCTTGCTGATATCGTGTAGCCAAAAGCAAATAAAATTGTTTTGCAGTAATATAAAAATTAATAAAATTAAAGGGCTAGAGAAACTGAAATTTTTGTGAACCTAACGCAAATTAACTTATGCTTAAACCAGACCTAACAAATTCCTTTAATCTGCTTCATCGGCCTACGACCGCTATTAAAGTACCAGACATAGTATATACTGTACTGATCCGACTAATGTCACTGATAACAACCCAGGTAGATACCACACTATAAATAATCAAAACCACCTACGAACACTTGGATCCTTTCCATTACTAGGTGTGAACACACTGAGACCTTAGATACCATCTCCAGTAAGATTTGGGAAGTAAGCAGATTGAGGCCCCGTAATCGAACTACACCAACCCAACCTGCCTTTATTCACCGCTATATAAGGCCTTACCCTAAGCTCTTCATTATTCTCTCTAAAATGGCTCCCAAACAGGAGCCGAAACGTAGAGTTTCAACAAAATCTGGAGCACCTAGTAATTCTCACACTAATCACCGCGGAATGCTTTCCTATATATATATATATATATATATATATATATATATATATATATATATATATATATATATATATATATATATATATATATATATATATATATATATATATATATATATATATATATTACGACTATAACTCAACATCTCAAAGAGATTTTTGGCGCATGGTTCATTTAGTAAACGGCTTGGATACAGAAAGGCATGGGTTTGTCCAAGTTTCCAGGGTAGTGAGGTGAAGGTACTCCCTGAGGTCGGTAATTGGCCATAGTAGCAAAAATAGACCGACGTTAAAAGTCCAAAAAAAAACAAGGACACTCTTTTTAAATAAAAAAAAACGTCCGTAAGTTCATATTTATATATTATGTCTATTCCAAGCTAGTTAAACACATGTATTAATAGCAAATTTTCATAAACAAAAATAACAGATAAGTTCGTAATCTACATGCTTGTTAAAAATATATTTTTATATTAAACTATGTAGTTAATTGAAAAATTAAAAGTAAAAGTTCTAAGGTCGAAACTCACTTTAAAAACTTTTAAAAGTCTGGACGCAGCAAGTACGTTATGGTAGTGAATTTTCATAAGAACTGTACACTATTAGTAAGATATATTAATAAAACTAATCCTTTAAATTTAAATGGACCTTGGAGATCGGTTTTAGTTGGCGATTATTTGAAAAAATTTATATATTATATGGAGCTACTAAATTAAAATTTGGTCTTAGATTTAAGATGTAAGTACTGCAAGTGCCTTTAAAAAAATTGTGTTACAAATTTCATTAAAGTTACAAACTTTTTTTCAGAAAAAAATTATTATTTACAAAGGGAATGTACCTGTCGAATTATCAATATGGCAGGTATTTTTCCTTATTAATTGTTTGGATGGTTTTATTTTAGTCAACCCATCTAGTTTTTGCAAACAATAAACAACAAAAAAGGTTTTTTATGTTATGGTAGAAAATTTTCATAAAAATATTTCAAACCCGATAGCTCAATAAATTTCCCATTAAGCCAGAATCTTCAATCTTGATTCTTAGTAACACATATATAAACGCACGTGGGTAATAAATTAAAGAAAAATAACATATTGAGCTTCGCGGATAACTACAAAATTTGTTTTAAAAAACCTTTTTTTTGGGGTTTATTGCTTGCAAAAACTGGATGGGTTGACTAAAACAAAACCATCCAAAAAATTAATAAGGAAAAATACCGGCCATATTTATAATTAATTGTTTTCTGAAAAACTTTTGTAACTTTAATGAAATTTGTAACACAATTTGTTCAAAGACACTTACAGTATTTACATATTATATCTAAGACCAAATTTGAATTTAGTAGCTTCATATAAAGCATAATTTTTTTCAAATAATCGCTAACTAGGACTCGAAAACTGATCTCAAATGTCCATTTAAATTTAAAGAATTAGTTTTAGTAGTATATCTTACTAACAGTGTACAATTCTTACGAAAATTCACTACTATAACGCACTTGCTGCATCCCGAAATGTTTTTCTTAATATGTAACTTAATTTTATTTTGCTTAATAACAAAAAAATAATGTTTAGGAATTTGAATTTATTGTTTGACAAAGCATCTTTCTTCTTTGTATCTTGTATCGCTTTTATAAAACGGGTGCATTGCATTTTTCCAAAACAGCACTAACTTAAAGATAAGAAGATTATCACTGTACAATATACAAGTTTAAGTTTATAACATAACCTATAAGCAAATAACAAAAACAAATACCTTGGTTAGTTATTAGTGAATGTTGTTTAAGTAATATTTTACTTGCCATTTATAACATATAATTATTTTAGCGTCCCACATTATCTATTTAAATAATAATAAAAATGTAAAATAAGATTTCTGTTTTAATAAGAATATAAATAAGACGTCCTGGTTGATGTTGATGATTATTAACGCTAGCGTTAGGTCTCGAGTATCTCGACGCAGCGACGCAGCTCGCATTGTGCTGTCATCGCATGCAACGATGACATATTGTACAAATTAGATTGTAATTTTTTTTTTTAAATAAGACGGTGAATTGGTCACTCAACATTTATGAATATTAAACGACATTTAATAAATGGATTAATTTATTGTAAACTTTTATTTGTCATCAATAAGTAGTACAAATATGTGTTATGACCATATGCTTTACATTTTAAGATTCAAATGAAATTTTATTATATCTGACAACCCGGCTCATTTTTATTTAATTGTCAGGTGACTTAGTCGATTTTGAATAATGTACTCAGAATAGCACATTCACAGTCTAACCATGCTTGAAAACATTCATCGTGTGAAATTCCTCATGTAATTCGAACTGATATCTGTTTATTACTTTAACATCTTTATTTTCGAATAACTCATTTTCTCGTGGGCCGTTTAATTTGAATTTTGGTAAACAGGTATATTATTACGTCTCCTCTATATGTGAAAATTTTCATTCGAATCACTCCAATATTTCATTAAAATATTGTGTTTTCAAAATTTTCTTTACATTTTTTCAAAGAAAAATTAGACGCACGGTGCCCATCTACGAGCTCATCCAAGCCATTAACACAATCAAGGTAATTCCCAAATTTTGTCATAATCAGTATTTTTTGAGTTATCAGATGGATATATATATATATATATATATATATATATATATATATATATATATATATATATATATATATATATATATACATATAAAAATCAAAACCGACCTTGGAGATGGGTTTTAAAGGCCCAAATACGCGCTTATTTTAAGAAATTTTCCAAAAGTCTTACCATCGATACCTCTCTATTAGTGAATTTTCTTATTGAAGATTCACTAAAAAAGTGTGACCAGTGGACGCTAGATTTCACTGTCATCCACTCTTTCATCACACGCACGCACGCTTTAAGATATTTATGAAACTATAACTGACCACCGCCTTTTAGTCCTGATAACATTTATTGTTTAAGAAAAAATATCTGCTCTAAAAGCGGACAGCCTGGTTTAAAAAAACCTTTTTTATGTAAGTTATCAGTTCGATTTATATTGGTATTCATAGCCAATCTATTAGATACTTCCTCGAACTTCTCGAGCTTTATTTACATCTGTTTTGACCATTATAGGACATCCTTACAAAACATTTGATACGCTGGAGAAATTATAGGACTTGATTTATCTTTTTTAAACCCTGTACAACACACGTCCTTACAAAGCATGTGATACGCTAGAGATATATATTTTTCAAGATTATTTGTCCTGCCAAACAAAAAACATAAGGACGAAAATAATTTTCGTGTAGTAGCTCACGTTCGGGTTTACGAGAACCAAGGGAATAAGGACATCTCCCTCGAGTTAAGTATACCTCTAGCCTCCGTATAAAATAATCTTTTCAGTTTACTTATGTACTTGAGCTGAATGTGAATGAACTGCCTAGTACATATTAGAGTGTTTATTTTGAGATGTTTACTGAGATTATTGAAAAAATATAACTTGAATGATATATTTAAAAAAACATGTTTTATCTTCTAGATACATAGTGTAAATAATCTCGGCACCATATAAAGATTACTATATTTCGTTAATGGGGGCGTTAAAAGAAGTGATCTAAACTTAATACTTTATTATCGATTAAAATGTACAATAGAAATAAATATTGCATTCTTTAATATAAAGGGTTAATATGAATAATAACATATAAAAAGATCGCGGTCGCGTGACGTTAGTATTGAAAGTTCTTTAGCTACGCTGCATTTGCATACCGTTACTCACTGCTGGCTCGACTTGTCTGCTACTACTACTCAACTTGACTACTGAAGGGCGGATCGCGGTTCTAGCGGCGCTGCAGTACTTGTCGTCCTTGGTCCTGTGTGCGTCGACGCTGACGTTGGATCGTACCTGGTGCACGCTCTTTGCCTTTAATATATTTTGTACACATAGTAAGATAGAGTAAAATGAAGATTATCTCTTACATTTTGACACAAGACACATAGTCTTTTATCTCCTTTCTTTAACGTCGGTCTATTTCCGCGACCTTAACCAATCACCGACATCAGGGTGCAGTTTCACCTACCTGTCCTGGAAAGTTTGCCGAACCCCTGCCTTTCTATAAGGAGGGTAGGGAACTTTAAACTGCCTCATATTGCATCGTGCACTGCCCTGGTGGATTGAGGCCCACTCCGAAGAGCTGAACGTGCAGAAATTCAACTTTCTCAAACACAATGCCACGATTTTAATTGATGTTAATTTTACAGTATGCAGCGAAAAAATGAAGGGGAATCTTGGGAATCGAAACCAGTACTCTTGGGTCCAGGGGCACACGTTCTCAACAGCAGACCACCGAGGCTTCATTTAGTTTTAGTGAATTTTCTTAAAAAAAATCACTAATGAGGAGACCTCGACTTTTGAATTTTGAAAAAATTTCTTCAAATGAGCCCTAATTAGGCGCCCTAGAACACATATCCGGGGTCGGTTTCGATTTTGATATGTTTATATATATATATATATATATATATATATATATATATATATATATATATATATATATATATATATATAGGTATCACACCGACAACTCAAAAAATAATGGGCCGATTTTGATAAAATTTGGTGAGTACCTTCCTTTTCCAAGTGGCTTGGATAAGTTCGTCAGCCAGGAAAATTGGCCGAGGTTTTCCTGCAAAAATTTTGTGTTTTCTTTAGAAAAAAATTCATATATCCGGAGCAAACAAAGTTAGGGCAACCAAATTTGGTGCATCGTTTTATATCGCTATAGGTAAAATACCTACCAAAATTTAGCACTGTAGGTCAAAAGACAAACAAGTTATAGGCATTTAAAGAAAATAAATTGTGGTTTTCCTCAAAACTTCAAAGTGACAATCTAAAACGTTTAGGCAAAGAACTTGAATCTAATACGGGCTATGGAAAGAAAATGTCTCAAGGAGAATGTTTTACAAACCCTGAAGTCTTAGTTTCAACCGTAATTGTCCTTCAGTTTACTAAAATGTTTCCAGAAAATTCATTTCAAATAGACCCTTTCTCTGATGCTTGGAAGTTGTCTTAGCTATAGAGTTTATCGTTTAATGGTATATAACTTTTGTCGAATTTTCGTTATTATACAAGATATGAAAAAAATTGTATACATTAATTATAGGGTGTCTTGAGCTACATAAAAAAATATTACTACAATCACAGGGTGGCCCATAAGTCGTTGGTGTTACAAATATTTTTTTTGTCGAACATGCCTTATGTTATTGCATTTTTCCATTTCCATCGAAATATAACACATGTTAGGGTAGCGAATTTTTATTAAATGCTTCATATTTGAAAAGCTCAATTTGCTATTAACCTATAAGGTTGACCAAGAAACGGACTTTAAGTTTACTTTCGGAAATTTTTGTACGTTTCCAAACAATAAAGTTATTTTGATGAAACATAGCACATTGTTTTTACTATATATGTTATACTGGTAATCAAATTTGATGCCTGCTTTCTGAAAAAAACACACATATTTGCTATGAAAACATTTTTATGAAAATTAATTACCATAACGCACTTGCTGCGTCCGGATTTTTTTTAAAAATTTGGATTCCTTACTTTTTGAAAGCGACGTTTGTAAATTTTTCACTAGTCTCAATTTTTTTTAATCAGTTAGTGATACTCGTAGTATTTAGAAATAAGTGCTGATTTTTCTATAAATGTTAGAAATATTGACTTATCGTAATATATTTATGGCTGCGACGGCAAGACGACATTGCCTTTAAACAGTGGTGATTATGTGTTTTGTAAATTCTTTTATGCGGTTTGGAAACTTAAATAGGTCACGAAAAAAGTATATCGAAATTTCTTAAACGGAAGTTTAATTTTCGTTTTCAAAAAAAGCATGAAATTGAGACAATTATTACATTTTTAGTGAATTTTCATTAAGTAGTATGGATGGGAACGTATTGCTATCTCCGTTATTATTAGAGATAGGGAGACGGTTAAATTAGCAATGTTTTGTAGAATTTCATGCTCGTTCCAAATATGACTTGTATTTTGCCCCGACTCTTTTCGTTTTCGAGTTATTTTGAAAAAAAAAAAAAAAACTTGTCGATTTCCTTTTTCTTCAATATCTAAGTAGGTGTTGATCTGACATGTCTAAGACTTGCACATTATCAGGACACTTTTTATAGAGTAATCTTTCTGTGCTATTCTCAACTTTGGATTGTCATTTGTTTTTGAGCTACAGGTATCAACGTTTGTTTTTATTATGGCAGCCATATCGGATGTTTTGCTCATGTGATCAACAACCCAACCTATCCTTATCCACCGCTCTAAGAAGTAGGCAGATTGAGGCCTTAGAGTTCATTTTGTTTTCATATTTCCTTAACCCCTTGAAAATGGCCCCAAAATAGGAACTGAAACGTCGAGTCTTAGTAACAGAAAAACTAAATATATTGCTACCTTATTCTGTATACCTTCTTCGTTACCACAACGTACTTTCTGCGTCAATATTCCTTTTATGAAGAAGAGTAGTGAATTATCTATTAAACAGTGAACTATATATAGTTCACTGTCAATTAATCATGATATATGTTATAATACTTTATTATATTGATAAAGAGGAATGAAGTGGAAGCACTGGATAAAGTTGAACACAGAAATTCATGTGCGTAAGAATCTGGCCGGTAAGGAGAGTAAACTGTAGAGTAAGCGTGGTCAGTGTCAATATGTGTGTATATATATATATATATATATATATATATATATATATATATATATATATATATATATATATATATATATATATATATATATATATATATATGTGTGTGTGTGTGTGTGTGCGTGTGCGTGTGCGTGTGCGTGTGCGTGTGCGTGTGTGTGTGTGTGTGTGTGTGTGTGTATGTATGTATGTATGTATGTATGTATAACACCGATAAATCAAAAAATAATAGGCCGATTTTGATAAAATTTGGCATGTACCTTCCTTTTGTAAGTAGCTTGGATAAGTTCGTTAGCCAGAAAAATCGGACTAGGTTTTCCGGGAAAATTTTGAGTTTTCATTCGAAAAGAAATTTTTATCTCAAAAAATAAAAAGCTATGATAACCAAATTTTGTATGTAGGTTTACGATATAAAAATTAAACTATACACCAAAATTTAGCTTTCTATGTAACAACAACAAAAGAGTTATAATAAAATATTTTGTGCCATCTATGAAAATTCACTACAATAACGCACCTCCTGCGCCCAGGCTTTTTTCAAGTTTTAAAGAGATAAATACTGGAAGTTTTCTGTTGTTGGTGCCCAAATAAACAGATATCAAAATCGGAAATAACAGGATATATATATATATATATATATATATATATATATATATATATATATATATATATATATATATATATATATATATATATATATATATATAAAAGATTATGTTGCAGTAAGAATTTATTTGTATGACTAACTTATTTCTAATGTTAATAAAATATATCTTTTTCCCTCCCGTTTAGATTTTGATTTTTTGTTATATTTGACACAAACGTAATGAAATTCTTGACAAGCCATATCCTTGAAATTAAGAAAAAGTCATTGTTATTAAATTTGTTTTCACACGGTTTTGTGAGCATTCAAGTCGATTTTCGGAAGAAAATGGTTAATTTTCGTGAAAGGGGTTGTTTTCAAATTTGTGTGTACATTTTTTTTAAATTTTTGTCAAAAAGCATTTTGTGTATAATTATATCTTGGATAGTGTAGTTTTTGTGTAAATCGCTTGAATTGTTTCGTTGTCTAGAAAATCGGACCAGCTGTTTCGAGGAAATTATATTTATTTTCGGAAAATGTTTATATTTTTTGAACAATAATGTGTAACATGACCCTATCTTGTTTACATGGATACCTTGGCCTGATTGTTATATATTATCCCCAGGGTACGCCAACCCTATCCGACCAGTTTTTCTAAAAAAAATAATTTTTCCGAGATAGAAATTGTATCTCAAAAAAATATCCAAGTTATTTTGATCAAATTTGGTTGCCCTCGTAAATACCTTACTCCACGAAAACTCAACTTTCTAGGTTTATAGAAAAATGAGTTATACAAATTTGAAGCATTTAATGAAAATTCCCTACCATAATGCCATTGCTGCGTCCCGAAATTTCATCTTGTGACAAGCCGTCAAGGATTTGCTCTTCATTCTTCAGAAACCTTATTTTTGTTTTATTTTGACACTTGAAGAAACAATAGTGCACAGATTTCATACGTTCTGAACAATATTTCATTTTTGTTTAAAACGCCTGTGAATAAGTTTATCACCTTTAAGTCTAAAATTATAATTCTGCTTTTCTTGATATTGAAAAAAAAACGGTTGTCTCAAATAAATTCATACTGGCGATTATTAAGCATAGATGACTGCTACCTTTATAATTTGGCAGATACTTTTCTTTTCCAAATATTAATTAAGGTTCCTGGAAATCTTTTGTATAACTTTAATGAAATTTGTAATACAAGTTTCTTTTAAAGAGGCTTACACTATCTACAGATATAGCAAGATATGATTCTTTAGCTTCAGACAAAATTGAGTTTGGGGCATTTTCCTCAAAAGGAGTTAGAACACAAGATTTTTTTGACAATAGAGAGATCGATGGTAACACTTTTGAAAGACTTTTTCAAATGTGCGCTTACTAGGACCTCTAAAATCGATCTTCGAGGACTGTGTAAGTTTGTGTGTGTGCGTGTGTGTTTTGTTTCTTTAAACTTCGGCCTATTTCCGCGACTATGGCAATCACCGACGCCAGGGAGCAGTTTCACCTCACTATCCTAAAAATATTTCCGAACCCCTGCCTTTCTGTAAGAAGGGTGGGTTTTTTTAACCTGCCCAGCATCGCATGGACACGGGACCAACGGCTTTACGCCCCTCCAAAGGGCGGAACGTGCAGACATTCAACTTGCTCAAATACAATGCCAGAGCCTCGGTTGATGTTACTGTTACAGTTTGTACTGAAAAAGTGAAAGGAGAAAGCTGGGATCGAACCCAGTACCCTTCGGTGCAGAGGCACACGTTCTTACCCCTGAACCACCGAGGCTATGCTGTGTAATTTTAAAGTATTAACTTTACTAATATGCCGTATAATGAACGTGTACAATTCTTATGAAAATTCGCTACTATAACGCACTTGCTGCGTCTCGAAATTTTTTGATAATAAAAATAACTATTAAGGGTCAGCTGTTAGTATTACTTTAATTCCAATACCAACATTAATGCACAAAAACGTAACCCACTTAACCGATAGGAGTTAAACATTCACTGTGTTCAACATATTTAACTTTTAAAAGACTACAATTTCGTCATTTTTAAATAAAATTTGAATGTAAAAAAGGTAAAAAAAGTAATTGTGTTTGAGGTAGACGAGAGAAATGTACTAAGCTTTTGCAGTCCTGTTGGAAAAAAAGCAGGCAACGTCTCGTACTTTTCCTTGATATATTGACAAATTTCTCTAATGTTCTTTTTGTTGACGAAAGGTCAGGTTTAGAGCAAAGAGATAAACCCAAATGTATCTACCAGATTTAACAACATATTTCTTTATGTTTAGATCTAGAAATCAGTTCTCATCTCGTTCGGGTTAGACATTAACACAATTAGTATCTAAAACATTTACATCTCCAAATCCTTAACGTACCTACTAAATCCTAACTAAACCGAATATAATTATAACGTCACGTTTTTGTCGTAACTGTGAATTTGTCATGAGAGTTTTCGTCAAGATAAAGCAGAATTTTAATTAGAAACAACAGCACAAAACAAACATAACACACCAAACTTACAACCTCAATTTGGATTTATAAACAAACTTGTCAAGATTAATTAATCATTCAATCCGAATTAAATTGATGACGATAAAAAAAGTGATGTCTGGAAGTCACGCAACTCGATCAAAAGCAACGCATTTCTTTTTTGGCAAGGAATTAACATGTCGTGGCAGGTTATAATTTGTGACCATTAAGTATAACCCTGATACACGGATAAGGGTGTTTTATTAGTCACAAACCATTATTGTTACAGTATACTAGTTATAATCATCAAGCTCCCTTAATGTTTATAATGTATTGTTATAAAAACATTATGGTAATCGTTTCATAATATAACTCTGCTAAATTATGTATTCATATTTATTCCTTGTAAAATATTCATGTTGCCGTAAGTCACGTACTGTGCTCAACTTATTTACTTTCAGTGAATTTTCGTAGAAAAAAATTGATGATTAGATTGCGACTTTTGATAAATAAATTCTTTAAATAAATAAGCGCGAACTAGGTCCCCTAGAGAACCCACGCTTGGTGGTCAGTTTTCATATGTATATATATATATATATATATATATATATATATATATATATATATATATATATATATATATATATACAGTGTGGAACAGCCAAATGGAATAAATTCGATAACGGATAAATGAGGACGTGTTGGGAAAAACGCTTGGACACGTCGATTTGTATTTTTCACTGCGCATCTTTTTCAAGAAAAAAAAATTATTTAGGGTGCGTCATGTGACAGTGGCCAATACCAACTTTCTTATTTTAAATACAAGCCCCTCTATATTATTAATTTTTTGGATTCTTCAGAAAATTCTAGACATAATTCATGTACAATGTCCTATACCTATCTTCAACTGTTTCGGAAATATTAAGTATTTTCAGATTTATTACAAAAATTAACATTAAAAATAGAAAATTATTTTATTTCACAAATTCTAATAAGAAATACTGATTATTTCTTAATAATTTAAAAAAACAAAAAAAAATTAATGTCAATGTAGTAAATGTTCAAAATGCTCGCCACGAACATCTTGGCAACATGCTAATCTGGTATAGAAATGTCTTCTAACATTACTCAACATCTCAGGCGTGACTGATCTAATCGCAAGCGTGATTCGTCTTTTTAAGTCATCTAAGTTGAGGGGCTTAGTTTTGTATACAATACTTTTGACATATCCCCACAAAAAGTAGTCTAATAGCGACAAATCAGGAGATCGTGCTGGCCATTCTATCGATCCGCGCCTCCCTATCCACCGATTTGGAAAAATTTGGTTCAGGTACTGCCGGACATTGATTTGGTAATGGGGCGGTCCTCCATCTTGCTGAAACCATATTTTATTGGCAGGAACTTGTGGGTTTGCTGGATCTGGATATAAGTTTGTCAAAGTTGGCACGACATTATTTTGGAGCAGTTCTAAATATTTATCCCCATTCAAGTTGCCATCAATGAAAAAGGGACCTACGATATGATTTCCAACAATTCCTGCCCAAACATTAACTTTTTCAGGATATTGCGTATGTTCCTCTCTCATCCAATGAGGATTCTCATTAGACCAATAGCGGCAATTTTGACGATTAACATGACCGTGAAGTGTAAATGTGCTCTCATCAGAAAACAAAACATCTTCTAATTGGATCACATTGTTATCTAACATTGCCATCATTTGTTCACAAAAATACGTTCTCCTATCGAAATCGTCCTCCATGAGCTCCTGAGTTGGTATCATTTTATAGGGATGCATTTTACTTTCCTTTAATGTTCGAAAAATTGCTGTGTGGCTAACGTTGAATAGTTGGGCTGCTTGTCGACCAGAAGTATGTGGGTTTTCTTGAAACTCAAGCGTAATATCCAATTTCGTATCATCACTTACTGCATTGGCAGCTACTTTTTTTATCTGTCTCACATGACCAAGCTCGCGAAACTGCTTTTCTATTTTGCTAATTGTTCCTTGGGATACAGGCGGCAAATTTGGAAATTTTTCGTGAAATAAGCGAGACACTTCCATCTGTGTCCGTGTGTTATCTCCATAACCAATCATTTGTAGAATGGTTATTTTGTGCATTTCTGTTAAATGAACCATTTTTCTGATATTATTACGTACAGTTAACGAAATTCAAACGACAATAGCACTGACACTAATCACTACTGTCATGCAGGCAGACAACAAGTTGCTAAGGCTACGAGTTTTATACGAACAGAAAGAAAACTGTTTTTGTTTTTGTTTCATTTCATATCAGTAAAAAGAAACGCAGGAATGGTTTTTGTTTACTTTCTCATTATCAAGAGCTGAATGGGAAATAATTATTGAATGCAATGTAGCGAATTTGTGAAATAAAATAATTTTCTATTTTTAATGTTAATTTTTGTAATAAATCTGAAAATACTTAATATTTCCGAAACAGTTGAAGATAGGTATAGAACATTGTACATGAATTATGTCTAGAATTTTCTGAAGAATCCAAAAAATTAATAATATACAGGGGCTTGTATTTAAAATAAGAAAGTTGGTATTGGCCACTGTCACATGACGCACCCTATATAATTTTTTTTTCTTGAAAAAGATGCGCAGTTAAAAATACAAATCGACGTGTCCAAGCGTTTTTCCCAACACGCCCTCATTTATCCGTTATCGAATTTATTCCATTTGGCTGTTCCACACTGTATATATATATATATATATATATATATATATATATATATATATATATATATATATATATATATATATATACATTTCTAATTTTTCTTAGTTACCAAGTTTTGTGCGTAACTTTTTGTTTACGAAATTCGTGAAAAACTATCTTTTAATGGATTTTTGTGCAAAACAACTGCTTAAGGGAATTTTAGTGAAAAATACTTTCATTTTCACTCTCTGTGTCTGAAGTTTTCGATTATGTGGGTGCAGGAACCTTTAATGTTTTCTTTAAAACGAACAAGGTTTTAGTAGTTTACCTTTTTTAATTTTTTTGCAGTGGCTTTGATCTAGTGGTTTTAACAGGTAACTTGTTACCTTTCCTTTGTTTCTTGTCTACTTTTTCTTCTTTCGTTTGAGTTCTGCTTGACGTGGGCTACTTGTTAGTTATATTGCTGACTGAGCTGCTTTCCGATGTCTGCTTACAATCTTAGCAAGATAAGATCATATGTTTCGGATTATGTGGGTGCAGGCGCTTTTGGTATCTCCTTTGAACCGAATTCTTAGTAACTTACCTTTTTATGTTGATTTTGCTGTGACTTTCCTTGATGCATTGTATAGGTTGTAACAACAAACTTGTTACCTTCTTGTTGTTTGTTTCTTGTGTGCTCCTTCTACAAGTTTCGTATGGGCTACTCGTTAGTACACTTCTGACCGAGCTACTATCTAGTGTCTCTTCATTATCTTAGCAAGATAAATTCCTGACAGGGGCGAAACTCAAATGAAGACCTTGTCTTAGGACAAGAATGTGTTTTTGCTGTTATCCTAATATATACGCCAACTAACCTATTGCGAGTGGCTGCGCTCTGTTCGTTTGACATGCCAGCTAGATTTAGTGTCGAACAAACTTGTTGGCAGAGACCAGCTATTACATAAACTACTATGGAGTCACCCTCTTGATTAAATTGTGTCTCTTTTAGCTGTGTTCCTTTCGATACTGCTATAGTTTGCTAGTTATAGTCGCCCAAATCTTCCTAACTCCGTCAAAGTACCTCCGATGGCACGAAATTATTATATTTGGTATATATCCGTGAACCTCTCAAAGCACCTGCAGGAGTTTCCGTAGGCTTCTTAGACTAAAGAAGTTACATTATGTTTGGCAACTCTTTTTACAGCATTACATCACAACCACTTTTGTTGTGCTTGAACATTATAACTCTGCAGTGGGTTTGAAATGCTTCATTTAATGGTTGAAGCCTATAGGTGGAATGACCAGAAAGTTGCAACATATTAATGCGATATTATCTTCCAAAGACAGGGGATTCTAGGTTTTTTCTGTGTGTTGAATATCCGTCCAGTAATAAAATAATTCATTTTCCTGGCTCGGGTTGCACTACGCTCTTAAAGTGCACCAGCCACGTAAGGGATAGTGCCTAAGTAATGCATCCTGTATCAAAAATATCCACAGCCCACATAATAGAGCTTTTATATCCAATTCAGGCGCATATGCGTTAGGTACTTTAAAAAATTGAGTTGGGCCCAACGTATAATCCCGTGGCATTGAAACAGTATACTGCCGATGTAGTAACACCCATTTCTCCATTTTTTATTGCATGCACGTGTACCTTACCTTTGAAAGAGATAACTTTAAACATTGTTTTCTGACCAGTGCTGTATCCAGATTCGTCGCCATTGAAAATCGTGCTGTCGGCTATCTTGTATTTATCGATCATTTGCCCAAAGATGCCAAAAAACGTTTTCACTTGTCTTTGTTATATTCTCGAGCCTTCGTGGTCAAAGTAAATGTGCTGACGAACTGACAGTTTGTGATGACGCCGCATGAGCCATTATAACTATTATATCTGCCATACTCTTCTCGTTGTTGAATCAAGCGAGGATATGTTTTTTTCTTTGGGCAAGGTATAAGCTTTTCAATGAACTTTCTTTAAAAAAAATCACTAATGAGGAGATCCCGACTTTTGAATTTTGAAAAAGTTTCTTTAATTGAGCGCTAATTAGGCTCCCTAGAACACATATCCGTGATCAGTTTCAATTTTTATATGTTTATATATATATATATATATATATATATATATATATATATATATATATATATATATATATATATATATATATATATATATATATATATATATATATATATATATATATATATATATATATATATATCACACCGATAACTCAAAAAATTATGGGCCGATTTTGATTAAATTTGGCAGGTACCTTCCTTTTGCAAGTGGCTTGGATAAGTTCGTTAGCCAGGAAAATCGGCCTAGGTTTTCCCGGAAAATGTTGTGTTTTCCTTCGAAAAAAAGTTATATCTCCGGAAATAACAAAGTAAGGATGCAGGTTTATATCATACATCATTAAATTACCTACCAAAATTTAGTTCTGTGGGTTAAAAGACAAAAAAATTATAGGCATCGAAAGAAAAATAAATTGGGGTTTTCCTCGAAACGTCAAAGTCGCGATTTAAAATGTCAAAATTGGTAACATTTAGACAAGGAACCTGAAACAAATACAAGCTTTGGAAAGAAAATGTCTCAAGAAGAATGTTCTAGAAAGCCTGAAGTCTTAGCCTGAACCGTCATTGCCCTTCATATTTCAAATAGACCCTTTCTCTGATGCTTTTGCAGTCTTAGCTATAGAGTTTATCGTTTAATGGTACATATTTTTTTTCAGATTTTCTTAAAAAATCAATAAAGGTCAATATATCCGTTATTATACAAGATAAGAAAAAAATTATATACATTAATTATCGGGTCTCTTGAGCTATATCTTAAAAAATATTTTTACAATCACAGGCTGGCCTATAAGTCGTTGGTGATACATTTTTTTTTTTATTGAACACGCCTAGTGTTATTCCTTTTTTGCATTTTCCATCGAAATATAATGCATGTTTGTAAGAAAAGAAATTCGGGCCGCAGCAAGTGCGTTATGGTAGCGAATTTGCATTAATTGCTTCAAATTTGAATGGCGCAATTTGCTATTAACCTATAAGCTTGACCAAGAAGCCAGTTTTTTGAAAACACGTTAAGTTTACTTTCGGAAATTTTTGTACATTTTCAAACAGTCAAGTTGTTTTGATGAAACATGGCACATTGTTACTACTATATAGGTTATACTAGTAACCAAATTTGATGCCTGCTTTCTTAAAAAAAGACAGATATTTGCAATTAATTTTTTTAATGAAAATTCACTACCATTAGGCACTTGCTGCGTCCAGACTTTTTTCTTATGTGGATGCTGGTGAGGTCATACGTTCGTCAAATGTAATAATGTGTTAAATAATAACAGCTCTTGTTTCTGTGTCGAAATCAGCAAGTCTGCCTAGTACTTTCCTCTCGTCATTGGCAGTTTTGATTTTAATCTCCAGGTATTTGAAAAAAATGAATGCCTGCAAGTTTCGCCCTTCGAAGGGGGCGTAAATCCATCGGTCCCGTGTCCATGCGATGTTAGGTACGTTAAAGATCCCTACCCTCCTTACAGAAGGCAGGGGTGCGGCAAAATTTTCCGGATAGTGAGGTGAAACTGCTCTGTGGCTTCGGTCATTGGCGGAAATAGACCGACGTTAAAGTTCAAAAAAAAATCTCCACGTAATATCTTAGGGTGGCCCTCGATGCATACCTTTTTTATCATTCATCCAATCCGACTTCATGTCTGCAAGCGCTTAGGGCCATTTTTCTACTAAAAAGTTACCTCCATTTTGAAACGAGCCAGTGTAGCAAAAATTCCTAGATAAGTTTTTTTTATAGTTTTTTTAAAGACTGCACAAAATACCTAGAGAAATTTGGTCAACTAAGAATAAAGTAACTTCTTTGATTTTAAGTAAACTAAAGGCATACTACATGCAGATGTAAACTAAATCTGATAGTAATAGAAACGAAACGTCCTCTTTCCAATATTTCTCTGATTGAGCTAGTTGTAAGCTCTGGCTCCTTGACAATTTTATAGCAGATATACAGTTTGTAGTTATAGTTTGGGTATTTTCGTTTAAGAGCTCTAGGATGGTCGTTATTCTGAATATAAAACCAGATCCATATTACGAAATATGGATCTTTGAAGTAACAAAATTGTAACGAATTACGTAATATTTCTTTGGTAGTGTTGAAATTCGACATACATCGAGTTACATCAAAATTCTACGATGGTTTGATAGTATCGAAGAGTGCGTTTTGCCAGCTCTTTATTGATGTGTCTGTACGCGCTCGGACTCCCAAAGCTGCCTGCGGCACGTAGACAGATTCGGTAAGTTGGGTAACTAGAGTGTTATTGGAAAATGTCTCGGAAATTTGTTCTATGTGAATTTGAAACTTTGTACTGTATTTTAAATTTTAAAGTTTAGACGTTTTACATACCTGGTTGGAGTGGAAACTGTTTTGGTTTTGTTTCTATCCCGTTAGTTTGTTTCACACGTTCAGCTTGTTCCGTGTTTTGAAGTAACAGTTGAATAAACAAAACGTCTACTGCTGGATAAGATACTTATTTTGTTTACCAAAATATAAAGCTAAAACTTGTTAAATGTGCAAAACGTAGTGAAAGAATAAAGATATATGTAAAATTAAGTTTAAGAAATGAATATACCAATTAGGTATATTTATTTATTTATTTATTTATTTATTTACTACAAATACTCAACGGGAATTATCCCAAATTAAGAGTATGAATACAATACATATCATACACTATAAAAATTAACATAGTAAAGTTCTACTAATTACCAAGCAGCGACGCAACGTGTCTCATTTCAGACTCACCACAACACAATATGTCTATTGACTGATGCACGCTGTTATAAATGGAGCACTATCTGTAAATCGGTGAGTTAAGCCTAACATTGGTCCTAGGTGGCGGTAGATAAAAAAAGTCGTGTCTTCTATAAACCAAAAACTAACTATTAAATAATAATAATACAGCTATTCGAGAGAAAGACTTGTGCGCAATCAAAATTTTATGAAATACTAAAAAAATATATCTTTCAACACATATATAGAGTCACACGAAGTATATTGTAGATATTGACTTTAAATTTGGCAAAATGCATGTTCTCAGCTTGACACAATACAAATTTCGACCCCTCATGTTCTTTACCAAGGACTCAAGACACATATGAGGATTTTTAGATCACGCGCATTCCTATATTCAGCATCTTTGCATTTAGAAGTATGATTTATGATTGTCAAAGTGTATAAATATCATAGATAGAGAAATGTATAATATAATAAAATCAATTTGGAAGATGATAAAGAATATGGAGATTCTTTGTAAGAGATTTACAATAAATAGAGATACATGATTGTCTGCACCTGACAATATGAACCGTTCTCAGATCTCTAGAACACGAGAAACACATCCATACTAACAGGGTGCAACTTCACCCTGTGATTACCCTAATCTAATCACTGGCTACACTACCGTCACCCAGCATCCAGTCCGCGACATTCTAACAATACTAGCCATTTAATACTAGAGGTAAGTCCATGTATATCTAAGCACTCTCCAGCACTGCACATTACACATGACTTTAACCTGTACAATAACGTTTATAATATTTTAATTAATTAATTAAACAATTTTTGTTTATCTATAAACTTACAAAAAATAATATCGCGGCATATTGATCCTTCCTTCTCATTATCTAGTCCCTAATGTTTGCTTACATATTAAAAGCCTCTCAATACTTTTGAATACTGAATAACAAATGCTTTATAATAAGGAAAAAACAAAGGAAAAGTATAAAACAAAGTACTGAGACAAACCGAACAGATCGAAATCATTTTGTCAAGAACATCATCTTAATAAAAAAAAAATCATGTAACAATGCTAACTTGACCTAAACAAATACTATAACTAAACTGTCAAGTATTCCTTAATTAACTTAAATAGCTTAAATTTATTTAAACTACCAGAAAACATCAAATAAATCTACTTATCATTAATTGACCACTTTACTTCTTCGTTGCGGCTCTTCTTGTCAGCCTTTTCTCACTAATATTGTTTTCTCTCGCAGCATCTGTTGGCAGAGTTTGTGAATGCTCTGCCGGCTGGTATGCTTCAAGTAAAGGTGAGTCTGCCCGTGGGAGTGTACTGCCTTCTGATAATGAACGTCTGCTGCTGTGTATCTGATCTCCGTCCTCCGGCTGCTCCTCTAACGTATCCTGAAGTTGTTGTATATCTCAAATAGGTACCGAGTCTAAGTGAGTGGTGAACGTGTCGCCACCTAGTTACGGAACCAAGTAGTATGTTGTCGCGCCAGCTCCAAATAACACAAAGTGTTAAAAAATAGAGACTGTATACAACCAACTAACAATTTAGTACATTGTCAGCCCTGGCCCATTTCTACCCTAATATAAGGACAAAGTATGTAAGGCTAGATGCATTCTCACAACAACCAGAACCGTAGACCGGTTTCGCTCTAATTAGAGCTCGTCAGTACGGCATACTAATTGCTGCGAAAATACACTTATAAAGTAATACGGCTATGGTAGCCACCCTTCCATCACTAAGTTAGGTGGCGACACGTTCACCACTCACTTATTTGATTTTCAAAACACTTTTAAACATATATACAATACGTTACAAACTAATGAAATGATAATTGTGATATAATAATATAACAAACGTAGCACGAAGTTACTCAGACTAAGCGGTGACCAGAGGTGAACATATTTCCTTGATGACTAGTCCTTTTTAATTTTCTGTCTTGAGGCGTTTGTTTTTTATTTATTACTTGCATGCAGGTGTATTTATTACCGTCAGCCAATCCTCTGCTCATTTAAAGTCGACTTGCATCAGCTCTCGTTGTCTATTCATAAGATTACTTCGTTTGTGGACATTTGGTCTATTTTTTTTTTATAAAGTGTAACTGTGGTGCTATAATAGGCTATTTTATTCGGTATATTGGTATATTAGGCCTTACAAATTTTGCAGACAAGTACTGATCCAATCTCGCACAATAATTATAAGCCGGTTTTTCCACTGAATTCATGAAATGGATATTGATCATTACAGCATAAACATAAGTCGCATTCTTTATCCCCCGACTCCACAAAACCTTCTTTTACTTTTACTGTATTTTGTTGTTTTGGCATAAACAGCTTTTCTGTTGTTCTGTTATGTTTCCGACATGACTGGGGTTTTCCACTTTTTTTTTTGTGGCTCCAAAACTTTTTTGTCCTCTCTTTTGCTTAATCCAGGTCTGCTTTGTAAGGACATCTGTTAAACTGGCGGTGCTTTTATATTTCGCTGCACTCGTGTGTTGTGTGTATGTGTGTGTTTTTGTGTCTTTAGCGGCTGTTTATTTCCACGACTATTGCCAATCACCGACGCCAGGGAGCAGTTTCACCTCACTATCCTAGAAATTTGGCGGAGCCCCCGCATTTCTGTAAGGATGGTATGGATCTTTAACGTGCACAACGTTGCATGGACACGGGACCGACGGCCTTACGCCCCTCCGAAGGGCGGAACGTGCAGACATTCAGCTTGCCCAAATATAATACCACAACCTCGGTTGATGTTAATGTTACAGTTTGTACTGAAAAAGTGAAAGGAGAGCCCTGGGATCGAACCCAGTACCCTTTGGTTCAGAGGAACACCTTCTTACCACTGAACCATCGACGCTCTACTGCACTTGTGTAACGGTGTTCTTTAGTTTTTGTATTTACATAACAACTTTCGGAGAAAGGGCTGGAAAACTGAAGCTGCTAGGTTTCCTTATTGGTCTATTAGGTGTGTAAAGCTTCCAGGGACATTTGGCTGCCCTTTTAAGTTTTGTTAATTTTCATGGTGAATTTGTGTGGTGGGGTAGAATGATGGTAAATATATTTGCTGTTTTGCTACCGCAAGGACATTCAGTAGCGCACGCTGTTCCAGATGGGCACTAATCCATGTAGTTGTCATGCCTTGCTCGCACCGAATCTACGAATTTTCTGAAACATTGACAGACAAAAGACAGGTAAAAATTTATTATCCATAATCTACCAGAAACTGTGGATTGTTCACTTTGTTGATTGACATTTTTTGACGTTGTTTATGTTATTGTCAAATGTCAACACGGCCAACTTTTGTGTAGATTCCCAAAGCTGCGAGAGGTGCATGCACTTCGTAGTAAAAGCACATGTAAAAAAACTCGGGACGCAGCAAGTGCGTTATGGTAGTGAATTTTCATAAAAATCTTTTTAATAACAAATATGTGTTTTTTTAAGAAAGCAGGCATCAAATTTGGTTACCAATATAACCTATATAGTAAAAACAACGTGCCATGTTCCATTAAAATAACTTTATTGTGTGAAAACGTAAAAAAATTTCCAAAAGTTAACTTAAAATGTTCCCGAAAAAACACGTTTCTTGGTCAACCTTATAGGTTAATAGCAAATTGAGCTGTTCAAATATGAAACATTTCATCAAAATTCGCTACCATAACGCACTTGCTGCGTCCAGAATCTCTTTTCTTACAAACATGCATTATATTTCGATGGAAAATGCAAAAATGCAATAACATAAGGCGTGTTTGATTAAAAAAAAAGGAAATTTGTATCACCAACGACTTATGGGCCACCCTGTGATTGTAGAAATATTATTTTAAGATGTAGCTCAAGACACCCTATAATTAATATATACAAATTTTCTTCATATCTTATATAATAACGGATATATTGAGCTTTATTGATTTTTTTACGAAAACGACAAAAATTATATACCATTAAACGATAAACTCTATAGCTAAGGCTACTGCCAAGCATCAGAGAAAGGGTCTATTTGAAATGAATTTTCTGCAAATATTTTAGTAAAATGAAGGACAATGACGGTTGAAACTAAGACTTTAGGGTTTGTAAAACATCCTTCTTGAGACATTTTATTTCTATAGCCCGTATTAGATTTAAGTTATTTGCCTAAATGTTGCCAATTTTGACATTTTAAATCGCCACTTTGACGTTTTGAGGAAAACCTCAATTTATTTTTCTTTAAATGCCTATAACTTTTTTGTCTTTTGACCTACATAGCTAAATTTTGGTAGGTAACTTACCTATAAGGATGTAAACCTGCGTACCAAATTTGGTTGCCCTTACTTTGTTAATTCCGGAGATATAAATTTTTTTCAAAAGAAAACACAAAATTTTCCGGGAAAACCTGGGCAGATTTTCCTGGCTAACGAACTCGTCCAAGCCATTTGCAAAAGGAATTTTTTCACCAAATTTGATCAAAATCGGCCCATTATTTTTTGAGTTATCGGTGTGATACATATATATATATATATATATATATATATATATATATATATATATATATATATATATATATATATATAATATATATATATATATATATATATATATATATATATATATATATATATATATATATAATATATATATATATATATATATATATAAACATATAAAAATTGAAACTGACCCCGGATATGTTTTCTCGGGGGCCTAATTAGCGCTCATTTAAAGAACTTTTTTCAAAATTCAAAAGTCGGGATCTCTTCATTAGTGATTTTTTTTTAAGAAAATTCACTAATAATAAGACACATGTAAAAGTTTTTCCTTATACTTTACGTTTCTTTTGATTAAATTTTATTCTGTTCACTCCTGGGCTTAAGCAGTTTTTTAAGTTGATAACTTTAGTTGTTGAAAGTGTTGAATACAGTCAAATTTATTTACAAATTTAGACTATTTTATAGATATTTCTGACCGTTCAGCCGTAATCACCTATCTGTTAATACGTCATATGAAATTTCACTACCTACTGAACATACTGCTAGCTGGTTTTCAATTATTTAATACGTTTTTTTGTTACAGGTAAGGACCTATTATTTATTGGTGTTGGGGTAAGTCATATATAATTAACTTTATTAAGTACACTTTCGGCATCACATAACTTATGCTGTGCTTTGCGTAAAACTTACAATACCACAGCTGTACTTTTTACACCTAAAGACTGTTTCTCTAACAAGGTTTTATCAGAGGATTAGATAGACTGAAGGGAAAATTTGTGTTTGTACTATCCGAAGGACAAAAAAGGCAGGGAAGATATGGGATGCCTAGGACTAGAGTAGATGAGGTGCAAAAAGTTAAATATGGATAAACAAAGGGTTAAAGTAAAATAGGAATTAATTGCATATAAAGGTAGACCCCATGAAAAGTTTGGATTGAACAATAGGTTGCATTTTTCTTATAGCATTGTATAGAAAACCATAGTGCATCTGGTCCTTAATTCTAGCTAATTTAACTAAAAAATGTGAGGTTGATCCACTGTTGAGCTGAAAATTCTTCTAATAATTATGCTGTGTCATGTCGTACGGGTGGTATTGAAAAGTTCTTAGAGCCTACAACAGAAAACGTTCTCATTTTTTAAACAAAATATTATTTATTCACTATAATCTCCTAAGACCTAAACATTAAGCAAAAGATTCAGAAAGCAATTCTAGATCCTTCAAAAAAATCTTTATTTTAGTCCTCAAACCACTCCTCAACCTCGTTTATCTTTTAAATGTTTTGTGGGCTTTATTGGGAATAAATAATAGTCTATTGGTGTTAAGTCCGTCGAATAGGCTGGGTGACCAAGCAATTGAATACAAATTTCATTATTTGTTTGCAGTGCATTCAACGCATTGTGAGCAGAGGTGTTGTCCTGCAAAAGGAGCACACCTTTGGACAGTTGACGGTGACATTTTTCAAAAATTTTTGCTCACAATTCATTTACCAGCTCACTTTAATATTCTCTCGAGACAGTTTTATCTTGTCCCAGAAACTCCAGCAACACTATCCCCTATTTGAAGGAAGAGCCTAGCGAACTTAAGACACGACATTTTCTTTTATCGTGGAGAACCGGAATGCTTCAACTCTCTTGGTTGATTTTTAGTCATGGTGATGGACCCATGTTTCGTCCATAGTAACAGGGCGACCAAAAAGTTTTTAAAAATCTTTTTTTTAACGGTGGCACATTTACTTTGACATTCTCAAACACAATCAACATAATAAACCTCGTCGCTTCATGTGTCATCTTCATTGTTGGTGCTCGAAACGTGGCCTCTAGTATTTTCTCAACAGGTATAGATTTGTAACAACTGTAACTCACTTGTGGATTGTGTGTTAATAGACCTGCCATTTGTTATTTTTTATATGCTGTTACATGACGTCTTTGGAATTCAAGCATGCGTAATTTGTATTGCTTATGTTCTCAAGAGGTCTTCCACGCATTGATTTATTTAGACCAATTTAATGTAAATAAAAAAAAAACATTTAAGGTAGAACGACAAGCATAAGCTGCTTTCAAAACAAAGCCAGCTAGTATTGTGCTAACTGAACTGATTACCATCGATGGTCATTCTCCTATTTTGAACAAATACATTCACTTTTATTTATATTACTTGTAACTTTGGGGTTATTTTTGGTTTCTCTTGCTATATCCAGCTAGTCTTTCGGTGTGAAAAACAAACAAGATCTTTTTCGGCTAGCAGATTCAAGGTCGTAATGGGCTCCGTTGGGTAGCTAGGAACGCAATTGCACAATACAGCATAGTTGTTTTTCCTTGCTAGTTTTCTTTTCCATTTTAACATCTTAAACTTACATACCAAATTTGGTTACCATAGCATTTTTATTTTTTTGAGATATCTTTTTTTTCGAAAGAAAACCCAAAATTTTCCCGGAAAACCTGGTTATAACTCATCCAAGCCACATATAAAAGGAACATACGTACCAAATTCTATCAAAATCGGACCACTATATATATATATATATATATATATATATATATATATATATATATATATATATATATATATATATATATATATATATATATATATATATATATATATCTACAGTGTGCCCGAAATTGGTGATGCATGTATTGCGATCTCCGAAACTGTTAGAGATAGGAAAGCGGTTAAATGGGGAAAGTTTTAGACAATTCTGTTTGTAATTGAATTCCGTTTAGTTTACGATTTTATCTCTTTTGGTTTTTACGATATCTGAAAAAAAACTAAAATGACTCATTTTCTAAAATATCCTGTATTTTCTTTATTTATGAAAATTTCTGAAATCTGTAAAAAATTTTACGTAGGAAACGCCTGTGTAATCAGATTTGCTTTCTAACGTTTAGATAGTTTGGAACCATCATCGACTTTGTTTTTCCATATGGGCGCCTTATTGGATTTTTACGGTTTTGAAAAGCCCCTGTTTTTGCCTTTACAAATATGTATCACACTTAGTGAAAAAAGTTAGGGTTGAAAAGCGAAAAAAATATGATTTTGTTATGAATTTGGCAACGTCGCACGATGAAACACTCACACTTAAGGGGATTCTACTGCATTCAATCTCTTAACTACAATTAATAACAACATATTCTCATAAGTGATAGTTTCTTCTATGTGGAAATCTTTCGAAAACATAGAAATTACCCTTTTTGAAATTTTAACACAAAAAAGAAAGGAAAAAACAATAATGTGTCAAATGACATAATAATTACCAAAATAAAATGTCTAATTTAACGTTCAAAATGTGACCCATTTGTTTCCATACATTTAGCACTTTTTTCTATCACCGATTTGGTAACGCCATGAATTGTGTGCGGTTAACATTGGACAGACAAATTCATAGATTTCGTTTTTAACATGTCCCCACAAATAAAAGTCTAATGGAGTGAGGTGGGGAGACCTTGCTGGCCACTGTTAGATATTATTCTTTCACCAAATGTCAGATAAAAAAAATTGTACTTCCCTGGAATTATGGGCGGGGCAGACGTCATGTTAAAACCATACATTACGGAACTCATTATCTGGGAGAACTTCCATAATTGCTGGTACTATTTCATTTTGCAACATTGCAAGGTATTTTTGTTCTGTCAATGTTTGATAATAAATAAAGGACCCAATTAGTTGATTTCTTACTAAAATAAAACAGTTTAATTTCTTCTTACGATAGGAATATTAAAATATTTCAAAGGATAGAAGAATAATTATTTTTCAGAATAAAGCTAAAAATATCTCACCATATATTCCACACCAAACATTAAAGCCAAATCGAACTTGCAATCTACACTGTTCCCGCAGCTGAGGGTTTTCTGTAGCCCAATAATTATGCTTGCTGAATATTCCGCAATTTGTAACATAAGTTTCGTCCGTCCATACAATGTTATTTTCAAAGTTCAAATTATCTGGTTTAAATTTTCCCTGGTACCAATTGCAAAAAGTTACTCTTCTGTTAAAATCACCTTTTCGAAGTCCTTGTACGATGGTGGGTTTATACGGACGATAATGTGGTTTTTTGAAAACGTCGTGAACTGTTGACTTAGCAATATGTAGCTCCCTGCCAGCAATCATTGTAGAGGACATATGATTCTCATGAAAATATTCTTGAATACTTCTGTAACGATTTTCACTATCCTTCTCATAATTCTTAGACCGAGGTTTTTCAAAAGCTCCGAATTCAAGTAAATTCATTCAAAGTTTAGAGAAATACCTTTTGTTGGGTTGTCGTCTATCCGGGTAATTTTCCAAATAATTGTTGACATCCTTATCCGCATTCCTTTCATTTCTAATATATGATACTAACATGTCAAAGTTTTCTTAATTCGAGAAATTTTCTGCTATTCTGAACACAATTGATCGAGTTACCAGTTCGTTGATAAAAAAAGTGCTAAATGTATGGAAGCAAATGGGTCGCATTTTGAACGTTAAATTAGACATTTTATTTTGGAAATTATTATGTCATTTGACACATTATTGTTTTTTTCCTTTCTTTTTTATGTTAAAATTTCAAAAAGTGTAATTTCTATGTTTTCATAAGATTTCAACATAGGAGAAACTATTACTTATAAGGATATGTTGTTATTAATTGTAGTTAACAGATTAAATGCAGTAGAATCACCTTAAGTGTGAGTGTTTCATCCTGCGACGTTACCAAATTCGTAACAAAATAATATTTTTTTCGTTTTTCAACCCATAACCTAACTTTTTTCACTAAGTGTGATACATATTTGTAAAGGCATAAACAGGGGCTTTTCAAAACCGTAAAAATCCAATATGGCGCCCATATGAAAAAACAAAGTTGATGATGGTTCCAAACTATCGAAACGTTGGAATCGAAATCTGATTACACAGGCATTTCCTACGTAAAAGGTTGCTATGAGAAAGTTTTTACAGATTTCAGAAATTTTCATAAATAAAGAAAATACAGGATATTTTAGAAAATGAGTCATTTTAGTATTTTTAAATATCGTAAAAACCAAAAGAGATAAAATCGTAAACTAAACGGCATTCAATTACAAACAGAATTGCCTAAAACTTTCCCCATTTAACCTCTTTCCTATCTACTACTGTGGATCGAAATCTTAATTGGCACCAACATGTTACATCAATTGCAGAAGCGGCTGCTAAGAAATTGGGTTTCCTCTTCCGGGCTCGCAAATTCTTCTCACCAACTAATCTCTATACCTTATACACTTCACAAATAAGGCCAAACCTCGAATACTGCTCCCACATCTGGGGTGCAGCTGCCGCTTCTACACTCGCTATCCTGGACTCCATTCAAAAGAGAGCTATACGTCTCATCGGTGACCCTACCCTCACCCAAAGGCTTCCATCCCTTGCCCACCGACGTGCCGTTGGTGACCTCTCTCTCTTTTATAGATATCTGCACGGGCACTGCTCAGAGGAGCTTTCCTCCATAATTCCCCCACCTGCTGCCCCCAGCAGATCTACCAGGGGAACAGAGCGAATGCACCCTTTTAACGTCCAGGTCACCAGACATAGAACATCTTGTTATGCCCGCTCTTTTGTCCCGAGGACTTCCAAGTTGTGGAATTCCTTGCCGGCACATGTTTTTCCTTCTCCTCCGAACCTCCAAACCTTTAAGTCCAGAATTAACAAGCTGCCTCTTTCCTCCTTGTCAACACCCACGGTACGATAGTATTTAGGCTGTAAGCCCTCGTGGTGTGTTGTTGACATAAAAAAAAAAAAAAAAAAAAAAAAAAAAAAAAATCTCTAACAGTTTCGGAGATCGCAATACATGCATCACCAATTTCGGGCACACTGTATATATATATATATATATATATATATATATATATATATATATATATATATATATATATATATATATATATATATATATATACCGTAAACTGGATCTGCAAGTTGCTAAGCTTCGGTTGCGATAACATTATTCACAAAATCACTCAAACCAAAATTAATGGCATTAAAGGTATCTCTAATATCTTATCAAAACCAACTTTCAATGCGGTATCAAGCTAGTTAAGTAAGTTTAACTGCATGGACGTAGAATTGGATGATCTAATACCTTCAGCAATGAAAGATATATCAAAGCTAGTAGATAATTTTGTTAACAGTGGATATCCAAAATTTTGTTATTTTCTGAATTATGTAACTTAAATTACCTCCTAAGTAAGCCTATCAATGGCCGTGATTTTTATTAAGCCTTTCACTGCATAAAACACTATAAACTGACTACATTCTGCCTGAAAGTATTATTTTAGACCAGGTTTTTTGCGGTATTTGTTTTGCTGAAGCAGAATTATCTTTCGTTATTCAAATGTTTATTCTTCCTAACCAAACACATGTGTATCTTTCATATGTAGGCTTGATAAATGTAAACATTTTATCTAATCATGGCTGAGCGTACAACACATAAAGTTTCCCTGGAACAGATTCGCAAATTCACATAACATTGTAAAACTTTAAGAACGGCATAAATATATATATATATATATATATATATATATATATATATATATATATATATATATATATATATATATATACACAAGCTTATGAATAATTGAGCAAAGGACCGAAATATCAAATAGCTAGACTGGGTATGGTACAATTCAGGTAGCGAACGACTCCCCTTTAGGGCCATCGCCTCAGTTTACTTGACCCTAATCAAAGCTGAGGTTGGGGCTAATAGATAATTAAGGTTGTAAAATTTCTCCCTGCTCCCTGGCCGTCAATGTAAACAACTAGTTTAACAAACAACTATCAATCTGTTTCATCTTAAATGCATATACGAGGTAGGCGCCAAAATTTCCTGGCTGGGCTATGAAAGAAATGGCGTAGACTCACAATTGAATCTTATTTTTCAATACAGTCCTCCTGAAACATCAATACACATTTATTACATCGTTTCAGCAACAATTCGATACCCCTAGAAATATTCTTTCGGTTCGCCTTAAAAATATGCCCAAGCTGCAGCTGTCAGCTCTTCATCATCACTGAAATGGCGCTCCGAAGGTCCTTTTTCAAATTTCCAAATGGGTAGTAATAACTGGGAATTATATCCGTACTATACGGAGCGTGATCAATTCGAATTGCGGCCTGTGCAGTTCCAGCAGTGTGCATTGTGCATTGTCATGGAGTATACGTACGCCTCTGGTCAGTTTCCCACGTTTTCTCTCCCCAATATTTTTAGAAATTTGCGCAGGAGTGTTGCATAATATGCCCCGTTGACTGCAGTGTTACGTTCTTTAAAATATATGAGTTGTGGTAGCGAATTTGTATTAAAATCGGCTCAGTTCAAATAGATTACACAATGCTTTGTTTTAATTAGATAGTCGAATTCCATCGGTCCATGCCAGTTCTGAGCTGACCTTTAATGTATCGAATTTCGATCACGAAATTATAATGCGTGTTTGTAAGAAAATAAACTCGGGACGCAGCAAGCGCGTTATGGTAGCGAATTTTTAATAAATGCTTCAAATTTGAATAGCTCAATTTTCTATAAACCTATCAGGTTCGTTGGCCAGGAAACTAGTTTTTTTCGGGAACATTTAAAGTTTATTTTGGAAAAATGTTTGTACATTTTCAAACAATAAAGTTATTTTGATGATATATGGTACATTGTTTCTACTATGGTTAGGAGCCTCGATGGTTCAGAGGTAAGAACGTGCGCCTCTGAACCGAAGGGTACTGGGTTCGATCCCAGGGTTCTCCTTTCACTTTTTCAGTAAAAACTGTAACATTAACACCAACCGAGGTTCTGGCATTGTATTTGAGCAAGTTGAGTATCTGCACGTTCCGCCCTTCGCAGGTGGCGTAGAGCCGTCGGTCATGTCTCCATACGATGTTGGGCACGTTAAAGATTCCTACCCTCCTTACAGAAAGGCAGGGGTTCGGCAAAAATTCTAGGATGGTGAGGTGAAACTGCTCCCTGGCGTCGGTGATTGGCCATAGTTGTGGAAATAGGCCGACGTTAAAGAAACAAAACACACACACACACACACACACACACTATATAGGTCATACTGGTACGAAATTTGATGCCTGTTTTCTTAAAAAAAAACCACATAATTGCTATTTAAAACCTCTTAATGAAAACCACTACCATAGCGCATTTGCTGCTTCCAGACTTTTTAATTTGCAATCCAAAATTAAAAATTAAATCTTTTTTTCTTAGACTTAATTGTTTATGATACTGACTAGGTTCAAAAATCTTTTTGGTGTCCATGTTTAGTCTCTTTTATTTTTTAACCAGTGTTAAATATTTAAACATGGTACTGCATTACCGTACCTACTTTTAAAACCGGAAATATTTCGAAAACGGTTGACTTTAGCGTATACTTTTTTTGTCAAGGGAATACTATTTTATAATCAAAGTGCTTTCTAGTGATTCTTACAAAAAATGTGGGTATTTTAAAGATTTGGTACCGCATCTCATGGTCATAATTAAATTTAGTTAGTACCTTCCTATATTCTCTGATGATGTTCATATATAGTGTTTTCTGTCAGGCACTTTAAACATTGTACGTAAAGCTAGATGCATTCTCGCAACAATTAGAAACGTCTAATTGTTGCGAGAATGCATCTAGCCTTACATACTTTGTCCCTATACTAGCGTAGAAATGGGCCAGGGCTAACAATTTACTAAATTGTTAGTTAGTTGTATACAGTCTCTATTTTTTTACATTCTTTGTTATTTGGAGCTGCTGTGACAACATACTACTTGGTTCCACAACTAGGTGGCGCCACGTCCACATCTCACTTAGTATTCTACGTGTTGTATTTAGAGCATTTTTTTCACGACAATTAAAAATTCCCTCTCTTATTTCATGAGTTTTTCCTAGTCAAAATTTGTCAACCACGCCACTTTTCATTTGATCGACTACTACCGTATTCACATTATATGATCTCGTTCCCTTACGTCATTATACATTAACTTTATTTAAATACTTACATATCTTCCACTTTCTCCTTTTTAGTGAATTTTCGTAGAAAAAGTTCAGTAATGGGGAGATCCCGACTTTTGAAAAATTTTTTGCAAATGAGCGCTAACCAGGACCCCTAGAACCTATATCCGTGGACACTTTCAAATTTGATATGTTTATATATATATATATATATATATATATATATATATATATATATATATATATATATATATGTATGTATGTATGTATCACACCGATAACTCAAAAAATAATGGGCCGATTTTGATAAAATTTGGCATGTACCTTCCTTTTGTAAATGGCTTGGATAATTTCGTTAGTCAAGAAAATCGCACAAGGTTTTCCGGGAAAATTTTGAGTTTTCATTCGAAAAAAATTTATATCTCCGGAATTAACAATGTAAGGGCAACCAAATTTGGTACGCGGGTTCATATCAGCATAGGTAAGCTACCTACCAAAATTTAGCTCTGTAGGTTAATGTTACGTGTAAGACAAAAAAGTTACAGGCATTTAAAGAAAAATAAATTTGGGTTTTCCTCAAAACGTCAAAGTCGCGATTTAAAATGTCAAAATTGGTAATATTTAGAAATGAACCTGAAATTAATATGAGCTATGGAAACAAAATGTCTCAAGAAGAATGTTTTACAGAGCCTGAACTCTTAGTTTCAATCGTCATTGTCCTTCATTTTACTAAAATATTCCGAGAAAATTCATTTGAAATAGACCCTTTCTCTGATGCTTTGGCAGTAGTGTTGGCTATAGAGTTTATCGTTTAATGGTATATCATTTTTGTCAAATTTTCGTAAAAAATCATTAAAGCTCAATATATCCGTTATTCCGCAAGTTACGAAAAAATGGTATACATTAATTATAGGGTGTCTTGAGCTACGTCTTAAAAAATATTTCCACAATTACAAGTAGCCCATAAGTCGTTGGTGATTCAATTTTTTTTTAATCGAACACGCCCTATGCATGTTTTTGCATGTTTCATCGAAATATAATACATCTTTGTGAAAAAAGAAATTCGGGACGCAGCATGTGCGTTATGGTAGCGAATTTTCATTATATGCTTCAAATTTGAATAGCTCAATTTGCTATTAACCTATAAGGTTGACCAGGAAACCAGTTTTTTCGGGAAAAATTTAAGTTTACTGTTTGTAAATTTTCAAACAATAAAGTTATTTTGATGAAACATGGCACATTGTTTCTACTAAATAGATTAATGCCTGCTTTTTTAAAAAAACATGTTTGCTATTAAAAACATTTTTATGAAAATTCACTACCATAACGCACTTGCTGCGTCCAGAAGTTTATTTCTTTTTCCTCTTATTTCTTTTTTCTTTTTCTTCTTTTTTGGTTCTTATTTTTTTTAATGTTTCCTTCCTTTTTTTTAAACTGTTGTATAGGAGAGAACATAATTAAATTAACTGGGTACTTCACTAAGCGTAACGAAGTCAAAACCATTCAGATCAGTTGAGGCACTGACAACCTCGGTGGTTCAGTGGTAAGACGTGTGTCTCTGGACCGAAGGGTACTGGTTTCGATCGCAGGGTTCTCCTTTCACTTTTTTCAGTACATACTGTTCAGTTAACATCAACCGAGGTTGTGGCATTGTATTTGAACAGGCTGAATGTCTACGCGTTCCGCCCTTCGGAGGGGGCGTAAACCCGTCGGTCCCGTGTTCATGCTATGTTGTCTTTACAGAAAGGCTGGGGTTTGGCAAAATTCCCAGGATAGTGAGGTGAAACTGCTCCCTGGCGTCGGTGATTGGCCATAGTCGTTTTCCGGGAAAATTTTGAGTTTTCATTCGAACATTTTTTTTATCAAAAAATAAAAAAGCTATGATAACCAAATTTGGTAGGTAGGTTTACGATATCAAAGGTAAACTATACACCGAAATTTAGATTTCTATTTTACAAGAAAAAAAGTTATTATAAAATATTTTATGCCAGATCATTTATATGAAAATTCACTACCATAACGCACTTGCTGCGTCCAGGCTTACGTTTTATTTTATCGTTTCTTTCTCCTAACAAACACTGCTATAAATAAAGAAGTTTGTGGACTTGGTAAACCCAACAATGACATAATTATAGTGTGTATTTCTGATATCAATTGAAACAATAATTCACTTGTTAGAGATTGTTAGTAACTGGTACTTCAATGGCCGAATATTCTGATCACGATGTCCATAACCGACATAATAATCAGCGAGAGACATTTCAATTAAGCTGTATAACTTGTACTGGAACTGAGCATATTAACGTAATTCTAGACAGAGCTAACAGAGCACAGTTTCGACCACTGCTGTTCCCATTTGCTTGGCTCCATCTTCCAATTTACCGAACTCCTAACAGCTTCTCTAAAATTCATGGGGAACATGTGATAAGATTTCCTAGTTTTAGTTTGAGAGTTGGGAAAACTTCAGCAGTCGCCTATCTAGAACACGACAGACGGAATCCCTCAGCTGTTGCATATAATCGTTAAAGGAAATATCTTTCATTAAAAAGTACATTAAAGAAACTGAACATGTTTATTATCGCGATCGTTTTATCTTAACGGTTATCACAAGCGACGACAGTATCAAATCTAATAGAATTTCCATCGCATCTAGGTTAAGAGTTTATTAGATTTAACTAACATCTTCTTATTTGTTTTAGTCTATACATAGGATAAATCGAGAAAAGATGGACCACCTTCTGAAAAGCTTTCAATGAGTTCTTTATTTATGTGTATTAAGCTCTGCAAAAAAGTGCAACGTGAACATAAACTTTCGTGATTTATTTGACACAGTTTAAACATCAATGTAACCTAACAAATAATTATAAGATATGAAACCGAAAATTTAAATTGGTCTATCTCTCCTACAACGTATAGGATATATGTACCACCGACTATAGGAGAGATGGACTGTGCACTAAATTAACTTTTTCTTCTGCTTTTTCATAATGGAGATGGCACCGCAGAATTGATACGTGTTGGTGTAGGATTTGCAACGTTATCTCAACCATGCAGAACAGACAATACGTCGCAACGAGTCCACTATCCTCTTTTATCTTTGTAAGGAGAGTGTTAAGACACCCGATGCACTGATCTTTGGGGTCATCCAGGGTTTCTTCCACACTAGACGAATCATCTAATATTACGTCTCAATGAGTTTCTGAAGAGGTAGACTTGTGGTTTGTTTTCCCACACTTTTACTGTATGTTTTGGTGACTTACATCTGGAAGGATCTTTTTTCTTCTGCCTTTTTAGCTGAGGTTTGTGTCTTTGCGTCTTCTGGCGAACACGAGTCATGTAACTTGGTAAAGTTAGGTTATCCATTAGGTTAACACGAGCCTTTTTCATCGCTGGTGTTATACGAGGCACAGGAGAAAGTTTCCGAAATAGTTTCCCAGATTTTACTTCTTTTTAAGTAGGTTTTTCTACACTTTCCAGCTGGCTTCCGAAATGGACTGGTTGTGGTGAGTTACGTTCGCGAGCAAAGACTTCGGAACAAATTTCTTCAAAGCAGTTTCTGTTGATGCTTCTGTGTAGTCAGCTTGTTCCTCAAATTCGTCTCGCGGATGTATTAAAGCCTCATTTGGTGGTTACGTTAGAAACGCATGATCGGGTATTTCATCCGGATTGTAAGGCCAAATCCATATGTCCGAAACGCCTATACGGCATTGCTGACTGTAGCCGCCTTGTCCCAACCCTTCACTAAAAGGGTGCCGCATGCCAATCGATTGAACTTCATATTGGGGGTTACATTTGATCATCCTGTTGCATAATTCGTAATAATGTCCCTTAAGGCTCTTGATGAAGGGGGTTGCAAGTAATGCGTACTGTGGCTGGGGCAAACAAGATAAAATTGTGTCGTTGTCCTTAGAGAACTGTAACGTGCCAAGATTAGACGCATAAGAAGTGTGTCCGTCTTCTATTAGCAAAACCTTTCCGGGCGTTTTTCTGGGGCAAAAGTGATTCTGTAGCCACTCCACTGACGTCACGTACGTCGAGTTCTCTGACATGCATACACGTGAGTCGGGTGGCATTCTATTAGCCCGTTCCGCTTTAGCATTTCTCCACTTAAACACGCAGTAAGGAGGCAAATAAACTCTTTTCGCGTTACAGCTGCCAAGTACTGTAATCATTTCACCCTTTTCGCTCGAACTAATTGACGGTACACTTTTAGATCCTTTCTCGGCCGGCACCTGCCCAGTTCGCGTGTTCAATTAGATACCAGTCTCGTATGTGTTATAAATGTTGCCAGACGTCTCAAAAATACAAAAATGTTGCCATTTCCAGACAGTACATCATCAAATTCTTTAAGATATTTGTCTACAACATTTTTCGACATTCCCACTGTCGAACTGCGATGTCTGAATTTGGTCTTAAGAATTGCAGCTGCTTTACCTACAAACTCAGATAATAATTTGCCAGAAAGTCGTTAACTGCCAAGGATTCATCTACTCACCATGCTCCTGATAAAATTTATGTTGAATTCCAAGATGTTCGGCTAAATTGTGGGCCATTATGCGTACTTTCTGTCGGTACAAAGTCCCTGTTCTGTATTTTGTTTATGTCGCTATCGGGCTCTTTTTCTACTTCTTTGCATAGCACGCTGCCAGAGCCCAACCAATCAGTTTTATCCAGATTGCTAGCTTTATATCTGCGTTTAAATTTGTTTTTGGGATGCCGAATGATTTTTCTGCTTTGTTTACACCTCGCCGAACACAACCGCCTTCATGGCAGAAAATAAAGAAAATAGAACCCCTTTTATAAACATTCTGCTTGCAGGTGTACCAATTGGGCAGTATCCTGTTAGAACAAAACATAGGTCCATCTCTCCTATACTCTATTGGCCCGTCTCTCCTAAAAGTGGAGGATATATCGACCAGGAAATCCTCCAGGAAACCAGCTAAACACGTGAAAGCTAAGCTTTTGAGGTTAAGTGCATGCCGGAATACTGGTCTGTCTATAAAATGTCTAAATTTTTGCCTAAAACTTACCCAACGTGAAGTAACTGCTCAAACAGAAACAGCATGCAAATGTTCGGTGACGATTAAAAACGAAATTTCCCGATAACTTTGAAATAACTACACGCATACGCGAGTCATTGTACTACCGGTACTACTGAGCAGGTAACGCTGTTTCATGATTCTACACCGGCGTGGTGAGTACTGTTGCCACAGTAGCAAGAAGTGGCGGGTGGTCCGTCTCTCCTACTGCTACTGTTCCATCTCTCCTCGATTTACCCTATGTTCATTTTTTCAGTAAAGTCGATCTATTTTCGCGCCTGTCGTCAGTCACCAACGTCAGTAAGGATTCTCACCTCCCCATCCTAGGAATTTTGTCAAATACCTTATTGTGTGTAAGAATAGTCAGGATATGTGAGGTGTCTAACACTGAGTGGTACACAAGACTGACGGTTTGACGTACCCCCCCCCCCAAGGGTTGGATGTTCTGACGCAACTTGCTTAAGCATAATGTCACAACCTCGGTTAGTGTTAATTTTACAGTACACTGGGGGTTGACTCTTGCGGTTAATAGAGAGATAATAGGAACATAAATTACCAACGAACTGATACATTTAGTTCTTGTTGTATTTCATAAATGTGTATTACAAAAATACAAAAATAAAACGGTTTACCGTTTTAGTGTCCTGTTTTTTATTTTGTTCTTATCCAAAATTGTATTGGTTGTAAGGTATATTTCCTTTGATTTTTTTTTACTGTATTATAACGTGAAAGTACGCCATGCCCTTTGTAAAGGGTTCTTAAGTGAATACATATTATTTGTATTATTAGTGGAATTTGGGCATATTATTGACATTTTGAGAACGATGCTTTTTCTTGAAAATGTTTGATTTTATCAGTTGCGTTAAAATATCGAAGCCGTTTGAAAACAAGCGAGATAGCATGACACCGGTTAAATTTTCGAGATCATGTTGTCACGCGTGAATTTTGTGAAGAGTAGCAATGAAAGGCATACATGTTTCCTAAGCCAATGTAACAACCGCAACATACAGTAACAGCACATTGATCACTAGCATGTGAGCCTATACTATGCACTACACATCACTTTATTGCACAGGTTGCCAATCGTTGCTGCGTAACTTCTTTCTTTCATTAAATATTAAAACTGTGTTGCTCCACAGTTAAGAAAGTTTCCCTTTTGTCTTGCTGTTGTCTCTTTGGGTGTAGCTTTAATAATATCAGGAACACTGTCATCTCCAGTACATGATATCAAAGTAAATAATTACATAAATACAGGAATATATTACATTTTAAATAGGGTCTTCTTATTATATATCTTGCTTTTGTTTAGTTTGTGATCATTTGTTTCTATCAAGTATTGTTCTTAAAACATTATTTAATTGTTTTGTCTATCTTTTTCAAATTATCCTTGACATATGTCAAAGTAAGGTTTTGTCATTCTTGTGAATGAACAGTTTTAAATTCTGAATTAAAAATTTACATTTTTGTCTGGAATTTTATTATCAACTTTCAAAAAAGGAGAAAATTTTTCTGTCGTTTTAATTAAGTCTGCACCTGACTTTTGTAAAAGCCTGTAACTTTGAATAGGTAAGGATTTAATTTCTTTTCTAGTAAAAATTGATCTAATTGTATTTTAAAATACAGTTGCAGGTTTTTTTTTGGGGGGGCTAGATTGTAGCTAAATGGTTTCTCTTTATTTTATGCCTATTATAAACGAATTTTTATGGTGTAAAAGTCTACCCACCTATATAACAACTCCAGGTGATTTTATAAATCAATATCTGTGAAGTAAAATGGTTATAACTGGCCTTACAGCAGCAGAAGTACCTCCTCAAATCACAGTCTAGGGGTAACAAATGGAAAATAATAATGATTTAATTTCTAGTAAGTCCAGCACCCTTAATTAATATTTCTATCCATCTCGAGCTTGAGTAAAGAATCTAGCAGTAGTAGAAGTTCCAAAGTTCCGGAATATTCTAAAATCAAAACCAATCACATAGCATTAGAAAATACCTTAATTATTTCCTTTAACTAAATATAATAATCAATACTACTCACCAATGTTTCAATTTCAATAGCGTTTTTAAATTTGTTGTAAGCCTTTTGTACGTATTTGTTTTATTTAAAGTACTAAGATCCTTCTCTTTTTGTAATCACAAACTAAAACTATTAACTATTATCTAGCGTTTAGCATTATTTGATTATTTAGGTTATGATGAAATGTCATTTGTCAGTGTAGTTCTAACGAACATTAGAATTTCAGATGATAGTTCAAAGTAGAGAAACGCATTTTGCTCTAGTGTACACTGCACGACGTAAGTTCTGGCTCACACGTGTACACTGGGTGACGTAAACTTGTAACACATTTGTTAACCGAAGCAAGGTATACCATGCAAGGGGAAATTTAATTTGACACAAATACGTAGTTCCAAATTTAATTATAACGTAAGTCTCTTTAAATAGCTATATTACCAATTATTTTCATTTTCAATTTCACTTACGTAAATTATAATTATATTTACATTTACCAATTTCTCATCATATAATATGTCTATATTATTCTACATTACTATTAAAATCAATAAATTGCCTGTCGTGTTTTCATTACATTTTAGAGTTTAGGTAGTAAGTAATTTGAATCAATTTTCACATTTCATTGACGTCAAAAAAATTCAACAGCTGTGTGCTATAAAAATGTATGGCGCCCCATCTTCATTTACGAAACATTACACATGAGAAAGGTAAGTCCGGACTCTCTTCCCAGTTGCCTCCGACAATAGAGCTGCCGTACGCCTTGTCAATTTTATTTGATAAAAATACGTGGCAATGTATGCCGGGGCTTGTACGTCTCTGGTTATCTTAATGAACTGCCCAAATTAAATAGCTTGTAAAAATGTATTTACTTGAATAATAAAACGAATTAATGTATATTTTTGACCTAGAAATATATGAGTTTTTAATGATTTAAATATAGTGCTTCATAAATTATTGCCATGATTTCATTTATCATGTTTAATTTAAAATCTTTTAAATTTCTGGGATTATCCACAAACACTTTATGGTTTAAATAGCCCCAAAGAAACTAATATGGAGCTGAAAGATCTGGGAATCTCGTTGGCCATGGAATCGTACCATTCCTTGATATGAGTCTGTTGGGAAACGATTCTTCTAAAATGTCCATGTATATTCTCGCCGTGTGACTTGTTGCTCCGTCCTGCTGAAACCAGTAAGGTCATATTCCTTCTCCAATTTAAGGTAAAAAATGTTCTCAGCATTTATGCATGTAGCGGTTACCGTCTGACCATTCTCTTCAAAAGAAAAAGGCCCAATTATTCTAAAGGATAAAGTGGCACACCATACAGTTACTTTAGAGCAATGTAAAGGTCGCTGATCAATTTACAGAGGATCTTCTTTAGCCCAATGACGGCAGTTTTGCTTACCTACATCACTGTCGAAATATAAATCTGCCTCGTCACTCACACGACCAAATTCAAGTCTGTTAATGATGTCTTGATCACTTCTTTCATGAGCTTGTGAGCTTTTGCGATCTTATATGGATGAAAATTTATGCGTTTCAACATTCATTTCATGTTTCGGTCACTCAAACTAACGACGAAAGCATGTTTTACAGCGAGTTTTTTCGGACTGGCAAGAACTCCATTTCTTACCTTTTCTTTCTTACCTTCATTACAGGCAGTTCTTGATCTTCCACTTGACTATTTGTCTACAATAGATCCCAGTTGTCTCCATTTATAGACGAAGAGCCAGAGGTGAAAAAATTCTCTGAATTTACAAAAGCTGATTTTTTCAGTCAACTGTTTTGTAGAACAACGTTCGTCAGTCAGCGAAAAAAGATATAAAAATTTTGTGCGCGCCGGCGGCGTTACAGGCGGCATGCTCGCTCTTCTCCCATTATTATTATTATTCAGAAAACTATGTGAAATTATAAGTTGTAATTATAAATTAATAATTTATTGTTTTATTCAAACATATAAGTATATTAATAACGTTAACAGACAATTTATTTCTTTATTTAATATAGTTTAATGTCTTTATAAATAAAATTTTATGCGAATATATTTGGAAGATTATGCTAAAAAGCGCACAGCGTAAATAAGAACCCGAATTTTCGTACACAATAGCTAGGATTCGTGTACCTTCCCTTTATTACCTGGGTGACATTGAAGGAGAAAGGACATTTGACCCACCATCGAAGGCCTTCTACTGGCAAAATTTAACGGTTTTTGTGCTAGAGAAGAGCAGTTGAAGACGCGATCGAGATCGATAATGGGAGGATAAGAGCGAGCATGCCGCCTGTAACGCCGCCGCCGCACACAAAATTTTTATATCTGTTTTCGCTGACTGACGAACGTTGTTTTATAAAACAGTTGACTGACTATTTTTTCAATGTTTAATAGATCAATATATACCCAAAAAAAATTCCAAGCTTTGTAAATAAATTGCGCATTATTTATTTTTCATACACACATTCGAACTGACTGACCAGCTCTGTTCCCGTATGCAGCTGACTGACTGACATAACTTTTATTGTTATACAATATAGAATCTGTATAACAATTATCAGCTTTTGTAAATTCATTTTATTACCCCGGTAAAAACGACATTTTTGTTGGCGCACCTGTGGGACCTGTTCTAAGAATATGTATACGTGCACAGCGTACCTCATTAACTATCAAAAATTCGGGACGCAGCAAGTGCGTTATGGTAGTGAATTTTCATAAAAATCTTTTTAATAACAAATATGTGTGTTTTTTTAAGAAAGCAGGCATCAAATTTGGTTACCAGTATAACCTATATAGTAAAAACAATGTGCCATGTTCCGTTAAAATAAGTTTATTGTGTACAAAAATTTCCAAAAGTAAACTTAAAATGTTCCCGAAAAAACACGTTTCTTGGTCAACCTTATAGGTTAATAGCAAATTGAGCTGTTCAAATATGAAACATTTCACCAAAATTCGCTACCATAACGCACTTGCTGCGTCCAGAATTTATTTTCTTACAAATATGCATTATATTTCGATGGAAAATGCAAAAATGCAATAACATAAGGCGTGTTTGATTAAAAAAAAAAGGAAATTTGTATCACCAACGACTTATGGGCCACCCTGTGATTGCAGAAATATTATTTTAAGATGTAGCTCAAGACACCCTATAATTAATATATACAAATTTTCTTCATATCTTATATAATAACGGATATATTGAGCTTTATTAATTTTTTACGAAAATTCGACAAAAATTATATACCATTAAATGATAAACTCTATAGCTAAGGCTACTGCCAAAGCATCAGAGAAAGGGTCTATTTGAAATGAATTTTCTGCAAATATTTTAGTAAAATGAAGGACTATGACGGTTGAAACTAAGACTTTAGGGTTTGTAAAACATCCTTCTTGAGACATTTTATTTCTATAGCCCGTATTAGATTTAAGTTATTTGCCTAAATGTTGCCAATTTTGACATTTTAAATCGCCACTTTGACGTTTTGAGGAAAACCCCAATTTATTTATTTTTAAATGCCTATAACTTTTTTGTCTTTTGACCTACATAGCTAAATTTTGGTAGGTAACTTACCTATAAGGATGTAAACCTGCGTACCAAATTTGGTTGCCCTTACTTTGTAAATTCCGGAGATATAAATTTTTTTCGAAAGAAAACACAAAATTTTCCGGGAAAACCTGGGCAGATTTTCCTGACTAACGAACTCATCCAAGCCATTTGCAAAAGGAATTTTTTCACCAAATTTGATCAAAATCGGCCCATTATTTTTTGAGTTATCGGTGTGATACATATATATATATATATATATATATATATATATAAATATATATATATATATATATATATATATATATATATATATATATATATATATATATATATATATATATATATATATATATATATATATCTATATATATATATATATATAAACATATAAAAATTGAAACTGACCCCGGATATGTTTTCTGGGGGGCCTAATTAGCGCTCATTTGAAGAAATTTTTTCAAAATTCAAAAGTCGGGATCTCCTCATTAGTGAATTTTTTTTAAGAAAATTCACTAAAAAATCAGCTTTTGTAAATTCAGAGATTTTTTTCACCTCTGGCTCTTAGACTATTATTTCACCAAGCCAAAATAGTCTACCGTTGGGGACAGCGATCCGCATTGAGATGACGTCGCAAACATATTTGAACACCGATTGATGAATTAAATTGACTCAATTTATCAACATAAAAGGCATTTTGTGGACACCAACGCTCCGTCTTGACAACTGTCACATTTCCAAAGCATACTTTTACATTTAAAACTATTTTGAGTCGAAATAACCGAATCGTTTTTGTGTAATGAAATAAATTTGGTAATGCAATTGCCAAGCCCCTATATATCAGTGAAAAATTAATTTACATGGTAGAATCTTGGCGGCTTATATATCCACAAGAAGGCCTCCTGGATACAATCATATATAGGTTTGTAATGCTATTTTTGTACCAACGTGAAGCCGGAGGGCTCATATATTGTGGGGTCCCGGATGTGAATTACAAATATAAAATACGCTCTATAAATTCCTTATGGCCAAATTATTGTCGACGAAACAAAACTATTATATTTGTCTTAAGCCGGCTGTTGTTTGAATTCCACGACTTATATGAAATTATAAACTTGCACATGTAAAAATAAACCTCTTAGTAGTATCCTAGAAACTGAACAACTATGCGAACAAAGCGCTTTATTAAGTTTTTTGTAACGATGAAGTTTCACTAAAGCCGCAACTTGTGTTATTTACAGTGTCTAAATCTTGGTGCGGTGCCGTATGTTCGCTGGGAGATAAGTAGCTTGTATTTCCTTTATAATGCCATATAGATCGCTTCTCGAGAAAGTTTAATACTTCTCACAGCGTTTCGCTTTTGTTGTTTTGTATAAACCAAGGAATTATACACATAAATCCATTAAATGGAGCGAATCCGTTTTGTTCCTTTGAATGCTAAAATATATTTTGTTCTTATTTTTTTTGATACATTTTCAGATTATAAAATACTTCTTGTTATCCTGTAAACTCTAATATTTTTAAGACGTTTTTAAGGCTTTTACGATGGTTACTACCATTAACACCTCTCTCGGGTAAACTAGCCTGTCGTCTGATTTTTTTTTCTCATAGCGGAGGTGAATGTTTTTTACGGAGACCGGTGGCTGGCTCTTGCGCGATCTGACACCAACCGGTACTGTGGTGACTTCCCATCCCTCAAGGTCGGGACTACCTAGTAAACACCCCCTTGAAACCTAGAGACGTGACGGAAACCACTCGCTGGCATTGCTTCACCACGTCCCTAACCTCTTGTTGTTTTCAAAACATCTACATCCTGTCTTTATTCTCCTTTGACTTTATAATTTCTACGATGCCTCTCTTCACAGTATTTCACACCCTTTCACTTCCCAGCATATGCTCCACCACATTATCTGCTGTTAAATCTCTTTATACATTTATTCTCTTATATGCGACCATCTTGCGCACTCAAAAACCGTGTGTTCTGGCGTATCTCTATCACCACAATACGTACAGTCCTCTTTGTCGAATATTTTCATTTTACTCACGTAAGATCTGAAACGCCCATGACCAGACAGAAATTGGGTAAAATAGTAACCCACTCCCCATGCTGTCTCGATACCCATGTCTGTATGTGTGGGATGAGCCTCTTTGTCCACTGGGATGTTGACATTTCCTTTTCCCATTCTCGCTGCCACTTCAGCATTGTTTCGGTTCTTGCGTTCTTTTTTTCTTCTCTTCTATTTTCGTGTCTTTCGTAAGTTGCCTCTCTTGTCAATAGGTGTATAGGTATTGTTCCTGCAATCACCTGTATTGCTTTCGTTGCCACTGTTCTATATGCGCTTGCTATTCTGATGGCTAACTTTCTCTGTGCCCCATCAATCTTTTTTCTATACTTTGTCTTTGACAGCACGGCCTTCTATGCTGGTGCACCATACAGTATGATTGAGTTTACCACACTACTCAGCACTCTCCTTCTCCCTGGTTTTGGTCCACCGATATTTGGCATCAGACGCTTGCAACCATCATGTCTACTTTTGCCACTACTCTTTCTATGTGCACCCCCATGTTCATGTTATGTCCTTTTTGTATACCGAGGTAGTTCAGGCTTGTCTGCGACTGAATTTCTGCATTCACCACCTTGACGGTTACTGTTCTCAGTGTTCTTTGTCCCACTAGCACTATACTTTCAGTTTTGTGAGGCGCGAGTTCTAGACCACTTTTTGCCATACAGTTTTCCACCCTTGCCACTGACCAGTTGATATTTTCTTCTATGTCAGCCTTATTTCCTCCGCTTACAACCAGCGCCAAATCATCTGCATACCCTATACTAGCCGTATTGTTTACGGACTCCGGACTAAAGACCTTATCGTATACAAGTTCCACAGTGTTGGTCCTAGGATTGACCCGAGGCACACCACATGTAACTTGCATCCGATATTTATGTCCAATCAATAGCTGTCTGTCTTTCAGGTAACTACATACTATTTGCAGCATATATGGCTCAACTTGCCTCGTTCTTAACACTTCGTATATGCCTCTCCATGGTGCTGTATTGAACGCGTTTTTTACGTCCAATGTTACCATGGCCACATACCTTTTTTATTGCCTGCTTTCTTTGCCACGTCCTGTACCTTCATTACAGCATCCATTGTCTAGCGCCCCTTGAGGAAGCCAAATTGGTTGTCTGCTAACCCTCCTCTTCTCTCGATTACCTTTTTTAGTCTGTTATTTATTACATGTTCATATAATTTTGCTTTTCCGTCTCCCAGGCATATAGTTCTATATGACTTCTTTCCTCCCGTTTTCTGTGGCTTTTCTAATAACACCAATCGAGCAGTCTTCCATTCTGACGAAAAAATTCCCTCACTGATTAGTTTGTTTATCATAACTTGTAATATCTCCGGTTTCTGTTCTGCTACTGCCTTAACTACCTCGACCGGTATACCACCCGGGCCTGCAGCTTTACCAGATTTCATCCTTCGGCCTGCTTCCCTTATTTCTTCATCTGTACAAGGTGAAATATGCCCCGACTTCACCTCCACTTTCAGCTATTCTTTGACTTCGTGTTTGTGGAACAATTCCTGCTTCTTATTTTGTTCATCATCACTTATTGTCATTGGTGTTCTTGTACCAATTTTACCTGTGACAATCTTGTACCCTAGTCCCCAAATATCATCATCTATTTCTTTACAAAGAGAGTCCCAGACCTGTTTCTTTGCCTTTGTTATTGCTGTCTTTCATTTCTTCCTGCTTTCTCTGTATTGATTCTGTGCTTCCTCTCTATCACCACTTGTGATGTTTTTTTTCTGTTGATTCTAGTGACCTTCCTTCTCGCCTTTGTAGATTCGATTCTGATTTTAAGATCTCTTCATTCCACCAATATGCATCTTTTCGTCTGCCTTATTGATGTTTTCTCTTCAAGCATACCTCACACGCTCTTTCTAGTGTTCTATTCAGGTGTTTGACACTGCATAGCTTTTCTGCTTTGTTTGTCTCTCTATTTCCTCTAGTAGTTTACCTTTATATTCAGCCCTATACGTCCACCCTTTGATTGTTCCGGGTTTCTGGACACTACTTGTCAGCTCTGATATCTCAAAAAGGATATTTTTGTGGTATCTCAGGTTCTCCACATGCAAGCCTCTTACGTATCTCTGCAGACTTGATGAACACATGGTTACGTCGATATATGAAGATCCTCCATTCCTTTCAAATGTTGGAAGTCTACCATCATTCAATATAATATAGTCCGCTTGGCACATCCATTCTGTCAACGCTTTTCCCTTTTTGTCTTCTCTTGCCGAGCCCCAACTACAGGCTTTTGCGTTAAAGTCCCCTCCAATTAATATCTTCTTGTGTTGCCTAATGTATCTGTTTAAGAAGGTTAGAAATTTTTGGAAGTCCTCTTCCCCAATTGCAGGTGATACATAGCAGGAGTACAGAACTATGTCAATCATTTCAATCCATATATAACCTTTATTCCTTCCCATTTTGTATAGTTGTGTTTTGCTATTCGTAACATATATCGCTGCATCTACATTTTCGTCTGTAACCCATTTGGTGTTTGCCCCCGCCATGTGTTTGTTGGGTTCAGCTGTTATTGCTAACATTGTGTCTTCTCTATTACATTTTTTTATTAATAAATCCATCGCCCTTTTGCTTCTATCCACATTTACTTGGAGCACCTTTATTTTAGTTTTGTTATTCTTTCCGTCTTCTCCTTCTGTAGCGACCGTACATGTTCTCTGTACTTAGGACAGTTCATCGACTCTGCTCTGTGTCTCTCAGCATCGCATAAATAGCATCGCTGCATATTTTCGCATTCTCTTCTTTTGCCGTCTGATATTAGAACTTGTCTTGGGCCTTCCAGCAGGAGAAAATTTACTGGCTTACTCCTGAGTGAAGATTGGAACCTATGATGAGGACTTATAAGTACAATTTAAACAGGCCTATTCACCAAAATACATTTTTTAGACCTCAAGATCGTTTCACTAACTAATTTATGGTCACCAGAGGGATGAATAAACTAATTTAAACCACAGCTGACATGGCTGTTGAATGACGCTTTTTATATTCAAGTGTGATTTTTTCGGTATCTTTGTTATTGGGGAAGACAGAGCTGCTTTTCTTTTCCCAATGAGTGCGAGCGGACTGTACCCGCTCTCGCTTAGTAATTATTTTTGATAACAAGCAATAAGAATTTCTCGAAGGAGCATTTACTTGCGCTGGGTTTCCACAAGTTTCAGATTTACACCACTTGATTTAGTTTGATAATTAATTCCTCTTTATTTACACTGGAATATATTACACAATAACAGTTTGAAAGTTTACACAAACTAGGTTATTTAGGAATTACACTTTCCTAGTTTTTTGGTAGTGTTATCACGAAATTGATTATGCGCGTACTTTAGAAATGAATGTTTTTTATTGAATGCAAAAATGAATGCACAAAAGTATTGTAGTAGTCAGAAAATAGAACAATACTACCCTGGACTGCAGTGAACTGTTTGAAACAAACCCTTTTTGAACTATTAAAAAAAAGGGATTGAAATTTTAAACATAACTATTGGAAACAGACGAACAGAGGGATCAATGGAACTGGATTGAACTGAATAAGATTCGGCTTATCTACCGTTTTCTCCACCACAATTTAGCGTAACGTCATTTATATTTTGCAGATAATTTCCAGTCACTTATTATTGAAGAATACTTATAAAGGTACTTGAAAGTACATCTAAATGCACTTGGGTGATGCAAGAACCAGCAAAGCGGATATTTTCTGGAGACTGTCTGGTAGTACTTAGCCAAAAATGACTGTACGTATACCTAAATTTACTTTATTATTGATTGAGAAGTGGGGATAAAGTACATTTTTCCAAATGTATGGGGTTTGTCTAACAGTTATCACATCATCTCCTGCTTAATTTAACCAACTTATTGCGTCAGCCATTGAGTCATCTCTGGTGTGAGTTCACGAGCGTCCGCCATCTGGTCCCCAGGCCATACCCCTCCCGTACTGTTGACGATTACATCATTCGCGCTGTGGGCTGTTGATCAAAAATAGTGACTTTCCACGTGGATGACAACTACAAACCCCCATCCCTGTTCAAGTTGCCCAGAGGGAGGTTTTCGCTGCCACCATTCCACCCTGTTAGACTAAATCAAGTCGTCAATATTGTTGTTAATCTTCCGTAATATGCTTTCTTAATCGCGAACGTACGTTATGACCGGTTTGCTCGACATATACCAGTTCACATGAACAACGTATTTTATATGTATATTCCGGACTTTTACAGTTGTCGTATTTTGTCTTAACACTAGGAAGCTTTTGGAGAAAATCCAGTCAACATTTTTCAATGTCAATTAGAAAATACTATAACTGCAAAAGCCCGGAATACACAAGATGTCTTCTACAGGTGGACAAACAAAATTGAGCAAACTGGCCGCAATTTAAGTCTGCGATTAAATAAGTCTATTAGGATCGATAAACAAAAAGAGTCCGGAGGCGGCGACAGAGTAGTCAGCAAATAGTAGACATGCAATCCTTAATAGTACGGTCAATGACTTTTACATTTGGCGCCTTATTTTGTTTACAATTACCCCATATAACCTCACATTTTGGACAGGTAAACGCTTGGCTTTCCAGCGCTTTCTACTTAATCACTCGACAACATGCATAATGTTTATAAAATTATGCGAAAGAGTGTAAGCAGCGGTAGCTGAATTTAAGAGAAAAAAAACATCATATATGTATGTTCTAAACGTGTTACCACATGGTGTTTAAGGTTTAAAAAAATAATTCTTTTTTTTCGGTACTACCCTAGATATCTTTGTGAAGTTTAGTATAAACTGTATATGTATTAAGAGGCGTTGTACGTACAATGATTTTTTTGAATTCCTCTAAGTGCCGTACGTGTGCAAGTTGCACTGAATATTTCTAAAGAAAAAAATGTATGCCATTTCTATTTTTTCTATGCTAATACCTTGCTTCAAACAAAATAGAACCAATGACCAAATTTGATCAGATATAAATGCGGATTTAAAAAATAATTTCTGTGTCGAGAAATCAGCGGCATACAGTTTTTTTTTTCTAGAAATATTCAGTACCAATTCCGCACGTACGACATTATTAGAAATTTAAAAAAAATGTTGTAAACTATGAAATACATCTTAATGCATAGAAGGTATATACCGAATTTCACAAAACTTGGATAAAAGTTGTCACAGAAAGCGATGTTGTTTTTTTAAACCTTAACAGCTTGCGGTCTAAAAGTTTAAAGCACGTTTATGACTATATTTATATAAGTTTTTTTCTGAAAATAACTTCAGCTGTGACCCCTGAATTTCTGCCAACATTTTAGAAACACTTGTAAATAATATTTACATTATATTAACAGTTATCGTAGGGCTAACATAAAATACTTACGCCAGTATTAGTTAATTTTCTTTAAAAAATTCACTAGTGAGATCCCGATTAAAAAAAAAATTCTTCAAATGAGTGGAAACTAGGCCTCCTAGATACCATATCCGGGGTTAGTTTTAGTTTTTATCTGTTTAGATATATACAGGGGCACGCATTTCCACAGTAAAGCTCAATATAATTGTTATTATACAAGATACGAAAAAAATAATTGTAAACGTTAATTATAGAGTGTCTTGAGCTGCATCTTATAGGATTATTTTGACAGTTACAGAGTGGCCCATAAGTCGTTGGTGATACCTAAAATGTTTTTAGAACATCCTTATATTATTACATTTTTGCATTTTTTATCGAAATATGATGCATGTTTGTAAGAAAAAAACGAGACGCAGTAAGTACGTTTTGGTAGCGAATTTATTTAATTTCATTAAATGCTTCAAATTTCAATAACTCAATTTACTACTAACCTAAGGTTTGTGGGCTAGGAAACAAGTTTTCTATTTTAAGTTTATTTTCGGAAAATTTTTGGTAATTTTCAAACAATAAGTTTTTTGATAAAGTATGGTACATTGTTTCTGCTATATAGGTTATACCAGTAAAATTGATGCCTGCATGCGTTAAAGCATATTTGATATTAAAAACATTTTTATGAAAATTCACTTTTATAACGCACTTGCGGCGTCCAGACTTTTTTCTTAATACTTAACAGCGAGTAAAAGCAAGTTATTTGTAACGGATATATACGACTATAGATAAACTCACGCCTGTGACCATTAGCGACGTTTACAAACTAACTACGAACTAAGTAAGAGCTCTTGGTCATTATACTACAGCCACTTATAACACCTCATTGGTCAGACGAAAGAATAATACTTGTTTCCAATTAGCCCCAGTTCACAAGTGCTCTCCTTACCTCTGTTGTGCCGGTAGGGACTAGCTCTAAAATGGGTTTCTGACTATATAAACTTTATAGTGTGTTCTTGAAATAAATCATCAGAGCTGAGAACAAAAAAACGAGACTAAGTAGATACATTGATGGCCCTCTTTTTAATAAAATTTGCAGTATTTTTCCTAAGTAACTGCAAAAGACTTTTTGATTAAACTCAAAGCTCAATTATTGGCATATTACATCCCTTGTACAGGACTTCACTTATCCTCGTTTCTCTCTGGCATGGTTTATTTTATAACTTCCGTATAATTCCTGTGGGGACTGCGAGGACTCTTGAGTGTTTGTTACACACAATTTAATTCCGGTATATACCGAGACATAATACGAGATTCATAAATTTCAGAGCCGTTCTGCAGTTTGTTTCGAGATTGAATTACTTGTGTTGAGTACGCAGTCGTCTATTATTAAATAAATAAACGTACGAAGCTACGTGATAATAATTACATAATTAGTTTTATACTAGCCTATATTTAGGTAATTGAAAAGGAAGCGTAGTGAGTTTACGATGCAATGCCCCTGGATGAAAAATTTCTTAATTAAGATTCATTAGACATGTACGTTAATACGTGTGTTCAGTGTTCTGAGAAGATATACTCTCTTATGGTTTATGTGAAACAGAAAATGAAGAACATGTCGGCTTCCTAGTGTCTCTATGAGTATGCTTGTTGGTAAATACGTCAGGAACGTAAAGGTCTTCTGAGAGTTTAGCGAGAACTGTAAAACACGTTAAAGGAAAGTTTTATATGCATTAGAAAATACACGCGAACAACAACAGATCTATATTTTGTGATCTAGTGTGTTCGAGATTTTTATTATTATTATTATTATTATTATTATTATTATTATTATTATTATTATTATTATTATTATTATTATTATTATTATTATTATTATTATTATTAAACGGGTACCTAACAGGCCATAAAGGCTGCACAAATACGACAGCAGTAAGGTTTGCTTATTTGCACTATTTTGGGTTTTCTGTTGAAAATCAGGATAAAACATGGCTTCAACATGCCTTCTGTAACAGTTGCGGACTTACTACTTTAAGGAAACGGGTGGCTAATTTTTTTATTTATTTTTTATTTCAACAACACACCACGGGGGCTAACAGCCTAAATACTATCGTACCGTGGGTGTCGACAAGGAGGAGAGAGGCAACTTGTTAATTCTGGACTTGAAGCTTTGGAGGTTCAAAGGAGAAGGAAAACATGTGCCGGCAAGGAGTTCCACAACTTGGAAGTCCTCGGGGCAAAATAGCGGGCATACCAAGATGTTCTATGTCTGGTGACCTGGACAGTAAAAGGGTTCATTCGCTCTGTTCCCTTGGTAGATCTGTTGGGGGCAGCAGGTGGAGGAACTATGGGAACAAGCTCCTTAGAGCAATGCCCGTGCAGATATCTATATAAAGAGGAGATGTCACCAACAGCACACCAGTGGGCAAGCGATGGCAGCCTTTGGGTGAAAGTTGGGTCACAGATGAGACGTATAGCTCTCTTCTGAATGGAGTCCAGCATAGCGAGTGTAGAAGCGGCACCCCAGATGTGAGAGCAGTATTAGAGGTTTGGCCTTATTTGCGAAGTATATAAGGTACAGAGATTAGCTGGTGAAAAGTATTTACGAGCCCGGAAGAGGAAACCTAATTTCTTAGCAGCCGCTTCTGCAATTGATGTGACATGTTGGTGCCAATTGAGATTTGGATCCACAGAAATGCCAACAAGTGAAAAGGACTCATTACTTTGAATAACTTGGGTGTTCATTGTGATGGGTCTAGGGCTGGTGTATCTCTTATGAGATGGAAAGCAAGACTGAGATTTGGTGGAGTTGAATTGTACAAGATTTCTACTTCCCCAGTCTAATATTTTTTGGAGATCCACAGAAACAGAACCCTCCATGAGTCTGCAATCCTCATCTAATTGGGCTAAAAAGACAGGCTTAGAATATTGTATGTTTCAGTGGAGGGTGCTGCCATCCGCATAGCTATGAGCTGGGTTGGATGTGCTAGAGAGGAGGTCATTGGAAGAAACAAAGTATGGGCTAAAGCTGAACCTTGAGGGACTCCTGCTTTGGATATGTCTAGACCGACAGTCTGGGATTCACCGTGTAGTTCCATAGACTTGCTCCAAGAATGGGTGATAAAGGAAAGGAGATCGGCAGTTGATCTGCGTTGGCGGAATCCATACTGCCTGTCGTGGATTAGACTGTGTTTTTCAAGAAATTTTAGTAGTTTGGCGTTTATATACTTTGCTATCACTTTAGAGACGAATGAAAGGAGAGAAATAGGCTTCAAGTTGCTAGGAAGCGCTTTGGATCCTTTCTTGGGGACGGGTTGTACTCTAGCAGTTGTCCAGTTACTAGGGAATATGCCTTTATTGTAAGATGTCTGAAACAGACGCGTCAAGACAGGAGCAAGTTCTGGTGTGCATTTTTTAAGAACAATTGCTGGGATATCGTCAAGGCCAGAGGATTTTCTGGTATTTAGAGAATAGAGCATCTTTCGTATATTTTAGTGAATTTTCTTAAAAAAAATTCACTAATGAGGAGATCCCGACTTTTGATTTTGAAAAAATTTCTTGAAATGACCGCGAACTAGGCCCCCTAGAACACATATCCGGGGTCCGTTTCAATTTTTATATGTTTATATATATATATATATATATATATATATATATATATATATATATATATATATATATATATATATATATATATATATATATATATATATATATATATATATATATACATATATGTATCACACCGATAACTCAAAAAATAATAGGCCGATTTTGACTAAATGGTGGAAAAATTCCTTTTGCAAATGGCTTGGATAAGTTCGTTATCCAGGAAAATCTGCCCAGGTTTTCCCGGAAAATTTTGTGTTTTCTTTCGAAAAAAATTTATATCTCCGGAATTAACAAAGTAAGGGCAACCAAAATTTAGCTATGTAGGTCAAAAGACAAAAAAGTTATAGGCATTTAAAGAAAAATAAATTGGGGTTTTCCTCAAAACGTCAAAGTTGCGATTTAAAACGTCAAAATCGGCAACATTTAGGCAAAGAACTTGAATCTAATATGGGATATGGAAATCAAATGTCTCAAGAAGGATCTTTTACAAACTCTGAAGTATTAGTTTCAACCGTCATTGTCCTTCATTTTACTAAAATGTTTCCAGAAAATTCATTTCAAGTAGACCCTTCCTCTGATGCTTGGCAGTAGCCTTAGCTTTAGAGTTTATCGTTTAATGGTATATAATTTTTGTCGAATTTTCGTAAAAAATCAATAAAGCTCAATACATCCGTTATTATACAAGATATGAAGAAAATTTGTATATATTAATTATAGGGTGTCTTGAGCTACATCTTAAAAAAATATTTCTACAATCACAGGATGGCCCATAAGTCGTTGGTGATACAAATTTTCTTTTTTTTTTTAATCAAACACGCCTCATGTTATTGAATTTTTGATTTTTTTAGCGATGCATGTTTGTAAGAAAAGAAATTCTGGACGCAGCAAGTGCGTTATGGTAGCGAATTTTCATTAAATGCTTCAAATTTGAATAGCTCAATTTGCTATTAACCTATAAGGTTGACCAAGAAACGAGTTTTTCGGGGAACACTTTAAGTTTACTTTTGGAAATTTTTGTACATTTTCACACAATAAAGTTATTTTTATGAAACATGACACATTGTTTTTACTATATAGGTTATACTGGTAACCAAAATTGATGCCTGATATCTTAAAAAGGAAACACACATATTTGCAATTAAAAACATTTTAATGAAAATTCACTACCATAACGCACTTGCTGCGTCCAGAGTTTTTTTGTTTTGAAATCGATATCCGTCATTTTATGCGCGACATTGGGGACTGCTGGTGGTTGAATATTTGAAGGGTGGGTTGAGAGTAGAACTGCCGGCGAGCAACGAGGCAAAAAGTTCAGCCTTGCCCAGGGCGGTAGATGAAGGTCGTTATCTTCAGTTTCGTCTACCTATGTTGTGGAGAGATCCAAGAGATCACACAACTAGCAGCCACTCTGCCTCACCAAAACAACAGGCTTTCGAAAGAAAAATAAGTCGAATGTGGAATATGTAGATGTTTCATCTGTATCCATCCACATCCAACAGTGTTATATTCGATTGATTTACCTAAGCCTGTTTGCCATGGTACCACAAGTGTACAATCAACAGACAGAGACGAAAGTATGTCGGATATGTCGGTTAACAAATTTTCACAAAGCATTGGAGGTAGTGAATTCGTACAAGAATACACAAGACCACATCTTATAAAACAACCAGAGCTCAGTTATCTTGAACGGGATCTGTATCGTTCAATGTCTGCTAGTGCATTACTCACATCTCGACAACAATGGAACGTGTCAACCAATACTTGTGAAGTTAGGGAAGAAGTCTCTATATCTGTATTTGACAATATACGAGTTTGATTTCGTAAAAATAAACGGTCTAGTTTAAAAGATAATAGCAGCAAAAACTGGACTCTCAGAACTATTAAACGAACGTAGCCCCGGCAAGAATTTTCCCGTGTAATTAATGAAACCGAATGGCTCACAGAGATTGTGTCACGAATTAAAAAATATATCTTGAAAGTTACCGAAATAATTAAATCAATCATTTTATTTGCACCATATTGTTTGAGCGCAAATGGCGGAAGCGCTATAACGATCGAGTAAATTGTAAGACATTGGAATAACAATAAAAAATTATTAAAGACCAAGATTTCGCGAAGTATTTTTTCTGCAGTTAATCAATGTTTTTTCTATTTAGGAGGTTTTTCTCTTCACATTTGCAAACTCATATTTTCCTCACAAAACGGCATGTTACAAGAGACTGGAGTATTTCACAGAAAATAGAATGAAATAAACATCTTCTCCGTCAGATACCGAAAAAGCCTTATAGGGTTTTGTTCTTTATCAATTTCTACCTCAGCCGTTTATTTATATGCAATACATGTATTGCCTGGATAAAGCTCATATACTATTTATGGAATACAGAAATGTTCATCTTATTTTTACCATGTTTTCCGTTCGATAAATATACGCACTTGTTCGCTCAAAGTAAATATCAAATATTATGTCGATATCATCATTATTTATGTCAGGCGTGGGTGTATCATCAGAATTTTTAATGCATATACCCTGCGTTATTTGAATGTCTTGAAGGTTTGGATTATAAAAAAAGATATTTGATTTTTTTGGGATTCCCAAAAGATTTGTTAAGAGAGTTTGTTTTGCCTTTACTCGGTACTCATCTCTTATTAAGTATTAATTACTTAAAAGCTTATATACTTTTATCTGAAATACAGATGTGTTACTAAAAATGAAATAATAAACTTCGTAAAGGTTTTTTTTTCTCTAAACCGTTTAATTTTGGACTATCATTATGGAATGATGTATTTAATTTCCAAGGCTTTTCAAAAATGTACGCGACGGGCTCGGTATGTAGTATACTAGCTTTGAATCAATTATAAGAAAATTATTCATTAAAAACTTATAACTATACTATTATCCAGAAATGTGTACAGAAATAGAAACTGTAAAACTTCTGCTTCTCAGTTTTCAATTTAATTGATCAAAGAAAACTGTATTTGATTTTTAAATTTTTCCAATAACTTTGTTAAAGGGAGAAGTAAGATACGAAATAAACATTTTACGTAGCTCATTTCATTCTTTGCTGAAGCTAACTTTGTTAGCAAAACGTTCGTCAGGTCTATGAATGTGTATCAATCCTCACTACACATGTTAATCATGACAGAATGTCCGTACAATATTAAATGATTTTATAGATATGCTGGTTTAATGTACTTTCATTTTCCTTAATATAATTACTTCCCATTTGGTGTAGCTTGAAATAGATTCTCATGCTGCTTTCCGCCGAAAAAGCATTACTGTTGCAGTTGCTTTTTCTTTTTAGTGATTTTTCATTAAGAAAATTCACTAATAGAGAGGTAACGATGGTAAGGTTTTCGGAATATTTTTTTTTAAAATAGGCACGAATTAGGGTCCCTAGAACCTAACTCCAAGCTCTGTTTGAATTTTTATGTATATATATATATATATATATATATATATATATATATATATATATATATATATATCCGAGCAATAACTCAAAAAATACCCAACTGGTTTGGACGAAACTTGGCATATATCTTCATTTTATTAACATCGCAGATGAGTTCGTAAATCAGCTATAACCGAAATTTTTCCCCCAAAAATATACAAAAACATTTTTAAAAACGCTATATTTTTGTAAGTATAAAGGTGACAGGGTGACTCGAATGAGACTTTACATGTGGCTGTAAAGGGTGGAAATAAACATGTGGTGAATTTTGAGTAATTTGAGTTTATATTTAGAGTTTTTTCCAAATTAAAAATAAAATCTGAAAGACATGTGTTGAAACGACTTAGTGGTTAAAGTCCAATGCCTGGCAGACAGAGTAGTTAACTGCCATGTGTAGATTGATCCATACAACAATTATAAACCATAGATCAACGGTAACCAGAAAAAATAAATCACAGGCATAAAACCTACCATCCTAACCAATAACCGTGAAATCTCGGTCACACATATCGCAAATCACAGACGACATTAAATTTTAAAAAATCCAAGTGGTTGTTTTTTAACTGGGGGATTCAATCAATTTTTTAAAAACACTATATTTGTAGCTTGATGAACGGCCCCAAATACAGTTTTAGACTGATAGTGTATTATAATTAATATAGTGGAAATATAAGCAAAATCATGTCAAGTCTGTATAATAAACATGATTTTGAAACAGTTTGTTCTTCTATCTTAACAAGACGTGTCATCTTGACCTACAGCTTCTGGAAAAAGAAAAAAAACACTAATGATATAGAGCTATGAACATCTTATCCCTTTCAGAAACGATATATGGTCAAATAAAGTAGATCCATACTATCAGATAGAACTTTCCAACATCGGGGTACAGGTTGCTTATACTGAAGATTATACAAACTTTCCCGCACTGATGAGAAACACCATGTTCAAATACGATTTAAATCAGATACTAAATAAGTCCTACCACATATACACTGACGCGTCGAAAAGCGACGAGGGAACTGGATGTGCTTTTTATGATCCACAGAAGCAAATTGCAGAAAAGTTTAAAGTTAATCCCATATTTACCATATTTACCTCAGAAATTATAGCAATTCATAAAGCAGTCCAGTATACTGATACAATAGAAAACAGTGAGATACTAATCATTTCTGACATCAAAAGTGTTCTTCAAGCCATTTATAGCGGTTCCCACAAAAGAAGCAAAAACAATTATCTCATAACGCAAACAATAAATGCCATAAAACATTCAAGAGCACAGGGTAAAAATATTGTACTGGTGTGGACAAAAGCACATTCTGGCATACAGGGAAACGAAATAGGATAATCTGGCCAAGCAAGCGACAAACGTCGGAATTACCGAAACATACAAAATCCCAGTGCAAGATCTCTGGGTGTATCTCAGCAAACAATCACATCAAAAATGGGAAGAGGAATACCAACAAAATACAAAAGGATTATGTTATAAGCAAATACAACCAACACTACCGGTGAAGCCATGGTTTGCTAAATTAAATTATAAAAAAAGGGAAATTTCAATTATGTGCAGATTTATGTTTACATGCATAAAATAGCCTTAAGGAACGACCCACTTTGTCAGTGTGGAGAGCTGGGGAGCACTCAGCACATGCTACTGGAGTGCAGTTTAAAAAAACATGAAATAAATGAATTCTGTAATCAAGTGCATGCTTGGGCGGGTGTTGATTGCCCCTTTAGCTTGCCACAGTTGCTACAAACAAAGCAGAAAAACATATACGATTGGTTGTTAAAACACATGAAAAAAAATTAAGCTAGAACCTTAACGTGATGAAAACACGCGGTATCTGTAAAGATAGGCATAGAAATAGTAGTTGTATATGTTTGGATATTTAAGTATTTGAATATGTGGGTCGGTTATAGATGTAAGTGTGTGTGTGTAAATATATATGTATGAGTATATATAGTTGAGAGATAAGACATACTATATAAATTAACAATAATTTGGTTTTACGATGTGAACAGTGTATGTGTAATAATCATTTGTTAGTCATTTAAGTAAATATTGTAAAGAAACATTTGTAAAGCTTAGTTTTAAGATCCTTTGTATCTCCCATTTGTTTATACCTTTTTTCAAACCGTGGCCCAGTCTGTGTGTGTTTTGTGAGCCTTGAAGGGTCCCTAGACGATTCGTGTCCCCGTGTATTCCCGACTGAGATGAAAAAAAAAGAAAAAAAAATTAAAAAAAATAAATAAAAAAAACTGAAAAAAAAAAGGAAAAAAAGACTAATTAGAAAGAAACTGGAAAAAAAAGGGAAAAAAAGACGATTTTGAAAAAAAAGGAAAAAAAGAAAGAAAAAAAAAAGAAAAAATAAGAAAAAAAGAAAAAAAAAAGAAAAAAGAATGAATATGTTAAATGGTAAGAATATTGTTGTACTCAGCCTAGTTAATTATATTAAAAATAAGGGTAGTAATAATAAAAACTACATAATGGTTGGAGCCACGATGGACCATTGTATAGAAAAATACGTACCTAACGCTCGAAAAATAAATCGGACAATGGGCTAATGGATAATTATCCGCAGCCAAGAAAAGCGCGAACAACAACAACAAGACGTGTCATCTAAGATCGAAATAGTTGGTGAATGTGTGTTAAGTGACAATTCTATTAATTCTGTATATAATTGTTGTGTTTACTTTTAATGTAATATAAAACATCCCGGGGAATGAAGCCGGTGTGAATAACATGCAAATAAAACATTAGTTAACATATCCTTATATCGCTCAGTGGTATCGTGCTTGTATTTTACGCACAAGGTTTTTTTTTACGTTAACATTTGAAAAAACAATAGTGTACAGATTTTACACGTTTTGAACAATATCCCATTTCTGTCTGAATAACTTTGTCACCTCTGAGTCTGCAATTATAATTTTCAGTAGACATTTTGTTATTGTTGATATTGAAGAAACCAGTTGGATTGGGTTAAATAAAACGAAATCATCCAGTCGATTACAAAGGAAAAATAACTGCTACGTTTATAATTTGGCAGATACTTTACTTTTCTAAATATGAATTGAGTTTCCTTCTGAAAAGCTTTTGTAACTTTAATAAAATTTGTGATACAAGTTTCTTTTAAAGAGACTTACACTACCTATAGATATAGCAAAATTTAATTTCCTAGCCTCATATAAAATTTAATTCTGAGAATTTTTCTCAAAATGAGTTATAACACAAGATTTTTTTGACAATAGAGATATATCGATGGTAACACTTTCGAAAGAATTCTTCAAATGTGCGCGTTCTAGGACCTCTAAAATCGATCTTCCAGGTCTCTGTAAGTTAAGGTGTTAATTTTAGTGATATGCCGTATAATAATAGTGTACAATTCTTATGAAAATTTACTACTATAACGCACTTGCTGCGTCCCACACATATTTCTTGTTGTTTCTATTTTTCTTTATTAAGTTTCAAGCTTTCAAGTCAAATATAGCGGCAAGTTTTATCCTGATGTTACATAATGTTATTTTATATATATATATATATATATATATATATATATATATATATATATATATATATATATATATATATATAGTATCAAAACACCATGTTTAAAGCAAAACGTCGAGTATCAAACCAAGTGGCATGCATTACTCATAGTATACACACATGAACTCCATGGTTTATTTATTAAACGGCGCCTAGAATTTATTTGGCCGTTTTGGCCCCTACTGTGGAGCCATTTTCAAGAGGTTAAGGAAAAACTCTAAACCTCAATCTACGTACTCCTTAGAGCGGTGGATATACGTAAAGTTTTTATCAATCCTAGACGCGGCTTTATTTGCGCGTTAAGTATTTCTCATACACATACACATACACACACACACACATATATATATATATATATATATATATATATATATATATATATATATATATATATATATATATATATATATATATGTATATGTATATATCTATACGTATGTATACAACAGCGAGGGGAGTGTTACAAGGCAACGCCGGAAAGACGCGGTACAGTATTTGATTAAAAATTCGGTAAGGTAATTCGGAAGCATGGGGGCGAAGTTTAAGACACTTTTCACATTTAGCGCTTTCGCGACATGTTGTATTGCAGGTGGAAAGAATTGAATTCTCTCTCAAAACTGCGTAAGTATGGCGAAAATAGGTGCTTTTGTTTTATTGGCTGCCCAGTATAGACTCTTTAAGAACAATGAAACTTAGCGTTACGCACTTTATATTTAACGACGGACGTACTTTCAAAGGTGTAGAAAATGACCTCCTTTTGCTTCTATGGGTTTTAGGATTCTTTTTTGACATGGATTGCAGACGAAGTTTAACATTGGGGTTAATGAACAAACCTGTCGAATCGGGTCTTTTTAGCGCTTAATCCTCCACAAGGAAAAACCTGAGAGTGTCAGATCTAGAGATCTGGCAGGCTATCTCCAAACATACAATTTCAAGTTATTAATTTTTGCACAAAGTGTGGCCGAGCATCCTTTTCTGAAGCCACCGTGGTTTCAAAGTTGGGATAACTCGTTCCTTAAAACATATTGTGCATTTCACGATTTGGGAAGCCATTAAAACTGATGATATAGCTGCATTTGATTAGCAGAATTTATTCAGTTGCAAACTTGCACTGTTGATTAGAAATTCTAGTTGCTAGGTATGTCTTTTGTAATCTAGAGATTTGCTTCAGGCAAACGTATGAATAACTGACGCCATCTAAAGTAGTTAGTATATCCTTAAAAAAACTGCTAGTTTGTCTACAATATACGAATGAAACTTTTTTACAATTAATTATACTTTTATTGAATTCAGTAAAGATTTCTAAGGGCCAGTTGTATTTCTAAGACCCATATGCGCATAAGAAGTCCATTTTGGAGTCGTCATGTAGTTTTGACGTATTACCTTGGCGGATATTGTTTCTTATTGGTTTTGTTAACTATACTTCATGGCTTCGGTGTGTATTTGGTTTTACTTCTGTTGTTTAAATTTCGATACGTTAACTTCCATTCAATATTGACAAAGAAATGCAAAACAAATTTTAATGAAACTTCAAACATTAAATAACCAGTCACTTTATAATACGCAAGGAAACACATCGAAACACATTAAAATTTTTATTATTTCGGGGAATATACTTTGACATTAAAATGTATTGTTAGACTCTACATAATCAGCGGTTATTACCAAATCAATAAACAGTGATGAGATATTTATAGGGCAATATTTAAGAAAAAGCCATAAATCAACATACTTCGCATTTATGAAGATTGAACTTGTGGTGCCACAGATAGCGTTTTATGACAGAAGTGAACAACAAAATTGTAATGCATCATTGGCTATAAACAACCACTCAGAGCTTTATATGCTCTAAGGGTCTCTCCTATTTCCGCTGAAACGACACTTCAGTTTATGCTGTAGTGCCATGAATTTTTTCTGCATAAATGACTAAATTATGGACGCAGGAGTTATGGTACCGAATTTCTAAAAAAATTGTTTAAATTCTAATGACTAAATTTCTTCTTAACCTAGAAACTTTAACTCTATAAACGTAACATGTGTACCATGCATCCTTCTGAAGAAAAACTTGACTAAAATGAACTTTGTAGCTGCATGAGATGTAAATTTTGTTTTCATTCTCCTTTTAAAAAACGTGATCTGACTATCCCAAAATCTGCATATCTTTGATGGTTTATATACAAAGTCTTTGGGGAGGTGCGTTTATTAGAATGTTATGACATGCTAGTCTGATTTCGAAGAAAATTTAAATAACTCAATTTTCTATAAACTTAGAAAGTTGATTTTGGTTTGTAGTAAGGTCTTTCCCAAGGCAACATCTCATTGGACTGTATCAAATCACAAAAAATTGTGATAACAATGATGTAACAACTACACAAAAACAGTGAAAACTAGTTAATCAAGTGTTCGAAATGACCAACATTTTGCTCAGCACATAATTTTAAGCGGGTTTCAAAATAATAGTTAGCGTCTCGGAATATACATAAATTAATATTATCAAATACACCTTGGATTATTGCCTTCATAGCTTCTTTTATCGACGGTAGTGTCCGATAAACTAATTTTTTTCATAACCCCATAAAAAGAAGACCATTTTTTCTAGATCAGGTGACCTAGGTGGCTGTGCATTTGGCCCTCCGCTCCCAATCCGTCGTTCTGGAAAATGTTGGTTAAGAAAAGCATGAATATTAGCTGTATCTTGAACTGGGGCACCGTCATACATAAACCACATATTATCACGTATGCTTACAGGCAGTTGGTCTAATAATGGTCCATGGTCTTCTCTTAGAAACTGAAGATATCGCTGTTCAGTGAGTCGTTCTTCAAAGAAATGCGGACCCATGACAAAAATTTTGACTAGTCGTGTGAGTAAAGTGAAGGTTTTCAATAGAAAAGCAGTGCAAGTTATGTCTGTTGACATGTCCGTTCTTACGAAATGTTGCTTCATCAGTGAACAACACAAAGCTGAAGAATCTTGTATCTCTTTGGATTTGTTGCTGTGCCCAGTGACAAAATGTTAGTCGCTTTTGATGATCATCATTGTACAGTTCTTGGAGGAGTTTATGGTATGGGTGAAATTTGATTTTACGTAAAATTCGTAAAACAGGTCTTACCGATATCAATTTCCCTTGATATTTTTTTTGAGCTGATATGAGCGTCTCCTATCATTTTAAAATTTACTATCAACTCTTTCTCTTCGTTCAGAACAGGCTTGGTTCTCTCAGTCCTCACGTATCCTGCGTTCACCGTTTTGTCAGCACGTCGCATCAGTCTTTCAAAAGCGCTTCTGTATGGTTGTCTTCTACTGGGATATTTCTCATGATAGACTTTTGTCGCGAATCAATAGTTTTTGTTACTTGCTCCTAACACATAAATTATAAGGTATAGGGAATACTTCATGAAACTGAAAGAATATTTGTTGATGTATCGAAATTGATTATAATCTACAGGCTGTTCTATTTGAATTTCTCGAGAAAACGTGACTCCGGTGTTTTTACTTACCGTGTATACTGTTTTGCAGGAAATCTTTCTGTTTGGATTGAAGTTGAAAGAAGAATACTTTTTAAGATTTTTGGCATGATAGAGTGCTGCATGCTGACATAATAATGAAGATACAGACCGTCAAATGTGCCTCTGGTGTTTTAGAAAAGTGGCCATAACTTTTGAACGACTCTGTATAGACCCCTATACATTGTAAGAATCGGCAAAACAAGAGGAATTAAAAAATGAAATAAAATGGAGGGCGTGATTTTCAAAAAAGAAAGTGAAGTTTGGGTTGTATCTAACTTATGCAACACCCTGTATATGCGAAAATAATTTTAGTTTGTAGCTAAAGTTAGTACCTGCAACTTTTGTTCCATTTTTTTTATTATTGAATAATAAAGGTGATATTGAACTTGAACGCACTGTATGTTGCCTTAATAAGATTTCTTCTGTAACTTAATGCGGAGTCTAAAAATGGAATAACATATACGGCTAGAAGATCACAAACTTCCATTGAGCGCGACTCAAACACCATGTATTTATATATTTTTCAAATATCTCCTTTTTTCTTAATCCAAGGTCAGCAAAAAACCGAACTATCAGTATTTTTTTAGTTAATCTCATTGTTACCAATCTTCCGTTCTGCTGTAATAGCCTAATAAAAAAAGTAATAGAATAATCTAAAAGTGGAGTTAATGTGAATCTGGAATAAACAGCAGGCAACGCTTACGCTCCGGCAATCTCAGGGTGGTTCGAGTTGAACGTTTTTCTTTTATCTATAATTGTATATTTCTGGAAGGAGCATCAATTCAATAAAACAATTTATAAGGGCGCCAGCAGTCTTATGTTTATTCACGACACGGCTGAATTATAAAAAAATGATATAAATGTGCTAGGTAATGCTTGGCCTAAAAGTAGTTGTTACTATAACATCATTGGAAGAATGAAAAAGCAAGACCATCACGTCATAGGTTCGTCCGGTATACTTGCCTAAGCTTTAAATGAGGAGCCCAAAATGTATAGGGGCAGTAGAACATGTAGTAAAACATTGACCAAAACAATTCACTGACTAAATTAAAGTTTTAGTTTTTTTTATTAGAAAATAGTAAAATAGATAATATACATATATGAATATAATACGTGCAAAAATAAACATGGAAGTGTATAAATATTTAAATTACTGGGTAAAATTAAAATATAGATATTGTGTGATATTAATTTGATAATTTATCGACATATAAACCACTTGGTCAATTTAGAATAAAGGCATTATATCTGATAGGTTAACGGTGTGTTGACAATTATTAACTTCGTAAATTTGGAATATAAATAGTTATTATAAGAATATGAGTTAAAGGTAAGTATCGAAAAGTATTATTTTTCCCGTAATTGGCTGCCAAGAACGTTCACAAAATTATTACAAAAGAGCTAGAAAAAATGGTACAGATTAAATAAACAAAGACTACCTATTATTCAATAAATTTTATGCGGAGAATCACATTTACCCCGTGACGTATCTCCAACGAATCGAATGAATGGTGTGAGGTTTGTATTTAATTGATTAGAATAATAGTAATATAAATAATACAAAACGGTTCTCATTACTCCTGATAATCCTATTAAATTCCTGGACAACGTAGTCGATATAAAATTGAGAGGTACTTATCTTAGGAACCAATCCTGGGCAGCGCCGGGGAGGCCACGGGATCCAAACAGCATCAGCTAGTTAAAATTGATGGACGGGAAGGTCTCCGGGGCAAAAGTTCTCACGCTAATACCAGGGGATGAATGGTTGGGGTGAAATCTCGAAACCTACTGAGTAGTTTTACGGTATCTCGAAATGCGGCAGATTTCGGAGCCTTCCGTACAGATCCTCCTCAATAAGCACTCAGAAATAAACACCAAAAAGGTCCACTTCAAGAAAATCCTGTGGAAATGCAATGGCGGTCGAAAGGAATATGCGATAACAAAAAATTTATACACTATAGTTTACCAACTGCAGAACCTAACAGCCAGTCACGACAATTACCAATTACCATAAACTACAACCATTTTACACATAACCGTTGTCCAAAAAGATACAATAAAGTACAACGGCTCACAATAGAATCTGCAGACAAAAATGGCAAACGGACAGTTCTCGGAGGAAAACGGGAAAAGCAGCACAGCAAAAAAACCGTTCGAACTAGAGCTTTGAAGAGTGGGAGATGGAAACTCCAGATTCAAATATTGAAAAATATGCAAATTTACGATGAACAAAACTATAAACTTAACATGATGAACTCTGAGTATATAACACATTCAAGTGTTACCTAAGTGGATGAAATGAAATCCACAAATTGATTTTTAAAGAACTGGACATTTTTTAAATGTATTCAAATCGACCTGTGGGGGTGGCAGTGGTCAGATATTGGCAACATAAATAGGTTAAAGAACCTATATTTTCAAAATCTGAACCATCTAGTAAATATCCCAGCGGCGGGTATTGTTTCAACCTGTTTAACTATATGATTAATTTCAAATCTCCCGGCGATTTGCGCACATCATGTTATTGTTAACTCATAATAAGTGACTGCAGCAGTTGCGAACTTAGATCTTCTGTTAACCTTATGCGAATTCCATGTATTTCTGAAAGTCAAATTTTCATTTATTTCCAGGAGCCGCTACTGCTAGTATATTTACGATCGGCGAATTCTTGATCATCTGGTTATCTCCTATACGATACCGGCAACTAAATGTAAACAATAACTAAAGCGCGGAAATGATTCTCCATGTTGTTTCTCAGTGTTTAGAATCGGTATTATGCCAACTGTTGCAGTGTGTGCATTACAAATAATTATTTACCTATGAAAGACGTACGCTATTCATAACATGATAAAACACAGTAGGATGTGGGATGTGCCTGTTCAACATCATAAATATAAACAGCAAATTAATTTGCCTTCTTCTCTTCATTTTAACAATTATTGGCTGCACAAGCCAAGTTGTAGGCAATTGTCTAGCAAAAATCAATGTTCTCCAGTTAGTCATTGCCAATTCCTATAAACTGTTTATTTAAGCAAATGTGAAACTACGGAAATTTATATGTAAATAATTTAGTTAACCATATATTTCCACCAATACTAAATTTGAGCTCTGTATTTATTCCATATACAAAAAAATAAAGAAAAATTGTTGCCACAATTTCAGGTCGTAACAGAATCTTTCATAGAACAATATTTATTTTACTTTAAAATTAAAAAAAAAACTGATCTAGGTATCCCTACTTTACAAGTTTTATTTTAGGCAAGCAGAGCCTCTTTTCCCATTGGGTTAGTAAAATATTATATGCGGTAATAAATCTTTTGGATTATAAATCACCTAATAACTTTGTTTTATTAAAATACGAATGGTATGTTTCTAGGATCCTTGATTCTTTTCAAACTGCATATTGCAGTTTTCAATGTGACAAATGTAACCCATTTGAGTTTGTAGAATGCACTCTAAATCTCGTCTCTTTAGAGTCTAGCTCGTATTTCTCTTCATATAATAGTCACTTTACCTCAACATTCTATTTGCAGACAGCCTCATTAGTCATCTATTTTACTGTTAGAAAATCTATGTAACTAAATTTATAGCGAGGTCGTTAATCTATTTTAAAGACCTACGCTTCCGTCGATTAATTTTTTCGGCTACGTTTCAATTATTATTTTTTTTCGATCAATTCGTTTCATTTTGCAATAAACTTTTCATCCAGAATCTCGTATATCTGGACTCATAAATCAAATTTTCCACGATTCGGAGCGATCGATCACAGTTTGCCAGGTATAAATTATATTTATGAAACAACACACCAAACTTTACAGGCGCGTATTGCTGTATTTGTTTCAGTATGAAATTTTACAGGACAATCTGACAGGTCTTCGCTCATATTTTATATCTGGTATCGAATAGCTAACAAACGATTATACGGCCCCACCTGTGGTAACAGTGGATAGATTTGTCTGTAACACGTGTTATAGAATTAAATACAAATCTGTGAGCTTTTCAGGAGCAATATATTAACGTCTGACAGAAAAAGGTAATTAAATTTCGTTATGCTTAATATGTGTATTTTAGCCTGTCCTAATACGAGAGAAGATTTAAATAAAATTTACTTCGACATGTAACAAGCGCGCTGTATCTGCCAAATTGTGTGCAAATTAGTACATTTTGTGGTTCATGTCAAGCTCATTACGCACTAAAATCTGTTATTGAAAACTGGGATAGAGAAATGTGTAATAATTTTTATTAATAAATTAGTACATATTGTGGTTTCTGTGAAGCTCCTTATGCCCTAAAATGTGTGATTCAAAACTGGGACAGAGAAGTGTATAATAATCTCAAAAAAAATTTGTACATTTTGTGGTTTTTTGTTAAGCTTCTTATGCACTAAAATGAGTGATTCAAAACTAGGACAAAGAAATGTGAAATAAGTTTTGTCAAAAAAAGAAAACAATTAGCGAAAAGTTATATACGACCTTATAAAAAAGTCCGAACGCCGCAAGTGCGTTATGGTAGCGAATTTTCGTAAAAAAAATTTAATGGCAAATATACCTTGTTTTTAAAAGATAATTTGGTTGGTGGTATAACCTATATAGTAGTAACAATGTACCACATTTCATTAAAATAGCTTTGTTGTTTTAAAAAGTACAAATATTTTTCGAAAATAAAATAAAAAGTTCAAGAAAAAACTGCTCCGATTATCCTGGCCAAAGAACCTCTTCAGGCTATTTACACACCTGCCAAGATATAATTATTGACACACGGCTTTATAACCCAAATTGAAAAAAAAAATATGTTTATGAATATTTGCAAAAATTTCTTTTACAAAAATTCAATATTTTTGGCCGAAATTGCCTCTAGTAATTACAATAAATTATATTTTTTTAAATTCCATATTTTTTTACAGTAACTTATTCCTTATTATTAAAAAAAAATCACAAAAATGTTACAAAAAATGATTTCTACGGAAACGTTATTATATTGCTATTATATCGCAGGAAGCTATTATTAGATCTTTCAGCTCTTCTAGAGTGTTTACTAGGGTGCGGTAAACTAGGGTTTTAAGATGCCCACATAAGAAAAAGTCCAAACTATTTAAATCTGTGGATTTAGAAGGCCATGGTTGGGGTCCACCACGACCTACCCATCGGTTATTAAATGTGTGATTTAAATATTCTCTTGCTTCAGTACTAAAGTGAGCAGGCGCACCGTCATGCATGAACCACTTTGTATTTCTAACTAAAATTGGTACTTCTAGCAATATCGGCAAATCCTCCTCTAGAAAACCGCGATAATTATGGCCATTTAGTCTTTCTGGTAGGAAAAATTAGGTTATTTCCAATAAATTCTAGCCCATACATTCACTGAAAATTGTACTTAATGGTTAAATTGTACAACTGCATGGGGACTTTCGTTTGGCCAAATTGATTATTATGATAATTCCTGATGGCATTTCTGGAGAAGTTAGCTTCATCTGTAAACATTATTTGAGGGTCAAAGAAGGGATTATGCTCAAACAAACAAACAAAAATTAACTCGCAAAGGAAAGTCTCGGGGAAGTAACGCTTGGACCCGTTGAATATGATATGGGTATAACAGAAAATCGTGGAAAATTTTCCAACCCATAACGTGCGAGATATTCAAATTATTACCAATTTTTCTAGTACTAAGTTTAGGATTTTCATCAATCGAATTTAAAACTGCTTCTTCAATTTCTGGAGTTCTTATAGTTCGATGGGCCCCTTTTAATTTATTATTTCACTTCAAACTGCCAGTTTTAACGAATCTTCTATGAACATTTGCAAATGTTCGCCTATCAGGAAAGCGCTCTTGATAAAATTGCCTAGCTTCCCGTGATCTGTCATCAGCCAAACCGTACATGTAATGCATGTCTGCCATCTCCTCATTAGTAAATTCAACCATTTCTTTTCAAAATAACACACTGTTCAGACATTTTAAACACCAAAGACGCTAAGAGTTGAATATAAAAGTGAACTGTCAAAGTAAATACCAACAGAACTAATCATTCTTACACACAGCCTACTATTTCTCTACATTGTGCTATTGTCATATTAACGATATTGTTATGACCATGCAAAGAAATAGATTTTATTTTTTTAGTCGAAAACCGTGCATCGTACTGAAAAAACCAAGTAATCAAATTTGCTTTAAAAATAAATTTTATTTTAATGGATATCAGTGGCGTACCATCATTGTCTGTCAAAATATGCGGGTAAGATTCCGCCCAAACCTCACTGGTGGAAATTTAAAAAAATGTGATACACGAAAAAATGCCTCTTGATGCGTAGTACCTGTATACGAAATTTCATTATAACATCTTGAGTGGTATTACAGATATTATTAAAAAATTACTTATTTTTAAAAAGTTTACCACCCTGTATCTCAAAAGTTAAGACGATTAGGACATGCTTTCATATGAACTTTTATTCTTGAAGTGGACCCAAAAATCACCCCCTTAAATATTGACATTCAATTAGAAAACACCATATATATATATATATATATATATATATATATATATATATATATATATATATATATATATATATTGTTATATTAAACTCTGTAAATGTTTATGCTGTTATGTATAGCAAATGTATGTATGTATATTGGGTTGTGATATTTAATTATTATCATTTATATATTAAAATAGACCCTATTTGATTCTCAGGTTGGATTCAGCTCACATTTATATCTTGATCAATAAACAAAATTAAATGGTCTCAAATGTGTGTTCAACGCCAAATAACAATCCAAATAATGCTTTAACTTTCAAAACTTGGTCAATGATACTCTCTTTATACAAAATGCCGAAAAACAACAATATCCTTTATATACATAAATCTATATTCAAGAAAAAAAATCGAACATTAAATTTTGGTTTTGAGAATTCTCGTTACCTCTTATCATTGATCAACACCTTATTAATTACTTATATATATATATATATATATATATATATATATATATATATATATATATATATATATATATATATTTAATTTTTCCAGCAAGAAACCTGTGTGAGTAAACAAATGTCTCAAAATTATTCAACACAATACCTTCAAAATTCCAGTCTTGAAAATTATTCAACATATTGGAATTTCAGTTTTGGATTGGTTTCAATTTATTTCAATTTCAAGTTCGCACCACTGATAGATCTATCTTCAGCATTAAATATATGATTTTTAGATTGATTTTATTGAGCTTCAGGTCTGCAACGTGCTTGTCTTAGATCGATTTTACTTTGATTCTTCACCTTTCACTCAGCTACCATAAATACTTTACAGTAAGTAATTTACAACTTTATGCTGTCACCTTAAACTTCTCAATTTTTGGTCCCAACTGCTTAAAGAACGGTTTATCGACTGACAAACCTTCACTTATACTTATGTTTCTGCTTTCAACTTTTAACTCCTCTCTTTTAAATTGCTATCCCAAAACGACGCTACTTTCTTACTCCAAATTCTCAACTGACATTCTCTTCTTTCAAAATTCTGAACCGCCACATTTTTTCGCTTTTCTGACAGCCCGCCTTCTACTTACTATCTCTACTACTATAATTACACTGTAACAGCTTATAATACAAGTAGGTAATGCGGCACTTTGAGCAGACAGTGACGTCACAGGAAGTGACGTCACGGCGCCGGCGCCACGCCCTGGCGCCACGCCCTGGCGCCACGCCCTGGCGCCAGCCCCGGCGCCGGCGCCTAGCCACGCCCTGGCGCCGGCGCCTGCACTGGCGCCTGCCCCGGCGCCTGCCCCGGCCCCGGCGCCTAGCCACGCCCCGGCCCCCGGCGCCAAGCCCCGGCGCCGGCGCCCAGCCACGCCCTGGGCCAGACAGTCACATCCGTGTTATTCTGCATTCTAAGGTCATTGGCCTGTCTAGGAAACTGTGACGTCACACGACTTGGGCCAGACAGTCACATGCAAACATTTCAAAAGTGTCTAACCTATTACTTCAAATTATTATATTTTGAAAAAAACCATTTGGTGCAGGTGAGTTTCGAACCCGGGGCATTCAGATGGGAGGCAACGATGCTACCCGTTGAGCTAAGCAGACGCTTATTAATTTATTGTTTTAGGTTGGTATATATATATACGACTACAAACAAACCATACATGTAACATAATTAAAGTTTATTATTAGACAAATGGATGATTTACAAAATAATGTTTAATATTAGAGGCTGAACCAAAACGGAGGAAAATGGCGGAATGAAAGATGGAAGCCTGTGATACCTTAAGCTGACATTATAAAAAATGGCGGCTTTCGTTGATAAAGATGGTGCAAGGATGGTTGAAGACTTATTTAAAGATACGTCACTCCAACCTAGCCGACAAATGAGAGTGTAGACATAAGACATAATAATTAATATGTTTAATATTAGACAGACTAGAACGTCACAATTGTTATATGGGTAGGTTCTAAAAATAACACACAGAGGTCGCTGGCAAAACAAAAGAAGGAAGTTCAGAAACAAAATAGACAACAGGTTCAACCGTGAGATGTACGATGGAACCAATACATGCACGGTGTTAAGGAGGCCAAATCAAATTGGAATATACAATAAAATGGCCACTTCCGGTCTAAACTTTAAATCGTTATATCTTTTGAAGGACAAGTGATAGAAAGGAACTGACTTCAAAAATGTATGTTTCGTAACAAGGTCTACAAGAAAATGAGATAAAAAACTTTAAACCCTTATCGCGGAAGATCCGTGAGATGTACGCTGGAACCAACACATGCACGGTGTTAAGGAGGCCAAATCAAATTGGAATATACAATAAAATGACCACTTCCGGTCTAAACTTTAAATCCTTGTATCTTTTGAAGGACAAGTGATAGAAAGGAACTGACTTTAAAAATATATCGTTTCATAACAAGGTCTACAAGAAACCGAGATAAAAAACTTTAAACCCTTATCGCGGAAGATCCGTGAGACGTACGCAGGAACCAACACATGCACGGTATTAAGGAGGCCAAATCAAATTGGAATATACAATAAAATGGCCACTTCCGGTCTAAACTTTAAATCGTTATATCTTTTCAACGGAAAGTGATAGAAAGGAACCGACTTCAAAAATATATCGTTTCATAACAAGCTCTACAAGAAAATGAGATAAAAAACTTTAAACCCTTATCGCGGAAGATCCGTGAGATGTAGGATGGAACCAACACATGCACGGTGTTAAGGAGGCCAAATCAAATTGGGATATACAATAAAATGGCCACTTCCGGTCTAAACTTTAAATCGTTATATCTTTTCAACGGAAAGTGATAGAAAGGAACCGACTTCAAAAATGTATGTTTCGTAACAAGCTCTACAAGAAAATGAGATAAAAAACTTTAAACCCTTATCGCGGAAGATCCGTGAGATGTACGAGAGAACCAACACATGCACGGTGTTAAGGAGGCCAAATCAAATTGAAATATACAATAAAATGGCCACTTCCGGTCTAAACTTTAAATCCTTGTATCTTTTCAACGACAAGTGATAGAAAGGAACTATCTTCAGAAATGTATGTTTCGTAACAAGATCTACAAGAAACTGAGATAAAAAACTTTAAACCCTTATCGCGGAACATCCGTGAGATGTACGATAGAACCAACATATGCACGGTGTTAAGGAGGCCAAATCAAAGTGGAATATACAATAAAATGGCCACTTCCGGTCTAAACTTTAAATCCTTGTATCTTTTCAATGGAAAGTGATAGAAAGGAACCGACTTCAAAAATGTATGTTTCGTAACAAGGTCTACAAGAAACTGAGATAAAAAACTTCAAACCCTTATCGCGGAAGATCCGTGAGATGTACGATAGAATCAATACATACACGCTGTTCAGCAAAGCGCTGTTTCTTGAGATACATGCCTGTGCCCAGTCTCTTGCATTTTGGCTTAAATTTCAAGCCACTCCCTCTCCTACCCATCGCGATGGCTTCCATTGTTTTGTTGTGCCGTTCTTCCTCCTCTAGTTTCTGTTTCGCAGACTTGGCATCGTTCACGGCTTTGGCAATACCTGCAGCACCACCACCCAGAGCTCCTAGTGCTGACAGCCCACCAAATATCAGAGGCAACAGCGGAAGGAAGCCTCCACTTTTAGGTATTGGAATAACTCGAGGTTTCTGCACATTCTTACGCCCACCAATGTTTCTAACGATTGTATGAGCTATATCAAATACGGCGTTCGCTGTTGGAATAAGATTTCTATCTTTTATAACTTCCTCAATCAGACTTAGTATGTTTTTAAAGGGAACCTTCTTCTTTGGCTTCGAGTTGATTACATAAAACCCCTCATTAAGTTTTCTGTTAACTTTCATGGTGTTTGTAACGCCCCGCAACGTTTCAGCAAAACCTGTATCTGTCTTTGTTAATAACAGCCCTCACTCTGTGACACCAACATGCATACTGACTGGGTGTCTCACTTGCATTCATATATATACACACCCAAATAAAATATAGTTTAGTTTAAGTTAAGATGCGTACCAGCAAACACGCTTCTGCCTTACCCATTACAAATATAGACGATGTTGTTACGGACACAGCTCAACAACAACTGAGGCATGGTCCTCTCTTTCCAAACACCGTTCGCTGTATCATATGTGGTCCCAGTGGGTGTGGTAAAACTAATGTCATGCTGAGTTTGTTGTTTGAAGCAAACGGTTTAAAATTTGATAACGTGTATGTGTATTCAAAGTCTCTGTATCAACCGAAATACAAGATGTTAAAGGAGGTGATGAATGCCACAAAAGGTGTTGGTTACTATCCTTATCGAGAAAACGATGAAATATTAGATCCGGAAGATGCCAAGGACAACTCTGTGTTTATATTTGATGATGTAGCTTGTGACAAACAAGATAAAATAAGAGCATACTTCAGTATGGGCAGACATAAGAATATTGATTCATTCTATCTCTGTCAAACATATACACGAATACCCAAACATCTGGTACGTGACAACACCAATGTTATTGTGTTATTCAAGCAAGATGAAACCAATTTAAAACATGTGTACGACGATCATGTGACCACCGATATGGACTTTAAACAATTTAAAACTATCTGCCACCAATGCTGGAAAGATAATAAGTATGGTGTGTTGGTGATTGTGAAGGAAAACGATGTACACAAAGGTCGATATAGAAAAGGATTCGATAGATATATATTATTCTAACAAACGATGATAGACAGGACAGTCAGCTGTCTAACACAGGTGTCTAACACAGATGTCATACAAGTGTCTAACACAGCTGTCATACAGCTGTCATACAGCTGTCTAACACAGCTGTCTAACACAGCTGTCTAACACAGCTGTCTAACACAGCTGTCTAACACAGCTGTCTAACACAGCTGTCTAACACAGCTGTCTAACACAGCTGTCTAACAAGACAGCCAGACATCGTGATAAATAAGAAGGCATGTACCATGAAGGAGTCAGTATATGTTAAACCACCACACAACCTGTATCGCTCAAACAAATTATTAGACCAGCTGGTAATACCGACCAGTTGTAGCACAATGGAAGTGTTGGGTAAGGAAGAGCGAAAAGTTAAGAAAAGGATTTTACAACTTGCTGACAATATTCGAAAAAAACATTTAATGCTTAAACTTAACAGAGCCGAGAATGATGATGCTCTGCAACGTTTATATAAACCACTTGTTGAGCCCCTAAGTGAAATATCTAAAAACACAGCAGCACAGCAGCAGCAGCAGCCCCAGCAACAACCAAAGGCTGAACAAATCAAAGAAGAAGTGGTACCAGAAACGAAACCCCAAGTACAGTTCCTTAAAGACCATGAAGTTTTTGAAGCTGAACCTAGGGAAGAGGCTGAGGAGACAAGTTCCGATGAGGATATCCCAACATTTGAAGAGCTTGAGGCAGATCTACAAACTGTCACATCCAACCCTGCATATCAAGAATTTTTGGAGCAATATCCTGAACGAGTTCGATATTATGTAGACAAGTATTTTACTGAACCACCAAGGCTCGCTACCATTGATCAAACGTATGGTGCTCGCTACGCTAAAGATACCGGTAGCTGGAGTCTTGGCAATAAACACTTGGATTTTACTGATAATGACATTCGACTAGGTCAACGGAGATATCCGCAAACACAAGGTCTGCTAGAATTGATATTTATGAAAACACCTAGAGGGTATACCTATGACGATCTTCAACACTATAGAGATATTCTAGAAGCAACTAGTGTGCATAAAATGAACTATGATCCTAACGCACGAACCAAGGGTTGTTCCTCTGAAAAGTACCTGACTCTAATAAAACCGGTGATAAATCCACGAGGTCGTAGATCCTCAACTCCTCAAGGTTTTGGTTACGACACACATCATAACGCAGAACAAAAAACTGAACCTAGAGCTCAGAATGTAAGCAGCAACACTAACAACTATATGCTACAAAATAACAAACAAATAGAATATGTCTATTGGGATGACATAAATGAGCTGGTTGATAGACTTAGACTTTTAGTAGCTTCCCAGGCTGCTGGTAATAATGCTCATAACAATGAAATTCAGTCAATCATTGAAGAACTGAAGGAGGTTGGTGTTATCGCCTAGTATACCTACATATATCAAAGATATACCTACCTTAGTGCTTAGTATAAAAATGTCTATCGATAAGTTCGGACGTTCCCAATCCAATAAAGGTTCTAAGTTTAAAATTATTGAAAGAGAGATTTTCCCAAGAACTACTAGTGGTGATTTTGATTTGCAAAGCCATAGATTGTGTAACATAGCTGATCCAGTCGATGCAACAGATGGTGTAAATAAAAAATTTGTTGATGTATGGATAGACGACTATCAGAAGAACAAAGATGAGGTAACACAAAGAATCATTGCCATACTACTTGAAGCTGTACACAAACCTGAGTTGGAAGATTTAAAAAACGAATTTGAAAATAAATTGAAAATTTTAGCTAAGAACATAACTGCTCAAGTTTTAAAAGATGTTGATGTATTAAAGAATAATAAGCTAAAGAATAAGCTGGGAGAAATAGACAGCAAACTAAAAGATTTACATGATAAGTGGATACTTTTAAATCCAACATCGCCATGAAACAAACAGACATCTATCTGGTTGAACGCATCTTGAGGAAGAAAGGCAAGCAGCTCTATGTAAAATGGCTGGGTTTTGATAAATCTCAGAATTCTTGGATAAATTCAGATGATGTTAAATAAGCTTATATATTTAATGTATTAATGTACTTAGAATAAAATAAAAGTCTTTATTAAAATAATGTTATTTTATTTTTTCATCTGGTTACATACAATTAAGCTAAGTGAACAATTACAATTTATATCGTAAATCAATAATATCCTGAATAAACTTCTCCTGAGGTACATCTGCTATCTGTAGATCGTTTCTCTTCGCCTTGAGGTATTCGACTTCGGTCTTTATTCTGTTAAAGAGATTTACAGAATTTGGATCATACAACATGTTTAAAACTACTTCGGAATCAGGGTGTTTATTTTTAAAGTTCTTGACAGCTCTTTTAAAACTTTTCTTCTGAGTCCTTACAGCATGATATGGATAGGTAGTATCCTTCTCATTTCTTGAAAGCAAACCAAAAACACAAAGTTTTCCAGGGTTGCTTGGTTTTGGAGATATATCTTCTAAATGTTCTGTGATTTTAGCATTTGTTTCTCGCATACGCTGCACTTCATCATCTATCTCCATTAATTTCACTTCAATTTCTTTGAGGTTATCCTTGTATTTTTGATTAAATTCACTTACGAAAAAATCAAAAATAATTTGGTTGCACTTTTCATAGAAACTATTGGATATCCAACAAGCCAAATTTAATATCAAATCTTTACAGACATATGTACCAGATATCAAGTTGTTTTCAGTCTGTGTTCCACCAAAGTCCACCAAGTATGTAGCGGTTGTAGGTGTTAGTTGAGATGTTGCTTCCAGCACATCTAGGGGGCCGGAATTCCGGCCCCCTAGATGTGACTCTAAGTGGACATCTTCGGTTGAAATATTAAGGTAATCGGTATTCTGGCTACCTAAATGTTTCTTCGCCTGACCGTTGTAATAGGTAATCAACTCTTTAGTTTTCTTATTTTCCAACCAATGTCTGAATCTTTTCTCACCATCTTTACACAGCTTAGTCGCATTAAAATAACCAGTGTTTTTATCAATAATTAATTGAAAGTCTGCAAATAAACCATACCAGAAGTTGTCTTTAATTTGCTGGTAGCACACATCATTTAATGTAGCCATTTTAAACACACTACTGAGCACTTGGATACGTTAGAGTTAACTGAAGCACGTCTTACCTCTACGATAACTAAATTTTGAATGAGTTTAACAGTGTGTAGTGAACAATTTACATGGATGATGTCATCCTTTCGGTTTGTACTAGACAAGCTCAAACACGAGTAATGGGGGTGATTGAACAGATATAACACAAGATAACATTCACCAAAGTCATCAACTGACACGTTATTTACCCTAAGCGGGCCTCTCTCTTGCGTATATTAAACAGATACACAGACAAGTTCAAACACAAATAATGGGGTGATGTCATTCAACGGAAATTACACTAGATAACAACCGTACAGACAAAACTCAAACAGGTTTGTGGAACAGGTTTGTGGATGATGTCATACTTCTAACGGCTGTATTCTAGACAAGCTCAAACACGAATACCATTTACCCATCAAGGGGCCCCCTACAGTATGTTTCTGAACTTCCTTCTTTTGTTTGCTAACGACCTCTGTGTGTTATTTTTAAATAAGTCTTCAACCATCTTTATCAGCGAAAGGCACCATCTTTAAGAAAGAAAGCCGCCATTTTTTATAATGTCAGCTTAAGGTATCACAGGCTTCCATCTTTCATTCCGCCATTTTGGTTCTTCCGTTTTGGTTCCGCCTCTAATATTAAACATTATTTTGTAAATCATCCATTTGTCTAATAATAAACTTTAATTCTATTACATGTATGGTTTGTAATTAAAAGTCGTATATATATATATACCAACCTAAAACAATAAATTAACAAGCGTCTGCTTAGCTTAACGGGTAGCATCGTTGCCTCCCATCTGAATGCCCCGGGTTCGAAACTCACCTGCACCAAATGGTTTTTTTCAAAATATAATAATTTGAAGTAATAGGTTAGACACTTATGTGATTGTCTGGCACAAGTCATGTGACGTCACTGTCTGGCCAAAGACAGGTCAATGACCTTAGGAATAACACGGATGTGACTGTCTGGCCCAGGGCGTGGCTGGGCGCCGGCGCCGGGGCTGGCGCCCGGGGCGTGGCTAGGCGCCGGGGCCGGGGCAGGCGCCGGGGCAGGCGCCAGGGCAGGCGCCAGGGCAGGCGCCAGGGCGTGGCTAGGCGCCAGGGCGTGGCTAGGCGCCAGGGCGTGGCGCCGGCGCCAGGGCAGGCGCCAGCGCGTGGCGCCAGGGCGTGGCGCCGGCGCCGTGACGTCACTTCCTGTGACGTCACTGTCTGCTCAAAGTGCCGCATTACCTACTAATACAACATCCTATACACAAATTGTTGTCGGTAAATCGTACCATCCAAACTCCTTAGTCTCTTCTACATCACTTATTTACACCCTACTCTACCGCTTATTCCTAATTACTCAATACTACTTTAATTATATACAGAGGTATCATTGTCTAGTTAAGTCCATGTTGGTTTCTTGAATTTGCCTTTTAAAATGTACACAATCTCGTTAGTACATGGCATATAGTTTTATAAATGAAGGTTGGCACCTATAATGAACACTGAAAAGTACAATTTGATTCTAATTTGTTTTTATATTCAGATTTTTAATGGCTATTTAATTTGCAATTATCCAATTTGCTGCACCTGCTCTTTTAATATATTTTTTATAGATAATAATAATAACAATAATAATACTTATTATGTGCATACTTATGTATTTATTTATGTGTGTACGTGAGCTTGGATAACACCACTATATATATATATATATATATATATATATATATATATATATATATATATATATATATATATATATATATATATATATATATATATATATATATTGTATTGACATTTAGCAATATTAATCTAAATTTATTAGCTACGACACGCAATACTCAAAACCAGAAACTTTAAACTAAGTACTTACAAGTAAAACTAAAATATCACATATCAATGATTAAAATATTAAAGTTTTTTTTTAACGATAATTGTCAAAAACACTAACACTGTCACTGAATGTCAATATTGTAGAAAACCTCGCAGCAAAATAAGTGTATGTCGATACCACCACCTTTGGTATCGTGCAGAATTCTAATTTCAGTCAGAGCGGTTTGATAAAAAATACTGTAACCCAGTTCTGCATCATTTGTCAAAGAGATGTCCGAATAAGGAGCTGCATATAAACAGCATGTTAATCTAAAATAACAAAATTCTAAAATTAATAAATGACAAAAGATATAAATTTAAAAAGGCAATCCTCAAGTATTGAACAGAGTCATACCTATAAACTTTCAAAGTCCAAAAAATAAAGACAGTAACTCAAGTTCTAGGACAATTAAAGTATAAATGATATAGACAGTGTTGTTGAACTGCACAAATAGAAAAAAATGTTTTATCTAGTTAAGTTATATATAGGTATTTTAAGTATGTTAGGATTTTTTGTTGATGTTTTTTTTAAGATATGTCATTTAAAATGAAAGTGGGGGATCAGTGAATTTGACATTGACATTGAATGCAAATTTATTCTGAAGATCGACATGTACATAGACAAAACCAACACGTCTATGATCAAGAAGAATGACATAATAAATTTAAATAGTTTGCTTTGGTTTCAATAATCTAAAATGACAGAAAAAATAATTGAATCTCTCTTGTAAATTGATTTTTAAAATAAAGGGGACGCTAAAAGGCGGTGCACCCATAAAATACCTAAATTGTTAAGTAAATTAGGGCAAATAATGTCCAAATACAGTGTTAAAGCATAAATGTCATTGTAAACTACTGTTTGAGTGAATGCATCAGTACTAAGTGTTTAAAAAGACGTTGTAATTAAAGATATAAAATTTAGGTGACGATACAGTGGCATCATAGTCAAAAAAAATTACAATTGTAACTGGTAATTTGTAAAAATAATAGCCAGAAAGTGTAAAACAAAGCCAAGGACCACCCAGAAACACGTGTAAGTGAAATAATAAGTTTAAAAGTGAAAATCAGTAAAGACTACATACCTGGTAGTTGTCATAGTAACAGGAGTGCGTGGATACGAATATCCGTTGTCAAGGAACAAGATTGAGTTTCTTTTGTCTACAAACTACAGTGGAATCGAGGATTAAAAAGCAACCAGTTCAAATTCATAGCCAAGAATGAATTTGAGACTAAAGTATATGTCAACTAACGAGTGACAGCTGAAGTAAATGACTGGTACCAAAAATTAAAAATACTAAAGCACTGTTGCTTATGAAAACTGTAAAATTTATAAAACTTATATCAGTTTAATTTGTTTATAAACAGACAATATAGATAAAAAGAGATCTGTAGTAATTTTAGTTGTAGACTGTTTTAGTAGTGGGGTTTTAAATATTTATTAGTGTTATAAATGTATGTACAAATGCTATAAGATATTATAATTTGAGAAACTGAAAACTTGTATGATTCAAATAGTAGGCAAAATTTAAAGAGAAATTCAAAATATCCATAAATAGCAAAGGAAAGAACTGACATATATTCCTTTTGAAGCATGAGAGTCAAATAGCCGGGAAGATTAAATAAAATATATGCAACTACAACACTGACAAATATAAATAAAAATCTCATTATATTTGATATATATATATATATATATATATATATATATATATATATATATATATATATATATATATATATATATATATATATAAATTGACATTATATGTCTATAAAGTTTAACATAAAACATTTTATACAGCGTATTATAATACAAAATATAATTAAGTACCCATACTTTCTTTTCAAAAATAATCATTTTTAATATAATTGTCGCCCAACAGTGTGGCATTAAAATATAAATTAATACACTTGGCAAACAATAACCAACAAGTATAACAATATCATTTTAATATATATATATATATATATATATATATATATATATATATATATATATATATATATATATATATATATATATATATATATATATATATATCTTTTAAAGAATTTTTTCAAATTTAAAAAGTTGTGATTTCTTCGATAGCGATTTTGTTCTACGAAATTAATAAGAAAACATTATATTAACATACAATGTAAAATGGTTAATAAGCTTTCTAATTTTATACCCATTAGACTACAGGCTTACAAGGGGCATTATTCATGTGAAACGCAGAGCGACAGAGTTTTGCTGTTTGTCTTCTGACCTACATTTACATGCCCGACAATTCGGGATAGTGTCTGAATTTCAAGTGACAAGTGTCGGCTTAATTAGGGAGTTTACTGCGAAAGTGAAATTTAACTGAGACATAGTACATGTTGCGGCTTTTCTTCTCAACAATATCTAAAATATATGTCTAACTTTCAAGGTTTACATATCGCGATGTAACTTCCCAAATTACTTGTCATAATATGGGTCCTGATATACGTGATACAAAGATAAGCGCTACATGTTGAATTACCCCATTGTAAAATGTGTGTACTAACTCTTCCTTGTTTTCGTCAGCATAGTGGTATGATATTTATTAATTTTTGCCGTGGTTGTTTATGGTCGTAGCTTCGCATGCAGCGGGTTACAGAATGGCTAATGGATTCATAGACATTAATTGCGGTATCATTCCAATGATAAGTATCATTTCCTAAGTAGTATTCCTTCATGTGATTCAGCGTGATTTTAGCTGACTCGTGCATCTACTCTCACATATCACTAATATTTTAAACACCAAAGCAATTGGAATGAAATTTTTAATACTACTTTGTTTTGTCTCTGATAAGAAATGACTACGATATGGCAAAAAAAAACAGGTGTAAACTTTTCAAGTTTTCTTTTATCAAAAATTATCTCTTAAAATTTGCGTTCCCTATTCAGTTGGAAGCAATATTACGTAGCGATTTGTACTAAGGTTATTAAATCATTTTGCCTAGGCACCGTTTACTAAACAATTACAAACATTTAAGTGAATTGTGAAGGGGGCGCATTGTTGTGGTATGCGAAAAGCCTATTTTTCAATGAGACAAATTTCCGGCAGCATAGGACAGAGTGTGTCAGAAGTGTTGGTCCACGTGATCTGAAGAGGGAATTCAAAACCATCGTGATGGATCTGGACGTCCTCGAGCAACCTCACCATGGAAAGGTAATCATTTGAACATTGCGACTTTGCAAGACAGAGTTTCCACAACACAGCCGATTAGAAATGCTTGTCTCTATGGCAACGATTAGTCGCAGAATACTCGCTTTTGGACTTTGTTGGTATTGATCACTTTAACGTCTCCCACTGACATCTCGACATCGTGCTGCTCAGCTTGACTGGTGTAACGGCAGATCAAATTTGGAGGGTGAATAGAATCGTGTTGTGTTTTTTGACGCATCACGATTCTGTTTTTGAGTTCAGGGTGGTCGCAAGAGGAGCAAGACGTGGAGAATGCAGAAACTTAAAATTTGCTGTGGAACAGCATACGGTCCTTACCACGGGGGTGATGGTATGGGGAACGATAACATACGGTAACAAGTCACCTCTGGTTTTTAATGAAAGACATTTGAATGCAAATGATTAGAAGCGAGACGTACTGCTGCCTGTTACACTGGCATACCTTCGAGGATTAATTCAACCTATTTTCCAACAAGACAACGAACGTCCTCATACATCAAGGTTAAGCACAAGAATATAACATGATCCTGCTTCCATGCCAATCTCGCTCCCCAGACTTGTCACGAATCTATTATGTGTGAGGTATTGGCAATCGTTGGCAATAGACTGGGTAATTAACCTTCGTCATCGAACTGGAGAACCCTGAAGATAGCGTAAATCATTTAACTTCGAGCATTCAGGAGTCATCAGGCGGCAAGAAAGCGCAGGGGACCCACTGATTGTTAATTACTTTGTTTGTTTTTTTTTAAGATTTTAGGTTGAAATTTTAATAATTTTTTGCGAACTTTTCAGAATATATATATATATATATATATATATATATATATATATATATATATATATATATAGATAGATAGATAGATAGATAGATAGATAGATAGATAGATAGATAGATAGATAGATAGATAGATAGATAGATAGATATCGTACCGATAACAAAAAATATTGGGCCGATTTTGATGAAATTTGGTAGGTGCCTTTCTTTTGTAAGTGGCTTGGATAGGTTGGTTAGCCAGGAGAATTGGAGCAAATTTTTCGTGAAAATTTGGATTTTTCTTTTTGAAAATGTTTGTATCTCCGAAAATAACAAAGCGGTGACAACCACATTTGGCACACAAGTGTTTACTATCAAACGTTCCGAAATTCAGGTGTCTAAGTTAAAAGAAAAAAGTTATGGGCATTTAACGCAAAAAAAAGGGCGCCACGGGTGATCAGAGGAACGCACAAGAACAAAATATTCTGTGTCGTTAACAAAACCAATACATACAAAAGGTAAATTTTCTTGATGCAAAAGGTAGAAATACCAGACAAAATATTTTGAAAATTTTATAGTTTTTCTCCTTAAAACGTCAAAGTCGCGATTTGAAACGTAAAAATTTGCAATTTTCGGACAAAGAATCTGAAACGAATACGAGATATGTAGAAGAAATGTAGTAATATGTGGGTTTTACAGAGCCTTGAGTTTCAGCTTCAACCATCTGTGCCCTTCATTTTACTAAAATATTTAGGGAAGATGAAGATTCATTTCAAATAGAAATTCTGGACGCAGCAAGTGCTTTATGGTAGCAGATTGTTATTAAAATCTGCTCAGTCCAAATTGATTAAACAATGCATTGTTTTAATTAGGTAGTCGGATTCCCTCGATCCTTGCAAGTTCTGAGCTGTCCTTTAATGTATCGAATTTCGACCACGTAATTAAAATGCATGTTTGTAAGAAAAGAAATTCGAGACGCAGCAAGTTCGTTGTGGTAGCGAATTTTCATAAAATGATTAAAATTTGAATAGCTCAATTTTCTATTAACCTATAAGGTTCGTTGGCCAGGAAACTAGTTTTTTCTGGAACATTTTAAGTTTATTTTCGAAGAATTTTTGGACAACTTTAAACATAAAGTTATTTTGATGAAATATGGTACATTGTTTCTACTATATAGGTCATACTGGTAATCAAATTTGATGCTTGCTTTCTTTAAAAAACATATTTGTTATTTAAAGGAATATTTTTAATTTAGCCAATTGGTTTATTATAGATGAATATGAAAACTTGTACTTGACAAAAATTTTCTGACTATATAGTTATAAATAGAATTTGTATCAGCAATCAGCTTGAAACCTAAATGAATTTAGCGTGAATAATTGTGCAAATTTCTCTTACACCTAATATCGTTTCATCATAATTTAAAGTACTACTTTGAAACCGTCGTTAAACTACTATTTTAAGGGTACGTATAGGACTATGCTGAGAGCTGATTCTGACGATATTAAGTTACAATCTGTACTTACCTAAAAATAAGTGTTCTAGGTATCAATGGTAGCACAGTACTCAATTTGCTATATCTCTACATGAAAACTGTCTTATTAATCTAATATTTTGAAATATATAACTGATATACTTAATTAAGAGATTATGCAGAATCGTGAGACTCTTACTTCCGTGAATAAATATATGATAGGGCTGAATCTGCTATTGCTACTTGTCTCTTTAAAAACTTGTCTTAGGGAGATAATTGAAAGCATTACCAAGTAAAATAATTGTAAATGTAAAAAATTTGACAAACTTGTGCCATTTTCCCCCTTAGGGCTCGTCCTCGTCTTTGCCGCCCCGATAATACCGCTGCCTTTGGCTTATTGTGCATGCCCTTGGTCTTTCTACTCCACCCATTCCAAAATCACTGTGTCTTAAACTAGTCTGCCAAACTGAAATAAAAAAGGACACAGAACAAGATAGAAAAACAGTTGTAATATCATTTATTATTGATGCAAAACTTTTTTGCCTTCATATTTCTTTTCTTTGATGAACTGGAAGACAGTTTATGGTTGAAAACTTTCAAGCATCCGTTTACGAAGTTTATTTATAAATAGGTACATGATGGCAAATATTACACAATAAATTATATCCTGAGAACTGTACATATTGGCATAAAAGTGAATATGAATTTGTCTTCTGCTTCAAGAAATTAATTGTTTTGGAAGTGACATTAAAATGTAAAATGTACCTTGTGTCTTCAATACTATAGCCAAATCAGTTCTTGTTGATAACAGTGCCCTTTTCTTGCATCTATATTTTTTTCTCCCTCGGGGCTCGTCCGCGGCTTCGCCGCCCCGATAGCACTGCAGCCCTTGTCCGATTGTGCGTTACCCTCCACCTTAAGCTCGATCTCAACGACAGAAGTGATTTGAAAAATAATCCGCTCCTGGTGAGTCTCGAACCGTCGCCCCCGAGTCCGAATTTGGAAGTTTCACTCGACTTTCCAACACGGCCACGGCGGCACATTGCATCTGTAATACAAAACTATCGTCAATACATCTCATTGTAATTGTATAATATTAATTATTAGGCAAATTTGTAAAAAAAATTGCTGGTAATAAAAGGAAACACAAAATCATACTCAGATCGGGATCCTTTGGAAACCTATGAAACATCTTTGATAGATTTAGCACGTTATAATTCGAACAAATATAGATTGCGCACACACTACCACTGACATTTATTGTTAAAAACACTACTCAAACCTAATTACACAAAGCTAAACACCAGCAATAGCTAGTGTTCACATATAAACACGTTCTCGAACGACGTAATATCAGTACTATCAGCTGGGGCGCTAATATTCTTGAAACACGAAATCAGCCGGAATGTCTTGTATTGTCATTATATAGTATTTGGCTACAGACTATAGGGCTTAATTTTAATATGACAGACAAATGTCAAAGAACTGTTTAATGACAACAATGCGTTCGTAAGATTTCCAACCGGTAAATTGTATAAATAATTAACAAACGAGAGCTTAAGATAAGCTGTTGGCGCCTGGTAAACTCAGCATTTCATATATTCCCAAAAGATATTAAATAAATGAATTCACTGTTTGAATGGATACAAAGTACACCCTGCGCTCAAATAAACATTTCACACACGTTATATCTGTAAAATTAACTTTTCAGGAACCTGAATATGTCAATCATACACGAGAGCGACTTAACGCGTTGCACACATGTACACGGTGAGCGAAACTCGATGTCTCTGCTCTATTGTAAAAAAAAAAAAGCGATAGAAAAAATCTGAAAATAGGTTCTTAAATGGGACCGAGTAAAGTTCATTTTGGCAAAATTTGCATGTTTTTGGATATTTAAAAACTGAAGTAATGACGTCATCGATTTTTTTCCCAGAAACATACCGATATGTTGGCATATCTAAAAATAACTATTTTTTTCTGGACAAATTATGTAATAAAAAAATTGCTATCTTTTTCCGTTAAAAAGTTATAATCAAAATTGTAGAAAAAAGTATAACAAAAAATGCGCGCAACCATCACGATATAAACAAGAAGCCTTTGGAAACAAACAGCAAATTTTTATCTGTAGTAGCAACGTTTTATCTGTCAATAATTAAACTAGTGGTTCGCAGATCTTGTTTTGTTGTCATTTCACTTTGAAAAATGTTTACGCACAATGAAAAAGTCGATATGTTATTAGTTTATGGTGAATCTCAAAAGAACCCTAGAAGAGCAGTTCAATTATACGCCCAGAGATACCCTGAACGTGTTATTCCAAGCTTAAATGTATTTGCAAGATTATAACTCAATGTACGTGCAAGCAACGAGGCATTTTCTCCTCAGAAGGGAAGTAAAATTGTTAGAAGGATCAACTCTGACAGTACTGTTGTCACTGTTTTGCAGTAATTTGAAGACCATTCAAGAAACTCGATTCGGCAAGCCGATCGTGAGTTGAATTTAAAATATCTTCGGTACGAAACATTTTGGAAAGAAAATGGTTATCACGATTATAAACTTCATAACTTAGAACACTTGTCACAGCAACATCAACAACGAAGAATTAATTATATTGCCCAAGTGATGGTAAACTTGATCAACTACAATCTTTTTTTCAGCATGTTTTGTAGAGGGACGAAAGCCTTTTTTTTAAAGTAACGGTAAGCCCAATAAAAAAAGCATATTTGGTCTACTGAAAATCCACATTTTGTCAATCCGATTGAAAATCAAGGACACTTCGGAATTAACGTTTGATGTGGTATTATTAACTAACGTTTGATGTAGTATTATTCACGGGCATTTGATTGGTCCATAATTTTACGAAGGTATTTTACATAGTGAGCGATATTGGAAATTTCTCCAAGAACAACTTTCTGTGCTGCTTGAAAATGTGCCATTACAGCTGCGAGCAAACACGTGCTTCCAACATGACGGAGCTCCACCGCATAAAGCAAGAATTGTCCAACAATATTTAAATGACACTTATGGAGAAAAATGGATAGATATAAATGGACCGATACAGTGGCCGCCTAAATCACCGTATTTGACCCCACTAGACTTCTTCTTGTGAGGAGCTTTGAAAAATAAAGTTTACAGAACACTACACTTCACTTGGAACATTTAAAAGAAAAAATCAGTAATGCTTGCGATTAACTATCTACAGAAATGTTTCATGAGGCTTCAGTGCGAGAAGTAGGGCGGAGATTGGAAGTGTTTAGAAGTAGGAGGTGGTCACATTGAAAATTTGTTGCAATGATACTACATACTGTGTTTATTGCTGTGGTAAAAGTAGTGATATATAATGTGTTTTATAATGTTAAATTATTAAATAACTTTTTACCGGAAAAAGATAGCAATGTTTTTCTTTACATAATTTGTCCAGAAAAAATAGTTCTTTTTAGATATGCCAAAATATAGGTATGTTTCTGGGGAAAAAATTCGGTGACGTCATTACCTCAGTTTCCAAATATCCAAAAATATGCAAATATGGCATAATGGACCTTACTCAATCGCATTTAAGAACCTCTTTTCAGACTTTTTCTATCGCTTTTCCTTTTCTTACAATAGAACCGGGACATCGAGTTTCACTAACGCTGTACAATTTTTTTTTAATACCTATCTAAATTTACTATGAAAATAAATCAAAAAATATCGATAATTACCTTAATTATTTAGGATACGCTTAGTTGTCATTCGGCTACCACTTTTGAATTATATTGGTGCTAGCTTGGTGTATTATTTTATTACTTCGACATCGTCACAACTCGTGAAAGTATGGCATCGGCGACAAAAATTTCAATTTTTTTTTCGCTTAAACGTCGTGAAAGGTATCAAAACATATAGAAAACATGGCTTGAGAACGAAGTTTTTTTTGGTCTGTTGGCCTGTACGTCTGTCTGTTTGTAGCCACGATAACTTGAACGAATTGACATGTTGTCTTCAAATTTGGTATACAGTTAGCACTCGACAAACGAACGGTTCGGATAGTTTTTGGGTAAAATCTCTTTAGCGGGTAGGGTAGGAATGGGGGGTGATTTGATAAAAGTTGACATTTTTTCGTTAAAACTCGAGTAATATAACGTTTTAGGGTTTATTTATTAGAAAACTTTTAATTTCATCAAACATCTGGTATTATGTGCTGAAATTAAATTAGGGGTTGAATGTGTGTGGGGGTGGAATATTAAAAAATAATCTTTTTTGTTAAAACGGCGTCAAAAGTCGCAAAACATATAGAAAACTAGATTCTGGAACGAAATTTTTTTTGTCTGTCGGTCAGTTAGTCTGTCAGTATGACGGAATGTACGTATGTCTGTTAATAGGCGCAATGACTTTCGAACGAATTGAGATATCATCTTCAAATTTGGTATCCACTTAGCATCCGACAACGAAACGCTTCGAATAAGGGGTGATTTGGTGAAAATTGACATTCTTTCAATAAAACTCTAGTAACGTAACGTTTTAAAAGTTTATAGGTACAGAAATACAAATATTTCTTTGTAGTCAAGTCATGGGCGTTGAATTCATTTCATACGAATGACTTTCTGAAGAGAATAAATTATCACAGCTATGTGCAAGTTATGAGTCAATTTGCAGCACTATTGTTTATTGAGACTAATTATACATTGTAACATTTGACAAATAAGTTGGCAACTTGTGCTTGTTCAAGTAACTTTTTTTAATACAACAAACCGGTGTGAAAACTATGGATGGAATATAAAACACAAAGCAGATTCGCTTTAAAAATCACAAAAATAATAAGTCAAATGCGATGTGGGAAAACAAAGAATCAACTAAAGGAAATAATATCAAAAATCTGCAAGTTGAAATTATAATTACTAGGCTGAGAATAGGTCATATTAATTTAGTTGTACGCGTGTTGTTTATTGGAAGGAAAACCTGTCCCGATGGGAAACTTGCAAATTAGCGTCAAACATATTTTAATACATTGTGCTGCTTACTAATTCACAGGCCATCGACTCTAATAGCATTTAAAGAACACGATTTTTTGACCAAATTAAAAGAAATACGCTGCAATTAGTTGTATGATTGTTTCTGTCGGTGTAGTCTGATTTATCATCTACTACGGATGATGGTGAATGTAACAAAGAACTGAGAATGGGGGTCGCGAAGGCAAGGCAAGCATTCAATAGACAAAGTACTTTTGTTAGTACCAAACATTGTAACTTGGACTGTTTAAGTCCAATTTAAAATATCACTATCTACTACGTAACAAAGAATTGATAATGAGGGTCCTTCATTTTACTAGAAGATTTACAGAAACTTCATTTCAAATAGACCCTTCCTCTGATACTTCTGTAGTAGTTTTAGTTATAGATTGTATGGTTCAACAGTCCGTACTTTTTAGCGAATTTTCAAAGAAAAAATCTGCTATTGAGAAGACTGCGACTTTTGAATTGTGAGAAGATTTCTTCAAATCAGGGCCAACTTGGCTCCCTAGAACCCACATATGCTGAGCGACGCATTTCTACGGTAAAGCTTTCCGTTATTGTACAAGATACGAGAAAAATTGTGTACGTTAATTATAGGGTGGCTTGAGCTGCATCTTACAAAATTATCTTAATGATCACAGGCTGGCCCATAAGTCGTTGGTGATACAAATGTTCTTTTTTTTTAATCGAACAGCCATTATTTTATGGAATTTTTGCATTTTCCATCGAATTATAATGCATGTTTGTAAGAAAAAATATATAGTGTTTATCGTTTTCAAAATATCTCGCTTGTTTTTCAACGTTTTACATTGTTGGCGTATAAGAAAAATTATGATACGGCGTTTTTAGCAATAGATACTAGGAAATGACGCCTTTCGAGATACTTTGGTTTATATTATTGGTTAGTTCTTGTACTTTTTCAAGCAATAAAGCTATGTTAATGAAATGTGGTACATTGTTTCTGTTATATAGGGTGGCGCATTGAAAACGAAACAGACCTATTTGCGTCCAGATAAATTTTTTTTTAAGAAACGCTGAAACACGTCAATTTTAATATTGAGGGGGACATGTTTTGACATAAAACTCAACTTTGTCACATCAACCCCTTAAGGCTGGTGATAACAACCCTTATATTTTAAATAGGGAACATGGGTCGAGTGTTACATCGTTTGAAAGCTCCTTCTTTTCTGAATTCAGCACACCAATTTTTTTGGAAGTTTTATCAACTCGTTTCAAAATTATTCACAGTTAAAGATGCAAAAACGGATTTCACTCATTCCGATAAGAAATGTGCTGATATTCAATGTTTTGTTGGTTTGTAAACAAAAAATTGACTATCAGAACATTTCTTATCGGAATGAGAGAAATGCGGTTTATTATTTCAGTTTATCGGTCGGTTTGATACTTGATAGTACTACCGAAAATTAATTTGACAATGCCATTCTGCAGAAGAAAGAGTTGAAATAATTACTCTTTTCTTCAAAAACGATGACTGTGCCAACAGTACCGCAAAATTGTTTAATGAACGACATCCGAACAGACATGTGAACAGAAAATACATTTTGGAGTTAGTTGCAAAATTTCGAAAAAGTGGTTCAGTAGCCAACAAAAGACGGGATCCTGAACGTGAATTTCCGGTTAGAAATGAGACTACTGAGATTGAAGTTTTAGGACAAATCGCTGCAGATCCAACTTTGAGCACGAGAAAATTGGACACTGTTTCAAACATCAAAATAAGAACTATTCAGCGAATATTGAAGCATCATAAATTCCACCCGTATAAAATTCATCTTGTACAACAACTTAATGAAGATGATTTTGATCGGCGGCAGGAGTTTTGTGAAGTTATGACTGCACGAATAGCTGATAACGAGAAGTTTCTGTTCAATATCTGTTTTTCAGACGAGTGTACGTTTTTATTATACTCTACAGTCAATAGTCATAATTGTCGTTATTTGGCAGATAATAATCCAAGAAATTTTTCACACTCAAACTCCACAGAAATTGAATGTCTGGACTGGCATTCTTGGAGACCGTTTAATCGGACCAAGTTTTCTTGATGGCAATTTGAGTGGCGAAACGTATTTGGAGTTACTAGAAGATACCGTTTACCCTCTGCTAATTGACATTGTTGAAAATGATGATCGCTATCAAGAAAATCAATTAGTGTTTCAACAAGATGGAGCTCCTCCCCATTTTTCACAACATGTTAGGGAGTTTTTGAACAGAGTTTCCAGAGCAATGGATTGGGCGTAGAGGTGCTATTAAGTGGCCCCCTAACATCACCGGATTTAACTCCTTTAGACTTATTTCTATGGGGCCATTTAAAGAGTAGAATTTACGCAACAGAACCGGAGTCTCTAGAAGAATTACGACGACGCGTTGATGAAAAATGCCGTCTAATAACTCAGCAAATGCTCCAGAATGTCAGAGCTCGTTTTGAACAAAATTTGTACTTTTGTATGGAAGCTGGTGGTCAACATTTTGAACACTTACTTAACTTAATAAACATTTTTTAACGTTTGGTTTTGTTTTTAGTCTTTTTTTTAACGAAAAATTGACTAATTTGTGCATTTTTTATCACAATGAATGAAATACGTTCTTTCAACTCAAACTGTGTATAATTTTTCAACGAGTTAATAAAACTTCCAAAAAAATTAGTGTGCTGAATTCAGAAAAGAAAGAGTTTTTAAATGATGTAATACTCGACCCATGTTCCCTATTTGAAATATAAGGATTGTTATAACCACCCTTAAGGGACTGATGTGACAAGGTTGAGTTTTATGTCAAAACATGTCCCCCTCAATATTAAAATTGACGTGTTTCAGCGTTTCTTAAAAAAAAATCTCTGGACGCAAATTGGTCTGTTTCGTTTTCAATGCGCCACCCTGTATAGGGTACATTGGCAACCAAATTTGATGCCCGCTTTAATAGAAAAAACGACATATTATGTAGTTACTAAAAACAATATAATAAAACTTCACTACCAGAACGCACTTTCCAGACTTTTAAGTGTTGCACAACTGCGACTATTATAAACGTCTCAACAACTGTAATAACCAATTTGACAAACACATGTGAACCGCCAGTAGGCGGATAATGTGTTAGTTGGTAGTTTTTACCTAACCATTTGTCTACAAATCAATTGCTTTCCAATCTGATTCAATTCAATTATCTATAATTTACCTAAACCAACCGTCCGTAAGACTAATCACATACAATGAGCTATAATTATTTTCTCTACGCTCTCTATTTCAGTAGTGTGTAGTCAAAAGCCACGTGAAAGGATAACATACGTGCGTCATCAAAGTTCCTGACATCTTAACCATGCACTGTAAAACCGCATCAAACAAAACAACGTAACAATCCTGTCCTTGCCTCGCCTTCACAAACAAGTTCTGGATACGTTGTAGGAGACGCCACAGTGTCGATCAAATGCATACATGATATCCTGGATAATGAGCTGATTTTAGCTTTTACCTCTTATTACAACTACCAATGAGATCACACCAAACCACAACGGCGTGTTGGTACTATCTGCCATTATGTTCGTCGGTGTTGTGTGGCCTTTTTCCCCCTTCACGAAATAGGGTGAGAGGTCGATGATTGAAAATAACTAAATTGGCGGGTCATTCATTCCCGGTCATTGCTAGGTTGTTGAGATTTTTATAACTTTTGCAAAGTTTAATAATATAATAATATTGTAAAAAAATATTGGTTTGGGTTAGTTTGTACAATTGTCAGAGCTTTTTATTTTATATTATAACTACAGCCTCATCCAGAAGTAACGGTATACAGGGCAGAACTAGATCCTTGATATTAAAATATTAAGACTTAGCCAAACTTACTCAGTCCAAAAGTCAAAATTTAAACAGATACAAGGTGTTAACGTGAGAATTCCATTTTGATTTTCCTTGGTATGTAGAGAAGTACTTAACGTATTGTCTTGAAGAGTAGCACTCATCAAATCTTCAAAAATACTCCCACACTTTGTTAGCGTTGCTAGGAAACTTTCGGTTAAAAATACTATTATTTTGTACTTTCATAATATCAGTATAGTATTATAGTATAGTTCTTCTTTCGGTGCCATATCAGGACCCTCTAACGTTGGCAATTACATTGGCGAGTTGTTCGCGGTTTTCGGCTAATCTGAATAGTTGTTCGGCACTGCGTATTCCAGTCCAATCGCGAATGTTCTTTAACCATGACATATGTTTCCTTCCAATTCCTCGGCAGCCCTCGATTTTACCTTTCATGATAAGCTGGAGCACCTTGCATCGGTCTCCTCTAAGAACATGTCCCAGGTATAATATCTTTCGCACCTTAATAGTGACAAATAATTCACGGACGGCATTCGCTCTATTTAATACTGCTTCGTTGGTCTGCATAGCTGTCTAGGGTATTCGAAGCATTCTTCTGTGCAACCGCATCTCAAACGCCTCCCGTCGACTGATCGTAGCAGCTCTCAGAGTCCCGGTGTCAGCTCCATACAACAACACGGACCAAATATAACATTTGATCATTCTTTGACGCAATCTTAGGTTTAACATTACCCAAGCATTATGTAGATCAAATTATCATTTAATAACCATTTTTATGTACGCTGGCAGATCAAACTCTTCTAATTCCTTAACATAAATTAAAGCCCCAAAAATTTTGATGATACGAAAAGGTATTGAATGAGGCTACAATAATCCGTTTTCGAAATATTGACGATTGAAAAGTAGCTGCAGCTGGGCGGCTCAATACGTCCGTGACTTTTTAAATTTCCCGCCTATTCACAGGAAGGTGAACACTGCTCCTGTCAACAAGCATCTCTCAGTTGACTCCTGTCAAATTTTTAACAAGCTGCGTCATTTAGTTTGTGTTAGATAGCCATTGAAAGCAGACAACCTCTTTAGTTATAACGAAAATGGAAAAAAGTGAATTTCGTGTGCTCATCAAATATTATTTTTGCGGAAGAAATCCATTACTAAAACCAAAGCTAAGCTTGATGAATACTATGGGGACTCTGCACCATCAATTTACATGGCAAAAATGTGGTTTGCAGAATTTCATTGCTGCCGTACAACCACAAATGACGAGAGATTGTGGAAGCCATAGGTATATCAGATGGCTCAGTGGTTTCGATTTTGCATGATCACTTGAGTATGAGAAAGCTATCCGCAAGATGGGTGCCGTATTTGCTCACAATCGACCACAAACGCAATCTTGTGACAACTTCGAAGGAGTGTTTGGCGTTGTTCAACCGCAATAGGGACGAGTTTTTACGCCGTTTCGTAACCGTGAAAAAACGGATTCACCACAACACACCAGAGACCAAGCAGCAGTCAAAACAGTGGGTTTCTCCGTGCGAATCAGCGCTGAAGAGGGCCAAGGTGGGTTTGTCAGCCAATAAAGTCACGGTGATCGTTTTTTGGGATGCACGCAGTATAATACGCATTGATTATCTTCAAGGGGGAAGAACAATCAATAGCGAATATTGTACGAACTTATTGGACCGACTCAATGACGATGTGAAGAGAAAACGACCGCATTTGGCCAAGAAAAAAGTTCTTTTCCAACAAGCCAATGCAAGGGTGCACACCTGTGTAGTCTCCATGACGAAATTGCATAAATTGAGCTACGAATTGCTCCCTCATCTGCCATATTTTCCTGATTTAGCCTAGAGTGACTATGTCTTGTTTCCAAACTTAAAGAAATGGCTGGGCGGAAAGAGATTTGACTCCAATGATGAAATCATCTCGCAAACAAATACCTATTTTGGGGACCTCGACAAGTCTTATTTTTTGGCAGGAATAAAAAAATTGGAGAAACGTTGGACGAAGTTTGTAGAGCTCAGAGGGGACTATGTTGAGAAATAAAATGATTTTTTTGTGAAAAAACCCGTGTTTCATTCGTAGCAACGTTGAAGCGTTTAGCACTGGCCGAGGAATGATAGATTAAATGTGGACACAAGACACATTTTCAGACTTTGTGGGTGATAACATATCAACTCTATTTACAGACATTTATAGCACTCATTTAATAATTTTAATACATAAATTGGTGGTGCACTTACTTGATGAAACCGTTCCCTACTAAATACAGATGTAGAGACTTCTTCTCTCGCTTCACAAGTGTTGATTTTCTTTGATTGACAGGATCCCGATGTATAACCAACACTTGGGAAACCAGTGTAGAAGTCTCTATATCTGTATTTGAAAATTCCCGAGCTTAATTCCGTAAAAAAAAATTAACCAGTTTCAACCGCTTCATCATTATACAGTATAATACCTAAAGCGGCGAAACCGGCTACAGAGAAGGGAACCAATACTTGCGAAGTCAGGGAAGAAGTCTCTACATCTGTACTTATTTTTTTAATTACAAGGGAAAAATACAGATGAATTAAATAAAGTATTTTGATATAAGGAATGTAACGAATAATATAACTATATAAATATACAGGATTACTCACTTCCTATCTTTTTGTTTTGATAGTACCCTTAATATTCATTTTACGAGAAGTCACGATACTTTTTTGTAGCGACGATAACTTTAGAACCAATTGAGATATCGTCTTCAAATGTGACACACCGCTAGCACCTAGCAAACGACCGGTTCGGATTGTTTTTGGGTAAAATGGCTCCAGGGGGTAGGGGATGAATGTGGGATGATTTGGTGAAAATTGACATATTTTCGTTAAAACTCGAGTATAACATTTTAGGGTTTGTTTATATGAAAATTATAAATTTCATCAAACATCTGCTATTCTATGCTGAAATTAAATTAGGGGTTAAATGTGTGGGGGTGGAATATCGGTCACAGAAATTTCTTTTTTTTTGCTGAAACGTCTCGAAACATATAGAAAACTTGATTCTGGGACGAAACTTTTTTGGTCTGTCGGTTGGTTGGTCTGTCTGTTAATAGGCGCAATAATTTTCGAACGGATTGAGATATCGTATTCAAAATTTGATATCCTGTTAGCACCCGACAAAGGAATGCTTCGAATTGTGTTTGGGTAAGATCTCTTTTGGGGGTAGGGGATAAATGGGGGGCGATTTGGTGAAAATGGACAGTTTTTTGTTAAAACTCGACTAAGGGAGCAGTTTCACCTTACTATCCTGGAAATTTTACCAAGATCCTGCCTTTTTGTAAGGAGAGTAGGGATCTTTAAGGTGCCCAACATCGCATGGTCACGGGACCGACGGCTTTATGTCCCCTCCGAAGGGCGGAACGTGCAGACATTCAACTTGCTCAAATGCAATTATATAACCTCCGTTGATGTTAATGTTACAGTATGTACTGAAAAAGTGAAAGCAGAACCCTGAGATCGAACCCAGTACCCTTCAGTTCAGAGGCACACGTGAGGAGAGAGAGAGAGAGAGAGAGAGAGAGAGAGAGAGAGAGAGAGAGAGAGTAGAGTTTCAATTTGTATATGGTCTTAATTAAAGAGTGTGTCCTAAAATGGGGATGTCTTATACTAAATCTACACCTTTTAGGTTAGCGATGAATTTACTTATTAAAATTTAGAATTGTTGTATAAAAATTCACCAATACAAGGGCACTATCTGCGTCAGAAATTTTTTAGCGTATAACTTTTTCTTTATAAATATTGTTGAATGAAAATGATGTATTGAATATCTGTTTTGTTTAATTAAATTTGATAAATCTGATTGAATACCCATATTTGATTAAACAGTGAAATTTCATCAGAGAAATGTAATATGATCAAAGACTTTATCACTTCAATAAATAAATCAATCATTCCGATCAAATATTTGCTTTCAGCGAGACGGTTTTCTCTCTTGTAGTATAAATCTAATTTTATTTCCAAACGAAGAATTATTATTAACATAAATTTCAGTGAGTCAATTCGTACAAATAGGGACATTAAATGACTTTTTCCAACTTGAGCTTATAAATATACGAGTACTGCGTAATCAAGCTTCATTAACTTTAGCAAGAACAGTAAACATATGGCGTTTACACTAGTCGTTTCTCTAAGTTTTAGTGAATTTTCGTAGAAAAAATTTACTAATTGGGAGATCCCGAATTTTGAATTTTGAAACGTTTTTTGCAATGATGTATCACACTGATAACTCAAAAAATAATAGGCCGATTTTGATAATATTTGGCATGTACCTTCCTTTGCAAATGGCTTGGATAAGTTCGTTAGTCAGGAAAATCGGACGAGGTTTTCCGAGAAAATTTTGAGTTTTCATTCGAAAAAAAATTTTTCTCTCAAAAAATAAAAAAGCTATGATAACCAAATTTGGTAGGTAAGTTTACGATATAAAAAGTAAACTATATATCAAAATTTAGATTTCTATGTTACAAGACAAAAATGTTATAATAAAATATTTTGTGCCAGATCATTTCTATAAAAATTCACTACCATAACGCACTTGCTGCGTCCAGGCTTTTTATTTACTTGTTTTGTTTTGTACAGTAACGGTGACAAATATGAAATACTCCTCTAAAGCCCCAATTTTGGAAAGTGAAAACAAGAATTACTGATAAAAAGTTGCAAGAGCTATATAATAATATACACGGTAATATACAAGGTGTTTGGTTCGGTAATGCTGGCGCGAAAAGAGGCTGTAGTAAGTCTATGTGGAACCCAACACTCAAATAATCATATGTACTTATATACAAAGTGTTATTTCGAGACATCGGCATTTTTCGTAATTCCATAGAACATAATACGGTCTATTTTGAAACAATATCTGCCCATTAATAAAATAGACTATTTCTTTTAGGACTTTGCACGAGACGATTCGAGTCGAGATTGTCGAAAACATCGTCTCGGTCTCGTTGAAATGGGAAAATTCCAGAATTGTCTCGGTCTCGGTATCGGCGTGATAATATATAGGGTAGTTGCGCGAAGCAACGCAACAAGGCTTAACCCTAAGTTCATTTCATGAGAATAGATTATCACAGCTATGTGGAAGTTATGATTTAATTTGCAGCACTATTTTTTTTTTGTATGGTTATTTTAATTAAATAGAAAAGCTACAAATTTTCTTTGGCGTGGAACATCGGCTTGCTGTGCAAATGTTTCTGGATTGTATTCTAACGCAACCCGTCGATCATTTCTTCAAAATTTATTGTGCCCCGTTTCCAAGAATTGTTTCAAAATGGTTTCTTCAATATCTACTTCCAAGAAGATGGCGCCCTAACTTATTTCAGTCGATAAGTAAGGGAGTACCTTAATGTAACATTTCCTAGCCGATTTATAGGCAGAGGAGGACCCATTGGGTGGCCAACTGGATCTCCAGATTTTTTCTCCACTCAATTGTTTTCTCTGCGGTCATTTAAAAAGCGTTGTTTTCAACGATCGGCCTGGGAATTTGGAACAGTTGCGAGACCGAATTGTGATCGCTTTTCAGCAAGTGTCTAACTAATAGCTGCAAAACTCTGTTCCTCGGTTCGACAAGAGGCTTTACGATTGTCAAGAAGTTCATGGGGCTTAATTTGAGCATCTTATTCAACAAACTCAGATCATAACATTTTCCCAAATAAGAGTTTCAAACATATCGCCTCGGTCTCGTTGAAATGGGAAATTTGGAGTATTGTCTCGATCTCGCTATCGGTATTATAATATATGTCTCGTATCGTGTTCGGCTCATCTCGTATAGTCTCGCCTAGTCTTCTCTTTTCTTAATTCTTAAACAAATACATATAAAATTAAGCTAGCAAAAAATTATTAACCTTCCTGTTGCTAATAAAAAATTTTGCGAAATAATATTCATTATTTTTCCGTTCTAAATTTTAGGGGCAATATAAACTTAAAACTAAAAAAATTAAAATTATTTAAATGTCATTAACTTAAAATTTACAGTTATATTACAGAATATCATGTATTATAATTAATATAACAGTAAATCCTTTCATATTTATTTTATATTTAATTTATTTGAAATAGTTTTAATTTTTTGCCAATAAACATGGCGCCCAAGGGTTCAAACATAATAATGCTTTTCCTGATTCTATGTTCGTAGACAAACAATCTTCCGTAATAATCAACAAGGCTGCTGAAAAACGTTTTTAGTGAATTTTCGTAGAAAAAATTGACTAATGGGGAGATCCCGACTTTTGAATTTTGAAAAACTTTTTGCAAATGAGCGCGAACTATAGAACCCCTAGAACTCATATCCGGGGTCAGTTTCAATTTTTATATGTTTATATATATATATATATATATATATATATATATATATATATATATATATATATATATATATATATATGTATCATACCGATAACTCAAAAAATTATGGGCCGATTAAAAAAAAATTGGCATGTACCTTCCTTTTGTAAGTGGCTTGGATAAGTTTGTTAGTCAGGAAAATCTGACGAAGTTTTCCGGGAAAATTTTGAGTTTTCATCCGAAAAAAATTTTCATCTCAAAAAATAAAAAAGCTATGATAAGCAAGACTAGATGCATTCTCGCAACAATTAGAACCGTAGACCGGTTTCGCTCTCATTAGAGCTCTTCAGTACGGCATACTAATTGCAGCAAAAATGCACCAAAAATAACACGGCTATCGTATAGCCAGTCTTAAAACACTAAGTGAGTAGCGAACGTGTCGCCACCTAGTTCGGAACCAAGTACTTGTTGTCACGCCCGCTCCAAATAATACAGAGTATTAAAAATAGAGACGGTATACAACTAACTAACAATTTAAAAAATTGTTAGCCCTGGCCCATTTCTACCCCAATATAGGGACAAAGTATGTAAGACTAGATGCATTCTCGCAACAATTAGAACCGTAGACCGGTTTCGCTCTCATTAGAGCTCTTCAGTACGGCATACTAATTGCAGCAAAAATGCACCAAAAATAACACGGCTATCGTATAGCCAGTCTTAAAACACTAAGTGAGTAGCGAACGTGTCGCCACCTAGTTCGGAACCAAGTACTTGTTGTCACGCCCGCTCCAAATAATACAGAGTATTAAAAATAGAGACGGTATACAACTAACTAACAATTTAAAAAATTGTTAGCCCTGGCCCATTTCTACCCCAATATAGGGACAAAGTATGTAAGACTAGATGCATTCTCGCAACAATTAGAACCGTAGACCGGTTTCGCTCTCATTAGAGCTCTTCAGTACGGCATACTAATTGCAGCAAAAATGCACCAAAAATAACACGGCTATCGTATAGCCAGTCTTGCGAGAATGCATCTAGTCTTACATACTTTGTCCCTATATTAGGGTAGAAATGGGCCAGGGCTAACAATTTTTTAAATTGTTAGTTAGTTGTATACCGTCTCTATTTTTAATACTGTGTATTATTTGGAGCGGGCGTGACAACAAGTACTTGGTTCCGAACTAGGTGGCGACACGTTCGCTACTCACTTAGTATGATAAGCAAATATGGTAGGTATATTTACGATATAAAAAGTAAACTACACACCAAAATTTAGATTTCTATGTTACAAGAAAAAAAAAGTTATAATAAAATATTTACTGCCAGATCATTTCTATGAAAATTCGGTAGCATATTGTTGCTTTTTTTTACAGGGAACCGACGCGACGTAGCCGTTATTGAAAAAAATCAATCAGTGAAAGGCAAAATTTTCAATTACTATCCAACTGTCTCTTTCGTCCTTGTTATTATTAATTATTTTCATCTGAGAAGCCTTTTCTTTTTCTTATTTTCCCCAAACAAGTGTTATTTGTAGCTAAAGAGGTTGCTTCTAGTTCGGCTTTATGAGGTAAAGCTGTTACTACGGCAGCCTTCCTGAGTTTCTGCATAGACTGCTGCTTTTTGCGAATGGTTGGAACATGCAAAATCATCTAGCCTCTTACATAGCAGTTAGTAAAGTAGGAACTAACGATATTTTGTTTTAAAAGCTATAAAGCCCCAATTTGGAAAAGCGTTTGGCCTTAAAACCACTGATTGATTTTATTCCACCTTGATCAATTAAATACGCTTTGTTGATAATGTAAAATACGGTGACAAATTTAAAGGGATTTATGTTCTGTTTTTTTTATATAATCCACGTCTCTCCTTTCTACTGTTGTATATTTTTGTCGTAAAAATATATAGTTTCGAAATATATTTGTCCTAACTCCGCATATAATATCAGGGAATCCTTCCTGCTGCCAGACTTTTGTTGGCTATTTTAATTATAATGGGTTTATATAATTTACCCAAGCATTAAAGTTTATAAGGCAGCTTAACTATTTCGAGATAAATTACTCTGCATTTTTTCGGTTGTCTAGATTTAAATGAATACTGTAAACTCTAGGAAAACTATACCTAGAACGCGTTTAAAAATAACCACAACACATGTAAGATCAGTCTTCGAATTGTTTAGCAAAGCAAAACAAATTGGAATCTATTTTTAATGCACTTTTAATGACCAAGTAGGAAGTGGAGACAATTTATTGTCTTTATAATTGATTTATGTAAGTACAGTGACGTCAAAGAAGTGGTTTGATTTTCTTCAAATATTCCACATGTATGACTAGTGGCCTTGTAGATTTATTTTTCAAATATGATGCAAATACTACAGAGCCAAAGAGCCTTATCTGACCTTAACTTTCGATCTATGGCCCACATCTTTTTTGTTTTCACCAAGTTATGAGTTTAAATAGCACCATGTTAAAGAGCATTAAAGTATCTCTTGTCGTGAGACGATAAAATGAACCCATTCTGAGAAAAACCACAACTGATTTTGACAGTCTCACCTCAGTACAAAATTTATCAACTACGTTATTAAGCAACGTTTTTGCTAATCACTCCAAAGTGCATAACGTGTTAAATGTACATTTCATCCATACTCTTACAACAAGTTCTCGAAATGTCCTTCCATTGCGACACATAAATTCATTCTCAGAAATTTGCGACGAACCCTGAAGATTTTTTTTAAATTATTACAACAACACACCACGAGGGCTCACAGTCTAAATGCTATCGTACCGTGGGTGTCGACAAGGAGGAAAGAGGCAGCTTGTTAATTCTGGACTTGAAGGTTTGGAGGTTCGGAGGAGAAGGAAAAACATGTGCCGGCAAGGAATTCCACAACTTGGAAGTCCTCGAGACAAAAGAGCGGGCATAACAAGATGTACTATGTCTGGTGACCTGGACAGTAAAAGGGTGCATTCGCTCTGTTCCCCTGGTAGATTTGCTGGCGGCAGTAGGTGGAGGAACTATGGAAGGAAGCTCCTCTGAGCACTGCCCGTGCAGATATCTATAAAAGAGAGAGAGAGAGGTCACCAGCACGTCGGTGGGCAAGGGATGACATAGATATGTCCTCCTTTGATCTTATTATTGTGAAACTGTCACAACTTCGTTGCCTTAGCTCTTCCACCTTATTCACAGGCGGTATGTATACCAGTGACTTAACATAGACCCAAAGAATAAAGTCGTTCGGGTTCGAGTCAGCCGATGTGGCAGCCCAATCAATAATCAATCGCGCCCTATCCACCTCCCAGCATGCAAAAGCCACATTGCAGGTTGTACTCCAATAGGGACGTCTTTTCCAATTTAGAAATATATATAAAAAAAGTTACCAAAAAAAACTAAAAAAAAGGAGAAAGGCCAATTAGAAGAAAAAGTAAATGAAATAAAAAGAAAACAAAAATGACTAAAAAAAAACAAACAAAAAACAGCAAAACGAATTAATTTGTTAAATGGTAAGAATATTGTTGTACTTAGCCTAGTTAATTATATTTAAAAAAACGACATAATGGTTGGAGTCACAGTGAAATGATGCATAGCAGAATACGGAAGTGCATGACCTAACGTTCAACCGGAAAATTAACTTGGACAGTGGGCTAATAGATAATTGCCCGCAGCCAAAAGAATCATGAACAACAACAGCGACCGATATCGCTCGCAGATTATTTGCAAAAAAATCATGCCTCAGCTTGCCTACCCCGTCTAGTTTTTTGGTATCCTCCTTTTGTAATCAAGCACTAACGAAAATTTTTGTTTTTTTGAAAGCACTAACGAGTCATAGAAAAATGTGTATTTTATAAACTAAAAAATATAGTTGTCATCTCAACGGAAAATCGATTGTTTTTTTTTTTTTTGTGAATTGAGTACTAACAAATTTTTTATGTTCCTTTGAAACACCAATGACTTGCTGTTGATGAATACCACTCACCTAATTTGTAAAATATCACGCGTCAATTACCCCCCTCCCCCGTTTTTTCGTTGGGTATTGAAGCACTAATGAAAATCTTTTTTGCATTAAAAAGATGTACTTTATTCTACTTATTAAAGCTGAAAGCAAATGCTAGGTAGATATAACCTTTGGTCATATTTTTTGCTGTTGTGAAACCTACTAGTCCAGCCATAAAACTCACGAAAACCTATTATGTTTTGCAGCGGTTTAAATTCCTCCGTGTAAATTCCATCGGTACACGTCCCCTTTAGGTGAAATTGTTCTAGATTCCTTTGCAGCTTTATGCAAATCTACATCAAAATGGCAATAACTGTTTCAGCGAGTAACTCATCTCGACATCTGAAATGCAAATTGTATTTTCATGTGTAGTTATATCGTCTGAAGGCCGAAACTAAAACATATACACACGAGTCGTGTTGTAATTTCTACTTTATCTTATGCTTTCAAATGCATTCAGCGTTTATGACCCTGGATAATGGACAACTAGCATGTGTTAGATCCATAAATATGACTGAGCTGAGGGATCTAAAGTTTTTGTAACATCAGAGCGGCTTTTGTGGATACATATTGTCTTTTCTGCATTCTGCGGTTATGCAAGTATGAAAAAGTTAATTCAGTGGTTTCATTTTTTGTAAAAAAAAATCAATGTGTACTTAGGAAGTATAAGCCTATCATTTAGCCAGTAACATAGTGTTTATGGAAGCGGAGGGTTATTTATCAGAATAAGAGATGTAGGAACGAAGCACATATGTTATGACATAGATAACGGTATATTGATAACGATATTAAAGCACAAAACTTAATAAACATAATAATATTAACAATATGATATATAAAAAATGGAATAATAGAACTTACTCAAGTATTGTCATCTTTGACTATTAAATAATAACAGTGTTTATATAATTAAATAATCGCGGCGTTATTTTACCCGACTACATTTCAGCAGCTTATTTAAAATGAACGATATACATTTCCGCCTACATTGTAGAACGGTGTTTAAGTTAACTATATTTTCTTACTACAAATGAATATGCTTTATATTTACCAACAATGACATATTTTGATTCTTAACATTGCTGACTAAACATTCCTGTCTGTCTTACAAATTCGTTTGTTATAGTTTATATGCTGAACGTGACAATTTCAACGTTGCTCCATATAATGTCGACCTCCAATTTATTGAAATGTTTACATAACTGCATTACAGAATTTAACTGACCTACTTGTAATAATTATTTTGGTGTTTTTACTAATTACATTTTTAAGGCTATTAGGGCCGTTATGAAATATCATCTGTTCGCCTGAACACATAGGCTTATTTTACGTAGTTATGTTAATATGAAAAAGTTATTTTGGTAGTCGTTCATTTTTTTAAAATAAAAATTAGTGTGTATTGCACTGCAAAATACGTTTATTTCAATAAAGTTATAATTACCTACCAAATTCATTGAAATGTTTATTCAAATTACATTAGGCAGATAAGTAGTAGATTGTTTAATGAGTCGTATAGGCCTTTGGCCTCTCAGTCCTGCGGCCACAATGTGTCTCTTGTGCATTACTTTTTTTAAAATAATTGCCCACCCTTTTTATGTAGTCCACTATCTTTTTCGGAGCTATTGTACCTATTTCTTGGGGGTCCTAAGGTCACTCTTCCAAAGTGTTGAAGCCTTTTGCACAACTGTGCTATGCAGTCGCATAGAAACTATTCTGTTGTTTTTGCTGCTTCAGTGAAGTATTTGAGGTTTTCACTGTCCGCCTAGCCCATCTTCATAAGGTGATACTTAACTGGGGAGTGTCCCGTGAAAAAGCCTAGGATTATTCTCAAGCCGTTCATGTTCGTTATAAGAAAAAACTTCTATTCAATTCTTTGATTGTTGTTGATATGATAATGAACCGTTTTGCCTGCTGTAAGCCTTTTCCTTAGGTATGCCAGCATTTGGCGCCTTTTCCAAGTATCAAATTCATGCCTGACATGGCTTTTTGTTAATCTACATTAGGGCTCTGGGCCATAGAATTGTGTTGTTGCTGCCCTTTCTGCAATGCTATCTGCTTCCTCTTTTCCTTCAATGCCTTGATGCCGTGGTGCCCATATCAAAGTTACTTTGCTGTTGGTAGCCAGTTGCTTCAATGATTTTTTGCAGGCCCAGGTCAGTTTAGACTAGGTTTCTAAGAGGATAGTTAGGTCTTATTCCCAGTCCTGCTCCATCCATTTGTTTAGAGCCGTCTGTATACCATACAGATTGGGGGAGAAAAAGCTTGTTTTCTTTCCCCAATGTTTTGCAGGTGGATTGATCCCACCCTCGCTAACTAGTCGGCTTTGCTAATTAGCGTTGGAAGAAGAATATGTTCAAGATTTGGACTGTATGTATAACTCTAGGTGCACTGGATTCTAGATGATTTCAATAATACTCTTTTTATATTTATATATGTTGTATTGTTTACTATGTACACTTTGATCTTAACACTTATTTACAATTTGCGGTTTTACACTTGATTTAATGGGTTACTCAGGAGATTTCACAATCTTATTAGCTACTTGTTATTGCATTTAACTGCGCTTATACGTTCTAAGTTAGAAGAAAACACTGGCTGTTCACTGTATCATTGTATGAACGGAATTTCTGTAGGAAGATTGGAACTTGAACTGAACTGGCTTAAACAGACGAGCGGTGTTTAAGTAGAAGATTAGGAACCCGGGGTCCCAACAAGCGAAGAAGATGAGATCTGGCGTAGAACTCACTTGTACCTTGCGAAAGGCTTGCTTTTGTCGAGCTTTCGCGTAACGCTAGGTGATGTAGTTGACATAACATAATGTGAGTAATACAGAATGGCCAACTAGATAGAAGCATTATTCCTAGTGAAGAAAATCCACTGGGTGCATCTTAAGAATACGTCAAATACAGCTAAAGCTATTTACAATAAAGGACTTAACGGTATATAAGTATTCTTTGTATGGCATTGTTCATGCGTAAACCTAATGCGATACAGAGGGCTAGCGGATAAAGATTACCAGCAAATTAGAAAGGATTGTGAAATCCAGAAATAACTACTTCCAGGTAGAAACTTAAAGGATGGTGCAACCGAATGAAATTAAAGAGATAGGGGCGTACCAATATGTTTCTCCAACACAGATAAGTCGTTTGTGAGCCTTTCACTCTCTCTGCCTCATGCATGGCGGTCACTTATGACCGAACGGAACTATGAAGTTCAGTTTAGCTAATTTCCAGGATCTTCAAGCGGCCAACCAAGTTTCCTAGTTTGAATTTGCCTGCTTGAAATAGTCTCAATGCACGTAGTGCCTCTTCCTGCTTCACTTTATATCTGCAGTGGAGTAAGATAATTGCCTCTATTGCAGCTGTAGGGCATGATACCATGGCTTCTGTTATTCCAAGACATCTTTATCAACCTCTGCAGTTTCTGCTATTTGTTTTGTGTTGAGGCTTGTTGTTACTGAGAAGTAGTAAGACAAGCAGACGTTAAAAAAGGACAATTTTAGCAGAAACATGTTTGTAGCCTCATCGAGACAAGGCAAGACATATCATTGGCCTATGCCAAATTATTTGAAACTAGTGTGCCATGCAGAAGATCACTTGTGGCTGTAGTATGTGTTATTCAAATTATATAAGTTGTAACACTGTAATTGCTAATACGTAATACTATACATGTACACGCCGCTTTTAATTTTTTTATAAATAAATAAAATCCCAAACACAAATCTAGAGACTACTTCTCTGGCTTCACCAGTTTTCGTTTTCTGCTCTGTAATCGATTTCGCCATCTTGCGGCATCGCCAGACAAAAGGAAATTGTCTCATAATGGCGTAAGACGGCAAGCGTAAATATGTATTTCGCATGAAACGATGTCACCCAGTAAGGGCAACAACAATTCATAAAATTCTAAAAACACTCTGTTTTTTGATTGCATGACTTATCTATTTAGGTAACAGACTGTAGTAAGTACAATAGCTATATCGGCATGTTTGTTTGAGTAAACTAAAAAGTTAAATCGAAATGAAAAAAATCACTTCTAAAAAAGTTCTAAAAGAACGGTTAAAGGATAGTGATATTTTCGTTTTGGAGCCAGTGAGAAAGTAGTTTTTTTGACGCACGAACTACCACAAACCAGTGACTACCTTCGTATTACGTATTTTTTACCGACTTCAAAAAAGGAGGTTCTATATTCGTCTGTGTGTATTTTTTTAGTAAATTTTCATTAAGAAAATTCACTAATAGAGAGGTATCGATGGTGAGACTTTCGGAAAGTTTCTTGAAATGAGCGCGAATTAGAGACCCTGGAAGCCATTTCCATGGTCAGCTAATAAGTTTATATATATATATATATATATATATATATATATATATATATATATATATATATATATATATATATATATATATATATATATATGTATGTATGTATGTATCCAACCGATAACTCAAAAAATACTTCACTGATTAGGACCAAATTTGGGAATTACCCCTATTTTGTTAATGGCTTGGATGAGTTCGTTCATGAGACCTTAAGGGCCAATTTTTCTTAATAAATGATTAAAAAATAATGTTTAAAACGCAATATCTTGCAAATTGTTTGAGTGATTAAACCGAAAATTCACAGCTTAAAAGAAATTAGAGAGACGTGGTTGTGTACCAATTTTCAAGTCGTTTGATCAAAGGAAGTTATTCAAAATTAATAATAAAATAATCCTCGACATCACTTCAGATTCTGTGATGCAATATATACAGTGTTGGACAAAGACGTTATCTGTACTGCTATGCTATTTAAATAAATCGTAGACAAAAATCTAAGTTAATGCAAGATGTCAGAATGGGGAATATTATGAGGGACGAGAGGGACACCATCTCGGTACGGAACCAGGTAGTATGTTGTCACAACAGCTCTAGTTAACACAAAAACTTATAGATGGAGCTTGTGTGCAATGTACAACCAACCAACAATTTTGTAAATTGTCAGCACTGGATCATTTCTTTCCTAATACCGGGAAAACGTTTGCGTCCAAAAGCGCTAAATTTTAGCATGTGACTGCAAGCGGCTTGATACCTATGGAAAAATTAAAGTAAATGAAACTACATACCTAATATAAGGTACATACAAACCTAGTTTAAATTATATAAACAGCTGTTTAGGTTAAATTATTAAAATTTCAATTTAAAAATTTTGTATTGCTTATATATATATATATATATATATATATATATATATATATATATATATATATATATATATATATATATATATATATATATAAAAGTATGAATACAGCAATAGTAAATAAGTGTTGAAAAGAGTTTAAGTGCGTTAAGGTAGCGAATTTTCATAACAATATTTCCAATGCGGATCTCAATTTCCCATTAAACTAGACTAAACTTCAGTTTTGATACATACTAAAACCTATACAAAAGCAGCGTGGGTACTTAATTGAAAGAACACAATGATCTCACAGATAATTACAAATTTGTTTTAGGAAACTTTTTTTGTTATTTTGCTTACAGAAAGTGGTTCGATTGAGTTGATTAAAACGGATCATTCAGGCGATAAATATAGAAAAATACTTGTCGAATTGAAATTGAATTGTTATATAAGTCTTTCGGGATAACAGCTTTCAAAAAGTTTTAGGCCCCACCAGGCTACAAGAACAGGAAAATAAAAAAATCTGAATTATACTTAAAGAAACCATTTGAGTGTTTTTTTTTCTGAAGCTCTAATTGTCGTAGATACGGAGACATGTGAATGTCGCTCACCCAATACGTATCCCTGTATATCTCGGCTGCAATGCACTTTTGAAATATTTTGTACCTCAAGAATATTTTTTGCGTCACTGATGACCAGATAAATGCACAAAAGCAAAATATTTTGCATGCTACAAGGTCAAGAAATTCCAGAAAAACAACTTTGAAATATTGATAACTTTTCATCTGAAAACGTCAAAGTCGCGATTTGAAACGTCAAAATTATCAACTTTTATTCAAAGAATCTGGAGGAAATATGGGCTATGTAAAGAAAATGTCGCAACAAGTGTGTTTTAAAAGTCCTTAAGTTTCAGCTTCAACTATTATTGTCCTTCATTTTACTAAAATGTTTCAAGAAAATTCATTTTAAATAGAACCTACCTCTCATGCTTTTGACCGCGACTTTTGGATTAAAAAAAATCAAATGAGCGCGAACTAGATCCCCTAGATTCCATATCCGGTATTAGTTTCAGTTTTTGACTCTTTGCGTATATACAGGGTGGCGCATTTCTATGGCAAAACTCAATATTACTGTTATTATACAAGATACAAGAAAGATATATTGTATATGTTAATTGTAGGATATCTTGAGCTGTATCTTATAAAAATTATTTCTACAATCACAGATGACCAATAAGTCGTTGGCGACAGAAATTTTCTTCTTCTTAATCGAACACCCCTTATATTTTTGCATTTTTCAATCGAATTGTAATGTTTTCGACTTATTTCAATTGTTTTGCAACTTTTCACATTTTTTGCACATATCAAAAATTGTGATACGGCGTTTTTACCATTGAAACTCAGATTCTTATGCAAATGGCGCATTCAGAAAGGTTTTAGTTTATATTTTTTCATGAAAAAATCATGATGCCGTATACAGGACGCTTTGACTGAGTTAAAAAAAAATCAAACTGTCCTAACTCAATTGTTTCAAATAAAACAGCCTGTATTTTGTGTTTTAGAAGTAAAGGGCATAATAAGAAAGGTTCAATATTTATTTTAAAAAAAATTCGGATTTTCGTGAAGTATTGTTTGCAAATTTGCATGCAAAAAACTTTTTGGAAGTTTTGTCGAAAAACTCATTTGATGAAATATGGTACATTTTTTCTATCGTATGGGGTATACTGGTCACCAAATTTGATGCCTGCTTTCATTAAAAAAAATACATTCATTTTTAAAAACATTTTCAGAAAATTTACTACCATAACGCAATTGCTGCGTCCAGACTTTTTGTATTTGAAGTCACTTTAATAGTAAACACTGGTGACCAGCTCTACTCGCACAATTAAAACCCTGTATGTAATTTTCACATTCGATACCGCTTACTTTCTGCAATCATTAATATTTTCAAGATTGCTAAACGATTCTTAGTTGCATCCAATTTTTTTGTTATTTTATGGATGAGAATATCTCAACGCAGGATACATATTTCTTCTTATGAGTTCAAACGTCATATACTTAATATGATAGAAGAGAGTTTGTTGCAAATTCATAAGAATGCATCTTTGTAGTTCTGCATGTTTGACACGTTTATAAGAATATTGACGACCATAGAGCAGCATATTTCACTTTTTGAAATTTATACTCATAATATCCGAAGGACATATCGGTTTGCCGCTCACGAATGTAACTTAGAAAAAAGATCCCAAAATGTCATGATGATTAATAAAGCAGATCCCTGGGAATGTTCGCAATCATTCGGGAAACATCCACTCTATATTGTCATGTCTGAAAACGAAACGACTTTCCTAGGATCTGTTTACGCTCGGACACCCTTTTTGCAGAATGCGCTTTTCCGCTTCATCAACCGGCTTGACTGGGTTTGTTCCGACAGATATAGTTTAGTGAATTTGTTCCTTGTGAAATATGACGAGGTAGTAAATGATCCTATCTCGGAGAAAGTCACTCAGCATCTAGCTCGTTTCTTTTCTTCTTGAGAACTTTTTTTCAATGGTGTGATTTATTGAGGTCTATTCAAACAGAAAACATTACAAGACATTTATCATATTATTACCCTCCTGATTAAGTAGGCATTTTTTTCTGGTTCTATGTCTTTTTGGAGGTTATAAATAATTTTAATATTATTTATTGTCTGCTTACTCCCTAGCCTATTCGTAGGAGACGATGTTATTCGAGTTAGGAGATAAATTCATACGTCTGATAATTGCTGATTTTACGAGGCGCCAACAATTAAATAGTTGAGACAACGTATGCGTTTGCTACTGCCTTTGAGTTTTAGCTAAAACTCAACGGTTGCAGATTTCTCAAAACTGGATTAATTTTCGCTTGACTAACTCAACATAATGCTGGATCATGCGTATTTAGGCAGGCAGCCACTGTTTTATATTTGTCTATTTTTTCGGGGTTTCTTTGTGATTCTCAGATCACGAAAAGTTCTGCTAGATATTTTTTGAATATATTTCAACAACACACCACGAGGGCTTAGAGCCTAAATACTATCGTACCTTGGGTATCGACAAGAAGGAAAGAGGCAAATTCTTAATTCTGGACTTGAGGGTTTGGTGGTTCGGAGGAGAAGGAAAAAACATGTGCCGGCAAGGAATTCCACAACTTGGAAGTCCTCGGGACAAAAGAGCGGGCATAACAAGATGTTCTAAGTCTGGTGACCTGGACAGTAAAAGGGTGCATTCGTCTTGTTCCCCTGGTAGGTCTGTTGGGGGCAGCAGGTGAAGGAACTCTGGAAGAAAGCTCCTCTGAGCAGTGCTCTTGCAGATATCTATAAAAGAGAGAGATAGAGCCTTTGGGTGAGGGTAGGGTCACCGATGAGACGTATAGCTCTCTTCTGAATGGAGTCCAGGATCGCGAGTGTAGAATCGGCAGCGGCATCCTAGATGTGGGAGCAGTCTTCGAGGTTTGGCCTTATTTGTAAAGTATATAAGGTATAGAGCTTAGCTGGTGAAAAGTATTTGCGAGCCCGGAAGAGGAAACCTAATTTCTTAGCATCCGCTTCTGAAATTGATGTGACATGTTGGTGCCAATTGAGATTTCGATCCACAGAAATGTCAGCAAATGAAAAGGACTCATTAGTTTGAATAACTTCGTTGTTCATTGTGATGGGTCTAGGGCTGGTGTATCTCTTATGAGATAGAAAACAAGACTGAGATTTGGTGGAGTTCAGTTGTACAAGATTTCTACTTCCCCAGTCTAATATTTTTGGAGATCCACAGAGACATAACCCTCCATGAGTCTGCGATCCTCATCTAATTTGGCTAAAGAGACAGGCTTAGAATATTGTATATTTGAGTGGAGGGTGCTGTCGTCCGCGTAACTGTGAACTGAGTTGGATGTGCTAGAGAGGAGGTCATTGATATGGAGAAGGAACAAAGTAGGGGCTAAAGCTGAACCTTAAGGAACTCATGCATTAATTTGATACAGTTGAGGAATGGCTATTCACAACAACAGAAATGCTCCGGTTGGAGAGGCAATTTGCTGTCCAGGTACAGAGTTTTGGTGCTGGGCTATAGGCCGGCAGTTTATTAAGTAGCGCTGCGTGCCAGACCTGGTCGAATGCTTTGGATACGTCTAGAGCGACAATCTGGGATTCACTGTGTAGTTCCATAGACTTGTTCCAAGAATGGGTGACACAAATGTGATACAAAGTCAATATTGGCTTCTATGAAGAAGTATGACTAAGCAAAGACAAAAGGAAATCATGCGTGGACTAATTAAAGTATGAAAAATACACACAAAATTCACTTCTAAAGACAGTAAACAATGATCTAAAGACTCACAAGTAACTGAAGACACTATCAGTGAAACAAACTAAAAGGGTATAAATAAATGTTAACGTATGTATTTGACTGCTAAAAGTAAAGATAATAAGCTAATGTACTAAATTGTTATCAAGTTTTATACATAATATACAAAATTGTATCCAACCTCAATGATGATCGACCTTTTTACATTTTGCTGAAGCGATAAATCAATTTCGAACTGTCAAGATTATTGGATGTTGAATCTATACAGAAATTTGGGCCGTTGCGAAAACTGTCCTATTAGAATTTCTAATATGTTCCCCAAATCAATTAAGAAATGAGCTTTCAACTAAATTAAATTGCAATTAGTCTGTATTACTATGAGATTCAATGCTTTTGAACTGTTTTTGTTAGCACAGCTTAAACACGACATCGTGTTGTACATAACATTTATTTTTTACAACTTCTTCAGTGTATGCTAATCGAAATTTGTTAAAAGGTCTGGCGATTATTATTTTATAGAGATCAATGTCTATCATTCGGGACAAGGCTATAGCCTATTGTAGTTTTCGCTCATTTTAATCTGTGTCAAAATGTAGCATCATTTTAACCTAGATATACTGAAGTACGTAATCCAAACATTGGTTTATTGATTGCTGAGCAGCAAAAGCATTCATTATATTTGCGTTCTAATACAAATATTTTTATAGCTACTTACTTCAACTCAAAATTTTGGAAAGAAAACTTAAACAAAACAACTCCATCGGTTTATATATATATATATATATATATATATATATATATATATATATATATATATATATATATATATATATATATATATATATATATATATATATGATGTCACGAAGTGACGTAATTACCATTAGAAATCTAATTAGTTAACAGGGGAATAGATCCGTACCATCTGTATTTAATTTAATTTATTTTTGTTATTAAAATATTCGTAAATGTTTGATAAAATATAGCTTCGAGAGCGGGGCAGGCATGGTACCGGTGTGTTATCGCCCAAGCGGATCCTTCGGTATGCGAAGCGATGAAAACAGGGACAGATGGGCTGGTCCACTGCATCAACCTACGCGCACCGCGTGCGGCGCATAGACTTCGGATGACTGAGGCCGCATCGAGGTCTGGAGATATCGACTGTAACGCGCTCGACAAGTTAGTTCTTTTTCAGCAGTCGCAGGGGCCGTCACGGAGAGTAACCAGCCACCGTCCGCGTCTTGATTCTTGGTGTTTGGTTGTATTGTGTATTTCAGTAGCGAATCCAGCGGAGCCAGGTCACAGAGAGGAAGCAGCCACCGTCCGCGTCTTGATTCTTGGTGTTGGGTTTTATTGTGTATTTCAGGCCGGCCGTGGAAGAGTACGCCGCGATTCGTTAGGTGCACCAGCTTAGTAGAGTTAGCAGCTGTGGCAAGTGAAGAACGCCGTCTTCAGCAGGCCGCTCATTTCCGCTTCGTTTGGGTAGGTCGCTGTCTCTATAGCTGTACGGTGGAGGGCCTGTATGAAAGGGGTTTTCCACGGATCGACGACTCTCTCTGGCGGCGAACACCTAGGCGCGCTTGGTGGCCTTCGCCAGAGGTGACGTTAAAAGTCCAGGTGTGGAAAGAGATTGAATGTTGTTGTGTTTGTTAGTGGTTTTATTTCAGAGAGACGGCCGCAAAGGAGCTTCGGATAAATAGGTCCATCGTTCGCTTCTGTCTGTATACGCGGGGCGACCTGGGGGAGCCGGGGCTCGCGTTCCTGGGCTGAAGTCTTCCCGAGAGCGCGAGAGCATTAGCAAAGCGGCCGACTGCACGTTGATTTGAACCCGGGGGGTGGTCTAGCCACGATCAAATCATCCCAAAGCGGTCTCCCGTGGCGCAGCTCACGTGCTCCTGGATCTGGACGCCAGCAGGGATATTTCGGGCTGCAGTAGGTCTCCGCCACTCCTGGCGATCGAAACAGTCTGGCGATACCCGGTGTCCCGACCGTCCGACTGACATTATTGGGGAAACCTTGTCTTTTTCAGTCTTCGGGGAAAAAGCTTTATATGTTTCCGTCGGGAGGCTCAAAGGGGTCGCGTTCCTGGGCTGGAGTCTTCCCGAGAACGCGAGAGCACTAGCGAAGCGGCCGACTGCACGTTGATTTGAACCCGGGGGGCGGTCTAGCCACGATCAAATCATCCCAAAGCGGTCTCCCGTGGCGCAGCTCTCGTGCTCCTGGATCTGGACGACAGCAGTGATATTTCGGGCTGCAGTAGGTCTCCACCATTCCTGGCGATCGAAACAGTCTGGCGATACCCGGTATCCCGAACGTCCTGAAGGCACCGTCTGGAGGCTGTGTTTTCTTTTAACTTGATAGTGAGGACTTTCTTTATTTTGTCGAGGGCAAATTTCCAACTCCCTAGGGAGACACTTCCTCCGGTCGTAGAGAGTCTGTATGACTGCAACGCATGCTTGAGGGTCCGTAATTAATATTGCATGCCCGCTTAAACCGACCACCTGTCCGGTGCCTTGCTTTGGCGATCCTGGGACGCTTCTGCCCGCTTACAACCCGCGAGTTTACCACCCCTATTCGTGATACCGTCCGTATAACTCGCGAATATTTCAGTTTCTGCCTCTGGTCTCTAATAAATTGATTTGTTGTCAATTAAGTTAGTTTAAACGTGGGGTATACCGGGAGAATCTCTTGTGTAAATATTTCTTTGTATATATTTTGTAAATATTTCCCCACCAATACTTTTGTAAATAGATTATTTCTTTTACACGGTATTTCATTTAAAGCTTCCCAACCAATCCACCCCAACGTAATACGTAACATCCTGATCTCTAATACATAGGCCATAATTAGGGAGTCCCGAGGGACTTCGCCTGAGGACTTACGTGAACCCTGTCTCCACTGAAGTTTACCCCGGGTCCGTGTAACTGTAAATAGCAACCGAGGACAGATATATAGTCCTGAGGGAGCGCAGCGTCTTCCTTTAAACCCACGCTGCTGGCGCCTGAGCAAATCCCGTAAATAAAGCCGTGTAATGTGTGTGTGTGTGTGTGTGTGTGTGTCTATATATATATATATATATATATATATATATATATATATATATATATATATATATATATATATATATATATATATATATATATATATATATATATATATATCACACTGATAACTCAAAAAAGAATGTGCCGATTTTGATAAATTTCGCAAGTACCTTTCTTTTGTAAGTGGCTTGGACAAGTTCGTTAGCCAGGGAAATCGAATCAGGTCTTCCGGGAAGATTTTTGGGTTTCTTTCCGGAAAAATTTTTAGCTCCAAAAAGCTATGGAAATCAAATTCCGTGCACAAGTTTACGACATTAAACGGAAACTATATACGAAAATTTAGGTTTTTATGTTACAGGAAAAAAAGGTTATAAAAAATATTTGGTGCCAGATCATTTCGATGAGAATTCACTAGCATAACGCACTTGCTGCGTCCAGAAATTTTCCGTTTTACATAGATGTCTTTAGAATATCTATTTATTCAAAATACCAGTTCAGAGACTTGTCAGACTTTTGTTACGGAAGCGAAATTATATTTTATTGAAACGAACTGGAGTTTATTGTGGGAAGAGTAACACCTTAGTGCCCTGTATTACTAGTATTGATAAAGACGATTGCGACCAAATAATTTAAAGCTTTTAGTTCGAGAATGTCATTTTGTATTAAAAGTATATTTTTCGACACCGTTCGGGCTTTTTTCAGAAGTACTAAAAATTGATGGTAAATAAGCGCTATAAAACAGTCTTCTAATTTGTTTTTTTTATTAGTGAATTTTCTTTTGATTTCGTTAAAATATAAGCAAAAATCCATTGTAAAACAACATGGTTTTATGTAAACTGTAAAACCTTGAACAATAGGATATTCCTGCATATAGTACGTAGCTCACTTTACATCGTATAATCGACTCCCAGGTGATGAGTTCTAATCTTGGTTAGTGACTTTGCTTTTTATCAATTTTTTAAGTCTCATTTCACTTTGCAGTCATCTTATCTGATTGTTGTTATTCCTGTGAATTTTTTAGCGAGTTTTTGTATAAAAAATAATTTGATAAAGAGGATATGAAAGTTTTAAGGCTCAATTCAATTTGAATAGCATGCATATCTGGTTGTTTGTTCTTGCCCTAACTTAGTGAAACCGTTTCATATTTAATACAGTCGTATACTTTTCGCAAGTGCTTGTTTTAGGGAATTTTCCTTAAAAAAAATCACTAACGAGGAGATCCCGACTTTTGAATTCAGACAAAATTTCTTCAAATCCAGGTTCTGTATATATATCTATATATCTATATATATATATATATATATATATATATATATATATATATATATATATATATATATATATATATATATATATATAAAGGGTGAATAATTGACAAAAATTTAGGTCTGTAAGTTTAAAGACAAAAAAGTTAGGCATTTAAAGAAAAAAAATTGGGGTTTTCCTCAAAACTTAAAAAGTAGCGGTTTGAAACGTCAAAATTGGCAACATTTAAGCGAAGAACCTAAAATAGGAATTATGTAAAGAGTGTTCTGCAAACCCTTAAGTTTCAGCTCAAACCATCATTGCCCTTTATTTTAATAAAATATTTCCAGAAAATACATTTCAAATAGTCACTTTCTCTGATACCTTGGAAGTAGTTTTAGTTAAATTTATGGTTTAACGGTCTACAATTTTTAGCTAATTTTCATAGAAAAAATTCGTTATTGAGGAGACCGCGGCTTTTGAATTCTACAAAGATTTCTTAAAATGAGCGCAAACTAGGCCCCCTAGAATCCATATCCGGGTTTACTTTCTGTTTACATATATACAGTGTGACGCATTTCTACGGTAAAGCTCAATATAATTGTTATTATGCAAGATACGAGAAAAAATTGTATACGTTACCTATAGGGTATTTTGAGCTGCATCTTATAAAATTATTTCGACAACCACAGGCTGGCCCATAAGTCGTTGGTGATACCTACTTTTTTTTTAATATTCCTTATTTTTCATCGAAATATAATGCGTTTGTAAAAAAAATCGAGACGCAGTACGTGCCTTTTAGTACCGAATTTTCATTAAACGCTTCCAAATTCAATAACGAAATTTGCTATTAGCCTGAGGTTCGTCAGCTAGAAAACGAGTTTTGTCGGAAATGTTTTAAGTTTATTTTCGGAAAATTTTTGTACATTTTCAAACAAGTTTTGTTGGTAAAATATGGTACATTATTCCTACTATATAGGTTATATCGGTGACCAAATTAATTCCTGCTTGCATTAAAGAGACATATTTTTTATTAAGAACATTAAAAAAAAATTCACTTCCATAACGCACTTGCTGCGTCCAGAATTTTTTTGTATGGAAACACCTTGGCGAGTAATAATTTGTAGCTGTCAGCAGTGGATGTTATTCTACCTGACGACGTTAGGCAAAACCGATCGCAGAGAAAATAACTAGCATTTGTTAAGCTAGAGAAAAGGTTCCTATATCTGTATTTAACGTGTTTTCACAAAATTTAGTACAGGCAATAGAGAATTTTTTCTGCATTAAACTACAGGAGTTATTGTTTTCGATAGATAGGTTCAAAATAACCTACTGAATGTAAAAACACAAAATCCTTACAAATTAGGAGGGCGGAAGTGCGACCTATATCACCGTAACCGTGCACCTAGACCAAAAATGGTAATCACCTTTATTGTAGATAATTGCATTTCTCATCTTTTTTGTTAAATAATTGTTTTTGTATCACTCACCGTTTACAACTTATACGACTATTAGCATTCATTTATTGACTTTCTTACCTATATCTTTTTTAATAATTGTTTAAAAAATAAAATGCTTATAACTTAACTTTTCAATCGACAAATTTTCTAGAACTTTGACTTAAAGCTTTTTTTTTCTAAAATTATTATTAGTGCATTTTCTTTTAAAAAATTCACTAATGAGGAGACCCCGACTTTTGAATTTTGAAAAAAAATTTGAAATAGGCGCCACCATTATGCCCCCTAGAACATATATCCGGAGTCAGTTTCGATTTATATATGACGCTATGAGATGCAAAATGGCCTAACCCACAATTATACCAAAACGCGTTCATTATAGTAAAGTTACCTGTTATTTAAGTACTTTCAGATGCAAAGTGGCCCAAGCAACCTTGAGCTACCGGTTGGTAGATGTCAGCGTAAATTCCTTTTGCATTTACAACTATTCCCATAATTCAAAAGGTAATGCTGCCCTAACCCACATATATTGTGGGTTAGGCCACTATGCCTATGAAAGCAGTTGGCGGTTGTCAATAAAGCGAAGTACACATGAATATTTATTTTCTAACTTGTCAGCTTAAACAGTGTGCCGCTAGAAAAAATACTCCATTCAATATCGTCCATATGAAATCAGAAACCTTTTTTTTCTACCAAACAATTAGAAAGTACAATTACTAACAGAAAAATTGCGTCCGATAAATCTAAAGTTTAATGGATGAAAATGCAATGAATCCGTTTAGAAAAAAATAAGCCTTTTATAATTTCGTATAAATACTCAAACAGCGAATTAGTTCTATTCAATGAAGTATATGTAAAGAAAAAAAATTCTGTTTTTCCTGCAAACTTGAATGATTTGCTATATCCGAATGGCCGCAAAATTGATGTGAAAAAAAAACGTGACCTAATGGAATTAATCCAGTTTATACCCCCCATTCATCATAATTTGTATGCAAATCTGAAGACCGCCGACGATGTATCTGAAGATTTTATTGCCGTTTCTAGCGATAGAGAAGAAATGCCGGAATAAAAATATTAGTCCATCGAACTTTTTCAATGTGTAATGTGTACATTTAATGTACCTACATATTTCAGTTAAATTCTTAATAAAAACTCTTGGTTTATTGATTTTATCTGTTATCCATTCCTAAAGTCCGTATAATCAAGAATTTTTGACCCAATACCAGTGTGCCAAAGTGGCCTAAACCACATATTGCTGCTTATATGAAAAAAAAGAGTGGCCTAACCCTCATTTTTGCAAAAAAAAAAATTGAGGTTTTCCATATTTTAATTAACACCTAATAAAACAATTTGAAATTGTATCTTGTTCAGCAAAAATATTGCAATATTCCTTTTATATTAACAGTGGGGAAATATCAAAAACTTCAGAGGCGTTTTTCTCATTTGTTGTATTTCGGGCTTAGGCCACTTTGCATCTCATAGCCTCATATATATATATATATATATATATATATATATATATATATATATATATATATATATATATATATATATATATATATATATATAAAACTAATGGGCCAATTTTAATTAAATTTGGTGAATAATACCTTCCCCTTGTAAGTGTTGTAAGTGGCTTGAATAAGTTCGTTAGCCAAGAAAATCGGCCCAGGTTTTTCCGGAAAATTTTGTTTTCTTTCGAAAAAAAAAATTATTTCTCCGGAAATAACAAAGTAAGGGCAACTAAATTTGGTACACGGTTTTACGTCATTATAGGTAAATCACCTACCAAAATTTAGGTCTGTAGTTTCAAAGAAAAAAAAAGTTATAGGCATTTAAAGAAAAATAAATTCAACCGTCATTGTCCTTCATTTTACTAAAATATTTCCAGAAAAATTTGTCGATTGAAAAGTGCAACATTTAACGCGTTATAACTTTGAAAAAAATGATTTTATAAAAAAAATTTTTAGTAAAAATTGTAGAAAATTTGTCGATTGCAAAGTTAAGTTATAAGCATTTTATTTTTTAAACAATTATTAAAAAATATATAGGTAAGAAAGTCAATAAATGAATGCTAATAGTCGTATAAGTTGTAAACGGGGAGTGATACAAAAAAAATTATTTAACAAAAAAGATGAAAAATGCAATTATCTACAATAAAGGTCATTACCATTTTTGGCCTAAAGTGCACGGTTATGGAGATATAAGCCGAAACGGTTTTTCTCAAAATGGCGGCACTTCCGCCCTCCTAATTTGTAAGGATTTTGTGTTTTTACATTCAGTACGTAATTCTGAACCCATCTATCAAAAATAATAACTCCTGTAGTTTAGTGCATTATGGACAAGAGTAACGGGCTCCTCTATTGCCTGTACTAATTAGGGTAATATTTATCTTCAGCTGGAATATAATTTTTGTGAAATCCTACGAGTACCTCTGTATAACACGTGATACCTGCTTTGTTAGCTACGTGAATAAAAAATTAAAACGGAACTTTCCTTTTAGGCGTAATCGTTTGTCAAAATATATTTTCAAATAAAATAACATAAAAAAATTGTGCAAACAAAGCAAAGTCGTCTGGTTAAGAAACCACTTTAAACATGAATGTTTTTGACTTAATTAACTTATCTTTATTACGGTACGACACTTACCATCACAGCCTGTTAAAAAACAGTCTAGCAGGTAATGATAGTCAGCAAAAAATTTCAAAAGAAACTCTTCTTAAAACTTTACTCCCACCTCAGCATTTCTTTGCTAATGGTGAATTCTACGAACCGCCCACAAATTTCTGCGAGAATTCTTTATTTTTGTTTACCGATGGCGATAATTAATGAACCTCCATCGGCGTCTGTGTTGTATGTCAATGAAATGGGTCCTGACATGAATAGTCCTTTTAATAAATTAAATTCGACGGGGTAAATTAGGTTGGAGATACTCCGTGCTTTGTTCGTTTTGCCAGTGTTTCCCTCGGTGCATGAGAATGCAATTTAACTATATTTTGTTAATTGCTGTAAGTAATTGCGCAACCAGAAACAGATCGGATTATCCGTGAACGGCAAGGGTATTATCGACTTGATGTTAATAGCAGTTTGTTTGCTTGCACTTTCCAGCGACGAATCAATAAGCGCCCACACTTTGCCTTTGTAAACTCATTTAGTATAGTTTTGTTAAGACAATGCAATGAACAAAAAGGAGTTTTGATTTGTTCTCGTTTAAATGTTGCCTTTGGTATCATACTGCCTAGTTCTTTGAGTGGATGCTCATTAGGCCGGAGCATTGGTTATAGGTCCGAACAATATACTCTTTTTTAGCGATTTTTTTTAAATTCGCTAATGAGATCTGCGTTTGTATATATATATATATATATATATATATATATATATATATATATATATATATATATATATATATATATATATATATATATATATATATATATATATATAGATATATCCAATCGATAACTGAAAAAATAATGGACAGATCTTGATCAAATTTATTGAGTACCTTCCTATTGCAAGTGGCTTGGATAAGTTTGTTAGCCAGGAAAATCGGATCAGGTTTTCCCGGAAAATTTTGTGTTTTCTTTTAAAAAAAATGTATATCTCCGGAAATAACAAAGTAAGGGCAACCCAATTGGGTACGCCGTGTTCGTATTATAAAGAGTGAACCCTGTAACAAGTCTTTAGCTGAACAAGACATTTTTCTTGTCGTTTATGCAACGAGGGTGGTTGTATGCGCGCGAGGGGGGAAGGAAAATCCCCACGACGAAGCAGACACCCCCCACCCCTTCCCCCTCGTGTGGATAAAACCACCCTCGTTGCATAAACCACAAGAAAAACTTCTTTCTTCAAATGAGCTAGAAAAGCATTTATTTGGATAACCTTATTTACAACGCATTTCTATTTGAAACTCCGCTTCTGTCACTTGCTACAGCCATAGTAGATAAAACCAGTCCTTTTTTTAAGGCATTCTTAAAGACTTTGATTCCTGTGACATATCGGGCTTTGTACAGGGTGGCTCAAATTCGAGCCTCATTATTGGTATCTCGGAAACTGTAAGAGATACAATCTCGGTTAAATTATGGCAAAGTTGCGTAATTTGATGCTCAGCAAAATGCAGTTTATAAAATTAGAAAATTCCGAACACTTCCGGTGGTAATCGTAAAAAACCGAAAACTCATAAAATCTGTTTTTTTTTTCGTTTTTTGAAAAGATATAACAAAAGGAATCACACATAATTAAGGTCACTTTTCCTCTCCTACATGATCCTGGCATTTTCAAATTTAAAATCCGATGTTTCGTCTTTCAGAAACCATCATCAACTCCATATTTTCAAATACGGCCCTGGATTTCATATTTTGTTGTCTTTGGACTACCTCAAAACAATGCCTCATCACAAGTTTTGAATTTCAAACGTTTTGATAACAAAAAATGACATTTTCAGTATTTCTTGAAAATATTTATACGACTCTGGTTTTGAAACAAAATATTTCTTCAATAATATAATTTCATTAAGTAGGTAAATATAAACCCGAATTTGTGATTATGAATGCACTGAGCTAAAAGAAGTTTTGATTTGCTCTCGTTTAAATGTTGCCTTTGGTATCATACTGCCTAGCAATGCAATGACATGTCTGTTCGTTCATCTCGGCGGCTTCGATATTCAAAAATATCAAGCTTGCTTGTCATAATATGACAATAGAACTTTTGACAATTTAACTTTCAAAATAAACATTAAGAGAGCAAAAATTGTGTTTTCCAATTTCGAGAAATGTGATATGCTTCGGATTTATTATAGTAATAACAGAAACTCGCACATTTCATGTGCACGGTATTAAGAGCAATACCCCGAGCGTCCACAACCCCATTATTAATATTTTAACAATTTGGACAGAAATTTAGGTAGTAAGAGAACCTTTTCTAAACAGATCTAACATCAGCGATAACTTTTTTTACAAATGTCCAACACAGTTAGGTCTTTGTTGCTTTTATCCGGAAAATTTCACGGTACCACAAATACAACCTCAAACAGCAGAATACGTGGGTAGGACGTGACCACAAAGTTACTTGTTGTTCCAAGTATTTCACTCGGCTTTTAGGAATTTTGAAATTTTCTATACATTTTAAAATAAATCCAATCAGAAACACGTACAACGCAATCAGACACGTCGCTTTTACTTATTCGGTAAAGCACTAAAGCCTCCCAAACGCGTTCTGCCCCGCCACGTCAAAATAACCAGATACGACCTGTTTCGACAAGACCAGAACTTGAGCTATTAGGGTTATTTTGTGATTTATGAATTGAATCTACGTTTGGTTTTGTGGTTTAGACATAATTCAAAATCTGAGTTATTTATTAAAATTTTACAACAAAAAAGGAACCTGAAGTTATCCCGACGCAGGGCTGATTTTTTGTGCGTGAATTTGAACTTCAATATCTAACTATTGTGCACTCAGGGATACACGATGTTGAACTCTTGATCAGTATTTCGATTTTAAACAAAACACGAGATTATACATAATTGTAAACTTCATGTTTAAATACGTCAAGTTATACATATTTTTCGCATGTGGCCGTTCTACGCTATCATATCAAAAAGTTTTAATCAGCGCAGGTTATGTAATCGCCCTGTGTATAAGTATATAGGAATATTTGAAATCTAATTGTTAATTTACATTATAGTATAGTTTATGCAATTCTGCAATTTCAGCATTTATAAATGTTTCTTTATAATACGTATACCTAATTTAGCAAGTTTATTTAGATCATTAACTCTGTTAACTTTAATAATGCAATTCAGTATTTTTTATTGTAAACTTCCACACCAATGACCTGATGTCACATGATCGACATCATAACACCCAAGTTGTTAAATATGTGTAGATCTATAATTTTAATCAGTTCTGTATTAGACTAAGCATTGTGTTTTTGCAGTTCTCGTATTTTTAATAAATTGTAACCCAACAAGCTTTTGAATAAATAAATAAATTTAATTTTAAAGCCGTATACCAGAGTTACAATTAATTTCGCGTTATCTAAATCAATCTGTATACCTGATACCACTGATTTTTAAGAAATGGCTGTAAATCTGAGCTCTAAGAGAAAGTAGTCATTATAGTATTTTATCAACCCTACATGTAATTGCATTTTTAGACTAGGTGCCAAGAGTCATGTTTATAATTTTATGTATTTTTGTTTCAGGTGAGCGGATATAATCTTTTGGTAACAGTTAAAGTGCATGGATGGTAAGCTAAAGGTTATTTTTATTCATAGCTAAGTTGGTTGCAGTATGGTTATCACTATATTTTATATTGCAGACATATAAATTAAGTAAAACTTTAATGTCGCTGTAAATGCGATGCAACAGATGATTTCCATTGGTACAGAAATGTCAATTTTCTAATTTTAGTTAAATGCATGAGAGAAAACGGAGTAGTAGCTAGACATAATAACCTTATTATTTATAACAGAGAAATTTAAATATAAAATTAGGCACGATAATTACTTTGAAAAATAGCTGAACCTACATATTGTACTTAACTGCAATCTACTAAAATTTATAGGTCCTAATAGTTTCTTACATGTTCTCTATACTGAATAACTTAATTATTACACAATAATGGGAAACTTAAGTTGACAAACAGAAGCCATGGCTCTCGACCAATATACCTCATTAGTAGAGTTAGGGAATTTCTTTCCCGTCGATTGATTGGTTGATTCCACTCTTTAAATGACTTTCATTTCCAAATTTATCAAGGTGAGGTATCATTCTTTTTATGGTACCATGTAGACAATTCAATGATCTATCAAACTCGAAAAGGGGGTTGTCATTTAAAAAAAATTCGATGACGTCATATATGAAAATCAAGAGTGTGAGAAACGTAAATTGTATGCAAAAATGTGCATTTCTGAAAAGTAGAGTTGACTGTCTGAGCATTTCGTCAAAACACAAATCGCTCGAATTTTAATGAATTTATTGCATAATTTTGTCGCTCGCTATTAGACCAAAAATTTATTGAAATTATCGGAACAAAATTACGACTAATTTATTAACAGACCGTGCATTCAACACAATACACCACAAAATAAAACAGAACTGTTAAATTTCACCTTTCACACTGCCAAAATTGGTAGTTACGAAGAAACGATTGATGATACCAAGTACGTTTTAGATAAAAGACAAGATAAAAAATTTAAGATAAGAGCCAGTGAAGTATTGCAGAGCAGATTATTATTTCGTTGTGTGCAAGTGAATGGAGAACATTTTGAACATTTATTATAAGAAGGGGACGTTTCTATTAAGTTTATTTTCGAAATTTCAATTTCAGGGTAAACTGTTTAGTTTTAATATTCCGGTATTAAATTTCCACCCCTGTATTGAAAACTGTAATATTAGACCATACATATGGGGTATCACCGCATTTAGAAAAATGTGATCCATCAAACTGTGATGTAGGGTTGCTATTTAAAAAAAAAGATAACATAATGGGGGTAAATGGTGGGAGTAAAATTACTTTTTGCTGAATAATGTATTTTATTCCATAAGTGTGTTTCACACTATATATATATATATATATATATATATATATGTATATATATATATATATATATATATATATATATATATATATATATATATATATATATATATATATATATATATATATATATATATATAGTGTCTCTTTAAAAGAAACTTGTATTGCAAATTTCATTAAAGTTACAAAAGCTTTCCAGAAGGAAACTTTATTTATATTTAGAAATGTTAAGTATCTGCAAATTATAAACGTCGCAGTTATTTTTCCTTATTAGGTGCCCGACTGATTTCGTTTTAGACAATCTGTATGAAATCTGTACACTATTACTTCTCAAAAGGTCCAAATAAAACAAAAAGAAACCATACATTCATCTAGCCGGAACCTTATGTGTAGAAGAGAAACACGCTACCACAATTAATTACAGAATTAGTGGCATTGCCATTGGAACATATTCAATGACTGCTGCGATCTTATGTGACGTCTTATGCTTAAGTTTAGAAATAAAAAATAAACTATTTTAAAAGCTATTTTTACAGAGACTTGACTTGATTTTGTTTACATTTTTACTATATTATGCTACGTTTTCAGTATAAAAATGTATTTGGCGCCATTCATCATGCTACAAATCTAGTGTATTTTAAAAATTTATTGAATCCCCCAGTTAAATAACAATTAGGTACTTGGTAAATTTTTAATTTCATGTTGTCTGTCATTTGCGATATTTGTGGCCGAGATTTCACGATTGTTGGTTGGTGCTCTATGCCTGTTACTTATTTTGTTTCGTTACCGTTGATGTATGGTTTATACATGTTGTATGAGTCACTATACGCGTTATAGTAGCTACTCTGTCTTAACCACTAAGTCGTTTCAACGCAGGTCTTTCAGATTTTATTTTTAATTTGGAAAAAACTTTAAATATTGTGTACCAAATTACTTAAGATTCACAAAATAGGTTTATTTATACCATTTATAGCCACATGTAAGGACTCATTTCAGTTACTCTAATACTTATATACATACTATATATATATATATATATATATATATATATATATATATATATATATATATATATATATATATATATATATATATATATATATATATATATATATATATGTGTGTGTGTGTGTGTGTGTGTGTGTGTGTGTGTGTGTGTATGTGTGTGTGTGTGTGTTTTACTATAACTAATTATGAAAAAACAAACATGAAAAAACCTTTTTGTAAATTTGACTGAAGTCGAAAAGTGCCAAACTGACATATGAAGCTAACTATTGTGTATTTGTTTTTTTTTAATTGTTTTTTTTTAATTTTTTTTTTTTTTTGGCTAGGAAATATAAATAGGGGTGGTGATTTCTAAAATTATTATCTTTCTTTAAGTTTATAAAATTGTTAAAAGTAATTTCAAATTCTTCCAAACATATTCTTTTATTACTTAAGGTTTCACAGTGTAAAATAGAAACAATACTAAAATTTATATTGTGGCCAGTGTCGAGATTATGTTTAGTCAAAGCGCAAGTTCTTTTTTGTAAACGTATGTCACTTTTGTGCTGTGTCAATCTATCTTTAAGGACTCTGGTTGTTTGGCCAATATGTTTCAAACAAGCAGAGTCCTTAAAGATAGATTAACACAGCACAAAAGTGACATACGTTTTCATCTTGACCCCTCTATTAGTGAATTTTCTTAATGAAAATTCACTAATAATGCTGAAAATTGAAGCATAATTTCCACGTAACTGTGATAATCTACTCTCCTCAGAAAGACATTCTCATGAAATGAATTTAGGGTCCATGACTTGACCACAACGGAAATATTCCCATTCCTGTACCCATAAACTTCTGAAACGTTATATTACACAAGTTTTAACGAGAAAATGTCGATTTTTACCAAATCACTCCTCATTTATCCGCTACACCCTGAAACGCTCTTACCTAAACAATTCGAAGCGTTCCTTTGCCGGGTGCTAACTGAGTATTAAATTTAAAGATGATATCTCAATTCGTTTTAAAGTTACTGCGCCTACTAACAGACAGGCGTACAGGCGGACAATCGTTCCAGAATCAAGTTTTATTTATGTTTTGAGACTTTTAGCGCCGTTTTAGCAAAAAAATTCGAAATATCTGTCACTGATATTTTACTCACACACATTCAACCCCTAATTTAATTTCAGCACAGGATACCAGATGTTTGATGAAATTGAAAGTTTTCTAATAAACAAATCTAAAACGTACTCTTACTGGAGTAACGAAAAATATTCAATTTTCACCAAATCAACGCTTCATTCATCCCCTATCCCTTGGAGAGATTTCACCCAAAAACAGTTTCAACCGTTCATTTATCAGGTGCTAACTGTATACCAATGTTTTCTATATGTTTTCTCACTTTTTACGACGTTCAAGCGGATTTTTTTTTTAATTTTTGTCGCCGATACTATATTTGCATACGTATTGACGATGTGGAAGTAATACAATATATAGTAAAGTGGTTTAAAAGTTTGCTTCTTCTGATGACGCTAACCTTGTTAGTGCAACGCTCGTCAGGTCTTTAAAAGGTGTGTTTTGGTGATTTGGGTTCTCCAAGTGTACTTATAGAAAATAGAAATAACACCCAGTGTTACCATTTTCTTACCGGGACTTATAAAACGCTTTTCTATGGTCTATTTTTTCCTACTAAACTCTCAATTAACTTTCTAAAGTCACTACGTTCCCTTTTTTATGTTCCTTGTCTTCAGAGGCGAACTAATAGCAAATTGCTATTTTGATGTTATTTCGTAAAAAGCAGAGGCAAATTCGCATTATCTTTGTAACTACAGTAAATGCGCACCCACCCGCCTAAAGCGGAGAGGTGGTTGTGATTCAATTAATATTATAAAGGAGAAATTTAAGACCCCCACAAACAAGTGTTGGCAAACAAAAAAGTATTTTGATAGAGAATGGGGCTTTAAACGTTAGAGAAACCTGTGTTCTTGTTGTTTCGATGGAGCTGTGTGCGAATTTGCATTATAAAAATTGTACGTCGCCGTCGAATTACCATTATTTTTACTTTTTCGAGACGCAACTCGGAATGGGCTTTATGCAAATTAACCAAATTAACAAAACCAACATATTTTCAGATGGATTTTGTGGATATGACTTTTTAAAAGCGTGAACTTTCTAATTGGTTTAAAAGAAGTGTATTAGTGAATATTCAGATATGTAGGGAAAAAGTCCCCACGCAGAAAGTGCGTTATGGCCTCGTCACAGTCTAAGGGGACTGTCGCAACCATGCCCCCTCTGTATCCAGCAGTTAATTACAGCTTATTGTAGCATTCGCACTTCATAAATTCCAAAGCTTATCGTCCCCTTTCCCCTTCCTTTCAATTATGTGTTTATAAGATAATTTTTTTATGTCATGTCTCTAAATATGTCCAACGAATCTTACCTGTCTCCTCTTAATTTCTTGCAGCAAGCGTCCTTCTTTAGCACCTTCTTTAGCACACTCTTATTTGTCTTTCTATCAGTGTCACTTACCTTTTCAATTTTGTTCGATGTTTACATTTCCTTTTTGTCCTTATTATTCAGCATCTGCACCAAAAATAACGGCCTTCAGTCCCCGGGAGACCTTAAATTGTCAGAAGGTGCAAAGAACCTCCGGAAGGACTTTAAAAATTTGAACGTGGAATGTTAGAAGCCTTTTTAAGGCTGATAAAGTGGAGAATTTAGCATTGGAGATGAGCAGACTGAGAATAAATATACTTGGAATTAGCGAAGTCCGATGGCCAGGTAATTGAAAACTTACAGCTGACAACGAGACATTATATTTCCCGGGTACTCACGACCAATAGAAGCACCCACGCGGAGTCGGAATATTGGTGGACAATGACAGTAACAAATCAATCACAAGCTTTGCCTGACTCTCAGACAGAGTAATGATGTTACAACTACAAACACGAAAGGAAAGAATGAATTCTACAAGTCTACGCATCGACGACAGGAAGCGAAGACTGAGAAATCGAATAATTCTGTGAGCAAATGAAATAGTTAGTGAAAAACATTAAAAATCATGAAGTTATAATTATCATGTGAGAGCCAAAATTGGTATAGGAAAGTGTGGAGACCTGATCGGAGAACATGGACTTGGAGAGCGCAATGGGAGGGGGCGAAGGATCAGTGGAATTTATACAAGAGAAAGAAATGGTAGTAACAAATACACTATACAAACTGCCACGTAGAAGACTGTATCTTTGGAAGTCGCCCCAAGACACGGAAAATAAAATCGTAGGAAATAAAATTGACTACATTATGATCGGAAAAAGACACAGAAACAGCATAAAATCAGCCAAATCATACCCAGGTGCAGACATTGCTTCCTATTATAATTCAGTAGTCGCAACGTTGAGACTAAACCTAAAACGCATTAAAAACCCATAAAGACAACAAGATTTACATCCTAAAACTAAAAAACAAATCAGCAGGAATAAGTTTGTAGAGCAGGTAAATAACGAAGTACACACAGTGCAAAGAAAGCACCAAGACGAACAAACGTGACCATTAAATGGAATAACATTAAGAACACAATGTTGGCGATAAGTAAACGAGAGCTAAACCAAGAAGCTGAAAAAAGAAAATGAAAAAGAATGGTTGAAAGAAGAAATTTTGCAGTTGATGAAAAAAAAAAAACAAGAGAAGTTAAAACTAAGGACAAGTAAAGGTACAAAGAGCTACATCAGCAAATACAAAAGAAGGGAAGGGAAGCAAAGGAGCACTGGCTGAACCTGAAATGTAATGGAATTGAAATGCGGCAAAAGAGACACGACTCTTTTAACATACATAAAGGGTCAAAGAAATGACCGGAGGCTTCAAAAGGAAACAGAACTACATACTGGTGGATGAGAATGGAAATATGATTTTAGGCCTAAAAGACAAACTCAGAAGATGGGAGGAATATACTGAGAGACTGTTTCAAGGTGTTTTAAATAGGCCTTAGTTAGTGGAGAATGTAGAAACAGATAGCACAGAGATAGCAAATTAAGAAGTACCATACGCACTTAAAAACGCAAAAAATTGAAAAGCGCCTGGCACGGACGAATTCCCTGTGGAACTGCTCAAACTGCCCAAAGAAAGTAACACAGTAATACTTATAAAACTCTTCAATTCGATCTACAAAACCGGAGTTATATCCAGTGAATGGTTAATATCCACATTTGTTGCAATACCAAAGAAGAACAGTGCAAACAAATGTGCAGATCACAGGACCATAAGCTTAACGAGCCACACACTGAAAGTGTTTTTAAAACTAATACATAACCGGATATATAGAAAGCGACACGCCGACATAAGTGACTCATTTTGGGATTCGTAACGGGGTGGGCACGAGAAAGCCACTATTTGGTGTAATCGTAATAACCCAGCGCTGTCTGGACTCCAACAAGGATGTATACACTTGCCTAGTGGGATACGAAAAGGCATTTGACAGAGTTCGACATGACCAACTCATAAAAATCCTAAGACAGAAACATTAGAGACTCAAGATATAACAATTATAGAAAACCTATACTACAACCAGACAGCAAACTTTAGAATAGACAATGTACAGGCGGGATATATAGAGATCAGACGCGGAGTACGACAGGGATGTGTTCTTTCTCCCTTATTATTAAATCTTTATTCAGAGAAAGCACACGAGGAAAGAACTGGAATGCTGGTTAACGGGATACCTGTTTCAATCATAAGGTAGGCAGACGACACTGTGATGTTAGCCGGAAATGCTAACAAATTACAAAGAATAGTACAAAAAGTACATGACGTCTCGATACGGTTTAAATATGAATCTAAACAAAACGAAATTCCTCGGGTTCACCAAAACCCCAAACCCTAACATACAACTGATAGTGGACAACCAGAGCATAGAACGAGTGTACCAATATAAATATCTAGGCACATTAATTAATAGCAATAACGACTATTCTAAAGAACTAAGGACAATAATAGAAAACGCACGCCTTTATAAATATGAAACAGTTCTTCTGCAATAGAGCTTTAAACAACGATCTCAAAATGCGTATGGTGAGATGTTACAAATTCTGTTATACGGTATGTAATCGGGCACCCTCGCAAAAGCGATGATGAGAAAGATACAGGCCTCTGAGATGTGGCTCTACAGGAGGGTGTTGAAAGTACCCTACGTCGATAGGGTTACAAACGAGGAAGTTTTGCGAAGACACACAAAACATACATAACTGAACACTTAAATGAAAATCATGAAACTACCATACCTAGGTCACATCATGAGAGGAACGAGATACCAAATGCTGCAAATGTGTATTGTATTGTGGCATTGTATTTGAGAGAGTTGAATATCTGCAGGTTACGCCCTTCGGAGGGGGCGTAAATTCATCGGCCCCGTGTCCATGCGATGTTGGGCACGTTAAAGATTCCTATCCTCTTTACAGAAAGGCTAGGGTTCGAAAAAAATTCCAGCATAGTAAGGTGAACTGCATCGTTAACATATGCGGCACTGGTCTGGTGGCCTAAGGTGACACAATCCAGTGCCAAACAAAAACTAGGCAAGATCCAAAGGATGGCTTGCCTAGGCATCACAGGGGCCATGTCTTCAACCCCAACAGCCGCCATGGAGGTGTTGCTGGATCTACCCCCCCTACACTTCGTTATTATGGGAGAGGCCAGGCTAGGACTATACAGACTAGCCTGCAATGGTAGACTGAAGATCAACCCAGGCTTCAGGGGCCACTGCAAAATTCAGGAGATCGTGAAGGAACCCATGCTTGAAATGAGGTCAGACTTCGCGAGCCCGCGAATGTGCAGGGAAAACAACTTCACAGTGGAAATCCCTGATCGCGGGGCATGGCGGGAGGAGACACCGGGCATACCACGGGACGCGCTCGTCTGGTTCACGGACGGATCTGGCGGGGAGCGTGGGACGGGGGCAGGTGTTTACTCGGAAGGACCGAGGGTAAGTCACAGTATTTCCCTCGGAGCCCATGCAACGGTGTTTCAGGCCGAGATGTACGCCATCCTGCACTGTGTGCGGGAGAACAAGAGGAGGGGCTACACCAACAAGCGGATCCTCATAGCCACAGACAGCCAGGCAGCCCTTAAGGCACTAAGTAGCCCACGGGTAAATTCCTGGCTGGTGAGTGAGTGCCGAGACGAGACGAGCGACCTGGCTGGGCAGAATGAGGTGACCCTCATCTGGGTGCCGGGTCACTCGGGGGTCAAAGGCAATGAAGAAGCTGACAGTCTCGCAAAGAGGGGGTCAGCAGAACCATTTATGGGACCAGAACCGGCTCTGGGCGTGTCAAAGAGCACTGCCAGGGGAGCCATTAAGTCCTGGGTCAGAAACCAACACAAGGTGTACTGGGCGGACTGTCCAGGGCTCAGACATGGGAAGTCAATAATTGACGGACCCAGTTCAAAGAGAGCTGTGGAGCTGCTAAACCTTAGCAGAGGACAGCTCAGAAACACAACAGGTCTCTTGACGGGACACATGGCCGTCAAGAAACACCTACATAAAATGGGGCGGTTCGAAGGGGACCTCGCATGCAGACTCTGCGGCGAGGGGGAGGAATCAGCCCAGCACATCTTGTGCGAGTGTATAGCTCTGGACCGGAAAAGACAACTGATCTACGGTCACTCTAGACCGGAGACAGAGCAATATAAAACTTCACCCTACCAATCGCTGTGCAGACTAGTTCAAGGCACAGTGATTTTGGAATGGGTGGAGTAAGACTAGGGGTATGCACAATCAACCAAGGGTTGCGGTGCTATCGGGGCGGCAAGGCCGCGGACGAGCCCTGAGGGAACAAAAAAAAAAAAAAAGGTGAACTGCTCCCTGGCGTCGGCGATTGGCCATAGTCGCGAAAATAGACCGACGTTAAATGATATAAAAAAAAGATTTCTTTCTTCTTTACATCTCTTCTAATAACTTATTTAACTGGCGTTATGTAGGGACTTTATAACAAAAACTTTCTCTCAAGCATTATTGTACAGATAGCTGTAAAAATAAATTGACCTTAAATCGGCTTACATTCACATTTTATATGGTTATTTTAAACTTTCTTTATATGAAAAGAGTCAAACCGTACAGTTCTACCCAGAGTTTAGCCCGTGCCTATAAAAAAGCTGTACGAAAACGAGGTGGGCAAACAAATGAGAGCAATTAACGAAATAATGCTTTGACTTTGATATGAGATTAATTCTTTAGTGAAATTGGGGTTCCTTGGTCGCCTGCAAAGAACAATGGACGTTCACGAAAATTCTCATTAGTTTTACAATTCTGTGTCAAGTTCGCCGCAGAGTATTTTCTGTTTTACATGTTTTATGTTTATTTCTTTTTATGTTGGCTTGTTACGTTATGCGACAGTCCTATAAAAAGGCCACAGGCACATAACACAGACTTGCTTGCTTTTGCCGAAACATTGGTTTTTACATTAATTAAGTAGTATACTGTTTGCGGTTTTGTTGTGCAACAAATTTTTCAGTGAATTTTCTTAAAAAAAACCACTAATGAGGAAATTCCGACTTTTGAAAAAATTTCTTCAAATAAACGCTAATTAGGTCACCTAGAACACATATCCTGGGTCAGTTTCAATGTTTATATGTTTATATAATATGTACCACATCGTTAACTCAAAAAATAATGGGCCGATTTTGATTAAGTTTGGTGAATGCCTTCCCTTGTTAAGTGGCTTGGATAAGTTCGTTAGCCAGGAAAATCTGCCCAGTCCAAAAAGATTAAACATCGCTTGTTTTAATTAGACAGTCCGATTCCCCCGTCCGTACCAGTTCTGAGCTGACTTTAAATGTATCTAATTTCGACCACGTTAATTATAATGCATGTTTGTAAGAAAATAAATTTCGAGATGCAGCAAGTGCGTTATGTTAGCGAATTTTTATTAAAATCGGTTCAGTGCAAATAGATTAAAGAGTGCTTTGTTTTAATTAGACCGTCGGATTCGCCCGGTCGTGGCAGTTCTGAGCTGACCTTTAATGTATCGAATTTAGACCACGTAATCGTAATACATGTTTGTATAAAAAGAAATTCGGAACGCAGCAAGTGCGTTATGGTAGCAAATTTCTATTAAAATCTGCTCAGTCCAAATGGATTAAACAGTGCTTTGTTTTAATTAGATAGTCGGATCCCCGGTCCGTACAGTTCTGACCTGACCTTTAGTGTATCGAATTTCAACCACGTAAATATGATGCATATTTGTAAGAAAAGAAATTCGTGACGCAGCAAGTGCGTTCTGGTAGCGATTTTTATTAAATGCTTCAAATTTGAATAGCTCAATTTGCTATTAACCTATAAGGTTCGTTGGCCAGGAAACTAGTTTTTTCGGGAAGATTTTAGGTTTATTTTCGAAACATTTTTGTACATGTTCAAACATAAAGTTATTTTAATGATATATGGTACATTGTTTCTACTATATAGACCACACTGGTGACCAAATTTGAGGCCTGATTTCTTTAAAAAACACATATTTGCTATTTAAAACATTTTAATGAAAATTCACTACCATAACGCACTTGCTGCGTCCAGACTTTTTAGTTCTTATTTTATTCGTGGTGATATGCTAGCTGTTTCCAATACCTATGTCTTAGAGAGCTTAAAATGTTTAGTAAGTATCTATTATTTTATATATTATATTGTATACAGTGCGATGGTAAAGTTTGGAACATAATATAATCTTTTCACGAAAAAACCTTGGACAGGTCAATTTTATCCTTTCAATTGCCAACTTATGACGTAAAATTACATTTACGACGTCACCTATTTGTGGATGAGGTCATCATAAGTTTTTTTTATCCATGTTTTTTTTTGCTGTTTTCTCATAGCCATGCTTAGTGCTTAAATGATGATAAAAAATTGAAACCTGACGTAACAATTTTTTTGAAAATAATGGCATTATTAAGGTACTTTGAAGAATGGAAACGTAAGTTTAATGGAAAAAATTATCAAACCAAGGAAAACAAACAAAATTTAGCGTAAATGTTCAAATTGTTCTCCACCTACCATTGGCAATGACCGATATAATTGTAAATACTTTGTACATTGCGCCAAAAAATGTCAGTACTAGTTTGCTCCACTTCAGCGCGAATTCTTTGTTGTAGCTCCTAGATTATTTGTTCTGTTGAAATAAACTTTCCATTTGAAATAACCCCATAGAAAAAATCAAAACGAGTTAAGTCTGTGAACGCCGTGGCCACTCAATTGCTCTTCGACCCCATATTCATTTTTCAGGAAATGTGGCATCTAGATATTCACAGACATCTACACAAAAGTAAGGAGGCGCCTCGTCTTGCCGAAAACAAATATCTTAATGGGGCACATCGGTAACGAAGCGCTTTTCGAATTTTTTTGATAAGCCTTACCCACCTTAATTTCATGAGTTCTATCACCTCCCGGAGTTTGTCCGAACAATTTAGTTACACCCTGTATATATATATATATATATATATATATATATATATATATATATATATATATATATATATATATATATATATATATATATATATGTTCAGAAAGATTTCCGCGGTCTTTAATGTGAGACATATTTGGTTTTCGGGTTGAACCGGGTCCAGAATTTATGAAAACTTGACGTTTCGGCTCCTGTTTTGGAGCCATTTTCAAGAGGTAAAGGAAATATCAAAGGACACTTAAGGCCTCAATCTGCCTACTCCTTAGAGTGGTGTACAAAGATGGGTAAAGGAAATATGAATGGACACTCTAAAGCCTCAATCTGCCTACTCCTTAGAGTGGTGGACAAAGGTGGGTAAAGGAAATATGTAAGGACACTCTAAGGCCTCAATCTGCCTACTCCTTAGAGCGGTGGACAAATGTGGGTTGGGTTGTAGGCTGATTGAGGCCTTAGAGTGTCCTTACGTATTTCCTTTACCTACCTTTGTCCACCACTCTAAGGAGTAGACAGATTGAGGCCTTAGAGTGTCCTTACATGTTTCCTTTACCCACCTTTGTCCACCACTCTAAGGAGTAGGCAGATTGAGGCCTTAGAGCGTCCCTACATATTTCCTTTACCCACCTTTGTCCACCACTCTAAGGAGTAGGCAGATTGAGGCCTTAGAGTGCCCTTACATATTTCCTTTACCTCTTCAAAATGGCTCCAAAACAGGAGCCGAAACGTCGAGTTTTCATAAATTCTCGACGCGGTTCAACCCGAGAACCAAGTATGTCATATATATATATATATATATATATATATATATATATATATATATATATATATATATATATATATATATATATATATATATATATATATATATATATATATATATTGTATGTATAGTCTAAAATTGTCATAAAATATAAAGTCTGGAAGCCTAGTTCACGCTCATTTGAACACATTTTTTCAAAACTCAAAAGTGGCGGTCTCCACATTAGCGGAATATCGCTAAAAACGTAAAGAAAAGTCCAGCCCTGTGAAAAGGAATGCATAAAGTGAATGAGTTTACCACCTTTAAATTAGATTAATTGCTCGAAATCCTCTCCATTGTGTTCTAAAGACGGTTGTGCACGACGTAACCAAAAGTCAGCGGCGGAATGAATAAACAGGTTTGCCTGTAATTGTTGCTGCAGCTTGCTCAATTCGGACCATTATTTTCCTCCGTATATCTACTGGCGTCTTGAATACTTACCCTTTATATATTTTCACAAAAAATTACAAGGATCAAGGTCTGGTGACAGTGGTGGCTAACCACTTGGTTTATTTTAACCTACCCAGAGCGATACGGAAACATTCTGTTTACACATTTCCGCATTTTCTCTCAAAAATGGGCAGGTGCCCCATCCCGCTCTAATCCGATGTTATTTATAATATTCAAGGGTACCTTTTCTAAGGTCGCTTTCCAGAAACTGCAAATAGCGTTCACCTGTTAAACGAATAGGTAATATGTATGGCTTAACAGGTATTCCAATTACTACAATTTCTGCGAACACATATTAACCTAAAATCGTTGCTAAAAGTTTTTCTTTTGACAGCGTGAGCGTTTTTATAATACCTAATTGTGAGAATTGTTGATTTGATTTTGAGTAAATAATGCCTCTTCCAGAAATAATATTTTTGTAGTGAAGTGTGGTTCATCTTCATTTTGCTGCGTCCTAAATGTTCTAAGAAAGTTATTATTAGGTTTTATTTTTTCCTTTTTGAGGTGTTCCAATAAGCATCGTTTTACCATAACCTCTTCTAAAAGATTTTATTCATCTCTTGATCGGTGTATCTTGTCGTTTCCATTTTTCTCCGTGCTTGAGAACGTTTTATTATCTTTATGTACTGAATTCACAATAAACTTTAAAAAAATTGTAAGGCGTCAATATTGAATTTAAGAGATGTTTTAAGGATACGCGCGTATAACTTTATATAAATATATAAAGTTATACTTAAATAAGAGAGTTAATAGTTTAAGCCTTAAGCCTTAGTATTTTGTAGATCATCAATTTGATACTATCGCAATTTTATATTGAAAATCAGAAATTTTAGCTATTTTAATTGACTGGAAGTAGGTAAAATATTTAATATAACAACCTCTTACTTCGGCTTTAGTATGTGGGGAGAAACATAATAAATTCCATATAGTACATAGACATTTTCTCTCACATAGTTGGTGCAAAAATCACGTAATTAAATTCCATATCACTTCACTTTAGCTGTATTGATTAAAATCTTGGAATTGTGCAATAAGTGTGTCCTTGCTTTTGTCTGCTAATTCTCAGTGTTGCCTTTGTTACTTACAGGACCAATTCAAACAAATCTAGATGAACTCTTACAGACTTTTTGAGATTAGCAAAGTGTAGAATAAATCTTTAAAAAAAAATTGAGATAAGTCTACAAAATCTGTGAAAAGTATTTCTCCTGGAAACCACCTTGCATCAAAAACGTAAAAATAATGTACATATATTTTTCACTGAATCAAAAAAGATTCAGAGAACTTATTGACAGTTCTTATTATTTTTCAAATTTTGGATTTTTAAAGTTTCCACAGAAAAAAAAAAAACTTTCAGAACTAAGTCTTATTATGTGAAATTTTGGAAATGTTTCAAAAATTAAAAATGAAATGTTTGTTTCGAAAGTTTTAGAGGAAAAAGTTGTTTTCTCACCTTGAAATTTAGTGTGTTAGAACTAACCAATAAATGGTGAAAATCTATTACTGGGATTTCGCTTAATTTCCGAAAAATTGCCCAATTCTTCATTTTGCCGGAAAACTATTTTAATTAAGGAAAAGTCACTTGGTATATTTGATCGGGGTTGAATGGGTATTCAGACAAGCATAAATTGAGGCGTAGAATTTTTGTTGTTTAAAGATCAGAGATAAAAATGTTTTCCATTTGGTGCACAGTTTTTGGATATTACTTTATAACTATATATATATATATATATATATATATATATATATATATATATATATTGTGAGACGGCTTTTTTCCCTGTCAGAAAAATTATGGAAACCTTCGGGACACTACATGTGTCCCGAAAATCGTGGCGAAACTTTGGACTGAGTTTTCAGGTTAATTGATTAGTGTTAGATCTAAGATCTCTCGGGCGCCAGCACTGGTGGTTACTGGAGCTAGTGGTCTCCTTAGGGATACTTGTCACCAGCTTTTTTTTATGTCAACAACACACCACGAGGGCTTACAGCCTAAATACTATCGTACCGTGGGTGTTGACAAGGAGGAAAGAGGCAGCGTGTTAATTCTGGACTTGAAGGTTTGGAGGTTCGGAGGAGAAGGAAAAACATGTGCCGGCAAGGAATTCCACAACTTGGAAGTCCTCGGGACAAAAGAGCGGGCATAACAAGATGTTCTATGTCTAGTGACCTGGACATTAAAAGGGTGCATTCGCTCTGTTTTCCTGGTAGATCTGCTGGGGGCAGCAGGTGGGGGAATTATGGAGGAAAGCTCCTCTGAGCAGTGCCCGCGCAGATATCTATAAAAGAGAGAGAGGTCACCAACGGCACGTCGGTGGGCAAGGGATGGAAGCCTTTGGGTGAGGGTAGGGTCACCGATGAGACGTATAGCTCTCTTTTGAATGGAGTCCAGGATAGCGAGTGTAGAAGCGGCAGCTGCACCCCAGATGTGGGAGCAGTATTCGAGGTTTGGCCTTATTTGTGAAGTGTATAAGGTATAGAGATTAGTTTGTGAAAAGTATTTGCGAGCCCGGAAGAGGAAACCCAATTTCTTAGCAGCCGCTTCTGCAATTGATGTAACATGTTGGTGCCAATTAAGATTTCGATCCACAGAAATGCCAGCAAGCGAAAAGGACTCATTACTTTGAATAACTTGGTTGTTCATTGTGATGGGTCTAGGTCTGCTGTATCGCTTGTGAGAAAGAAAGCAAGACTTAGTTTTGGTGGGGTTGAATTGTACAAGATTTCTACTTCCCCAGTCTAATATTTTTTGGAGGTCTACGGAGACAGAACCCTCCATGAGTCTGCGATCCTCATCTAATTGGGCTAAAGAGACAGGCTTAGAATATTGTACGTTTGAGTGGAGGGTGCTGTCGTCCGCGTAACTGTGAACTGGGTTGGATGTGCTAGAGAGGAGGTCATTGATGTGGAGAAGAAACAAAGTAGGGGCTAAAGCTGAACCTTGAGGAACTCCTGCATTAATTGGATACAGTTTAGAGGAATGGCCATCCACAACAACAGATATGCTCCTGTTGGAGAGGAAATTTGCTGTCCAGGTACAAAGTTTTGGTGGTAGGCCATATGCCGGAAGTTTATTAAGCAGCGCTGCGTGCCAGACCTGGTCGAATGCTTTGGATATGTCTGGAGCAACAATCTGGGATTCACCGTGTTGTTCCATAGACTTGTTCCAAGAATGGGTGACAAAGGAAAGGAGGTCTACAGTCGATCTGCGCTGACGGAATCCATACTGCCTGTCGTGGATTAGACTGTGTTTTTCAAGGAATTTTAGTAGTTCGGTGTTTATATACTTTTCCATCACTTTAGAGATGACTGAAAGGAGAGAAATAGGCCTGTAGTTGCTAGGAAGCGCTTTGGATCCTTTCTTGGGGATGGGTTGTACTCGAGCAGTTTTCCAGTTACTAGGGAATATGCCTTTATTGTAAGATATCTGAAACAGACGAGTCAGGACAGGAGCAAGTTCTGGTGCGCATTTTTTGCTGGGATCTCGTCAAGGCCAGAGGCTTTCCTGGTATTAAGAGAAGAGAGCATCTTTCGTACCTTTTTAGTTTTGAAAATGATATCAGTCATTTTATGCGCGACATTGGGGACTGTTGGTGGTTGAACATTTGGAGGTGGGTTGAGAGTAGAATTTCCGGCAAACAACGAAGCAAAAAGTTCAGCCTTGCCCAGGGCGGTAGAAACAATTTCATCACCCGAGACAAGAGGTGGGAACGTGCTCTTGCAGAAATTATTCCCAATAGACTTAGCAAGAGTCCAGAAGGGTTTGCCGCCGTTGGAGCTTGAGAGGACTTTGTTTTTGATGTGGTTATTAAACGAGTTTTTTGCCTCAGAAAGAATGCGGACATAGCGGTTTCTTGCGTCGTTGAATGCTTGACGATTTTCTTGACTGGGATTGTGTAGAAGCGTTTTGTGAGCTTTGACCTTTTCAAGTCTGGCCTTGTCACAGGATTTAGAGAACCAGGGCTTTTGAGTGGCTGAAGAGGTTTTCTGTGTACGTGGAATAAATAATTCCATGCCAGCTTGGATAATTTCGGTGACGTTTTGTGAGATATCAGAGGGGTCAGGATGAGAGAAGCAGACAGACGCCCATGGAAATGAGGAAAAGTAATCCCGCATTTCGTCCCAGTTTGCGGAGTTGTAGTGCCAAACGATACGTGGGTGTGATGACTGTGTGACCTCGGGTTGCATTGCACAGGAAGCAGTGACCATTGCTCAAATACAATGCCAGAACCTCGGTTGATATTAATGTTACAGTTTGTACTGAAAAAGTGAAAGGAGAACCCTGGGATTGAACCCAGTACCCTTCGGTTCAGAGGCACACGTTCTTACCTCTGAACCACCGAGGCTCTATTGGTTCGACTGAGTAAAGGGCAAAGTTACACTAACTTTATATATGGTCTTGCTAAGACTTTATGCTTTGGGATAAGGCGGTGTTACAATTAAAACTCCGCGTAATATGTACAAGTTAGGTGTTTCATTGCAAACGGACGCGGCGCATAGGCCGCTGTCTATTATATTATCCCCCTTTTAGTGAATTTTCTTAAAAAAAATTCACTAATGAGGAGATCCCGACATTTGAATTTTGAAAAAATTTCTTAAAATGAGCGCTAATTAGGCCCCCCAGAAAACATATCCGGGGTCAGTTTCAATTTTTATATGTTTATATATATATATATATATATATATATATATATATATATATATATATATATATATATATATATATATATATATATATATAGATATAGATATATATATATATATATATATATATATATATATATATATATATATATATATATATATATATATATATATATATATATGTATCACACCGATAACTCAAAAAATAATGGGCCGATTTTGATAAAATTTGGTGAAAAAATTCCTTTTGCAAATGGCTTGGATGAGTTCGTTAGTCAGGAAAATCTGCCCAGGTTTTCCCGGAAAATTTTGTGTTTTCTTTCGAAAAAAATCTCCGGAATTAACAAAGTAAGGGCAACCAAATTTGGTACACAGGTTTACATCCTTATAGGTAAGTTACCTACCAAAATTTAGCTACTTAGGTCAAAAGACAAAAAAGTTATAGGCATTTAAAAATAAATAAATTGAAGTTTTCCTCAAAACGTCAAAGTGGCGATTTAAAATGTCAAAATTGGCAACATTTAGGCAAATAACTTAAATCTAATACGGGCTATAGAAATAAAATGTCTCAAGAAGGATGTTTTACAAACCCTAAAGTCTTAGTTTCAACCGTCATAGTCCTTCATTTTACTAAAATATTTGGAGAAAATTCATTTCAAATAGACCCTTTCTCTGATGCTTGGCAGTAGCCTTAGCTATAGAGTTTATCATTTAATGGTATATAATTTTTATCGAATTTTCGTAAAAAATTAATAAAGCTCAATATATCCGTTATTATATAAGATATGAAGAAAATTTGTATATATTAATTATAGGGTGTCTTGAGCTACATCTTAAAATAATATTTCTGCAATCACAGGCTGGCCCATAAGTCGTTGGTGATACAAATTTCCTTTTTTTAATCAAACACGCCTTATGTTATTGCATTTTCCATCGAAATATAATGCATATTTGTAAGAAAATAAATTCTGGACGCAGCAAGTGCGTTATGGTAGCGAATTTTGATAAAATGTTATATATTTGAACAGCTCAATTTGCTATTAACCTATAAGGTTGACCAAGAAACGTGTTTTTTCGGGAACATTTTAAGTTTACTTTTGGAAATTTTTGTACATTTTCACACAATAAAGTTATTTTAATGGAACATGGCACATTGTTTTTACTATAGTAACCAAATTTGATGCCTGCTTTCTTAAAAAAACACACATATTTGTTATTAAAAAGATTTTTATGAAAATTCACTACCATAACGCACTTGCTGCGTCCAGATTTTTTTAAATTGAAACAGAGTGAAATTTCCTCAGGAATTGATTGCCTATCGACCGGACTTTACGATTGTCACGCTATTTCTTGTCTACGGTCACGTACTCCATGGATAACTAGACCACGGATGTGGTTAGAGAAGAAATAACTCGGGACGCAGCAAGTGCGTTATGGTAGTGAATTTTCTTAAATATGTTTTTATTGCAAATATGTCTGTTTCTTTTTATTTAAGAAAGCAGGCATCAATTTTGGTTACCAGTATAACCTATATACTAAAAACAATGTGCCATGTTTCATAAAAATAACTGTATTGTGTGAAAATGTACAAAAGTTTCCAAAAGTAAACTCAAAGTGTTCCCACAAAAACTCGTTTCATGGTCAACCTTATAGGTTAATAGCAAATTGGGCTATTCAAATATGAAGCATTTGATCAAAATTCGCTACCATAACGCACTTGCTGCATCCAGAATTTCTTTTCTTATAAACATGTATTATATTTCGATGGAAAATGCAAAAATGCAATAACATAAGGCGTGTTTGATTAAAAAAAATAAGAAAATTTGTATCACCAACGACTTATGGGCCACCCTATGAGTGTAGAAATATTTTTTTAAGATGTAGCTCAAGACATCCTATAATTAATATATAAAAAAATTTTTTCATATCTTGTATAATAACGGATATATTGAGCTTTATTGATTTTTTACGAAAATTCGACAAAAATTATATACCATTAAACGATAAACTCTATAGCTAAGGCTACTGCCAAGCATCAGAGAAAGGGTCTATTTTAAATTAATTTTCTGGAAATATTTTAGTAAAATGAAGGACAATGACGGTTGAAACTAAGACTTCAGGGTTTGTAAAACATTCTTCTTGAGACATTTTCTTTCTATAGCCCGTACTAGATTCAAGTTCTTTGCCTAAATGTTGCCAATTTTTGACGTTTTAAATCGCAACTTTGACATTTTGAGGAAAATCCCAATAATTTTTCATTTAAATGCCTATAACTTTTTTATCTTTTGATCTACAGAGCTAAATTTTGGTAGGTAGCTTACGTATAATAATATAAACCCGCACACCAAATTTGGTTGCCCTTACTTTGTTAATTTTGGAGATATAAATTTTTTACAATTTTTTTCGAAAGAAAACTCAAAATTTTCCGGGAAAACCTTGGCCGATTTTCCTGCCTAACGATCTTATCCAAGCCATTTGTAAAAGGAAGGTACTCACCAAATTTAATCAAAATCGGCCCATAATTTTTTGAGTTATCGGTGTGATACATACATATATATATATATATATATATATATATATATATATATATATATATATATATATATATATATATATATATATATATATATATATATATATATAAATTGAAACTGACCCCGGATATGTGTTGTGTTCTGTGGTGCCTAATTAGCGGTCATTTGAAGAAATTTTTTCAAGATTCAAAAGTCGGGATCTCCTCATTAGTGAATTTTTTAAGAAAATTCACTAATAACGTGTCGATCGGAGAGACCGGTCGAGATGCAATCAATTCCTGCGAAAATGTCATTATGGATCAATTTGAAAAAAGCCTGGACGCAGCAAGTGCGTTATGGTGGTGAATTTTCATAGAAATGATCTGGCACAAAATTTTTATTATAACTTTTTTTTCTTGTAACATAGAAATCTAAATTTTGGCGTATAGTTTACTTTTTATATCGTTAACCTACCTACCAAATTTGATTATCACAGATTTTTTATTTTTTAAGATAAAAATTTGTTTCAAATGAAAACTCAAAATTTTTCCGGAAAACCTCGTCCGATTTTTTCGATTAACGAACTTATCAAATCAATTTACAATGGAAAGGTACATGCCAAATTTTATCAAAATCGGCCCATTATTCTTTGAGATAAAAATTTTTTTCGAATAAAAACTCAAAATTTTCTCGGAAAACCTCGTCCGATTTTCCTGATTAACAAACCTCTCAAAGCCATTTACAAAAGGAAGGTACATGCCAAATTTTATGAAAATCGGCCCATTATTTTTTGAGATAAGAATTTTTTCGAATGAAAACTCAAAATTTTCCCGGAAAACCTCGTCCTATTTTCCTGACTAACGAACTTATCCAAGCCATTTACAAAAGAAAGGTACGTGCCAAATTTTATCCAAATCGGCCCATTATTTTTTGAGTTATCGGTGTGATACATATATATATATATATATATATATATATATATATATATATATATATATATATATATATATATATATATATATATATATATATATATATATATATATATATATATATATATATATATAAACATATAAAAATTGAAACTGACCCCGGATATGGGTTCTAGGGGTCCTAGTTCGCGCTCATTTGCAAAAATTTTTTCAAAATTCAAAAGTCGGGATCTCCCCATTAGTGAATTTTTTCTACGAAAATTCACTAAAACTGAGGTTGTGTCGAGACCTTTCACATTTGTTGCGCAATGCAATTTCCGGTGAAAGCCTAGAGATTTAAAGGATTATTTGAGCAACTTTGTACATTTAACCAACTCTGTAACTTTGAAGATAAGGGAGTTAGCCATTGTTCCCGAGTGGCAAGAACAGCCTGTATATATATATATATATATATATATATATATATATATATATATATATATATATATATATATATATATATATATATATATATATGCCAAAATGGTTATGAACATTGTATCTAGTAGGTAGGTGCCGGTAGGTGTGCACCAAGCAAAACGAAATTTTTGTTTTATTACACATAAACGACAAAAGTGGTGATTTTTAGACAAATATTCTGAAACGATTGCGGCTTATGAAGAACAAATTCCAAAAGGTCTTAAATTTCTAATCAACAGGAAGTAGCACCAAAGTCAAGCAACGTCGGACAGCTTATTGATAAAACATCGTAGTTGCGGTCATAGAAATTCAAATGAATTTTGTTTACTGGAAAGTTCTCGACCTAACTAGACATCCAGTCACCCTCGTATGTAGATCAGGTGATAAGTCAAAACACTAAAATATACCTGTGCTTTATTTTACATCTTGGTAATAAATTCAGGACGTTAATTTATAACCCTAAATATACATTTTAGTAGGTATATATGAGCTATTGTTCTATATAATATCATTTACTTGTTTTCCGGTAAACGCGGGAGCCAAACGCTATTAAGTCATGACTATAAAAAGAGATCAGCTGGTCGCTTGTAGCGGCCCCTGGCGGCGAAGCGGCGCGTTACGGGCGTGTGATATATATCAGCATTGAGCTTAATGTCTTCCGGCGGCTCCTGATCCCCACATAAAAACCTCAAGGCTGCTGCTTGCTGTTGCTGCTGTAAGCTTTAAGCTCTGTCTGCATCCCATATCCCAATTCACTCTTGCTATTTTGTGTGCTCTTTGTTGTTTCTACCTGCCGAATAAAACGGGAACGTGTTTTCTTCGCGTCTTTATGTTTAAGTCTAATACGATTTTCAGCTTTGTGCTATAAGTACATATACAAGAGGATGTAGCATATTATCTTTAGTGAATATTGGATGATCGCAAAAATACTCCTATACTTAGCCTGCTTGCTTTGAAAGCTAATTAGGTCTAACTTTGGCGGATTTTTGTTCTGAAAATTTATGTGATTGCTTCTTTCCAATTGGTTTTGCACCCCAGAAATAAATTGTGGACAGTTGTATGTGATTTTATTTAAAAAAATTATTTGTTGAATTCTATTCTATTTAAAATGGTGGAAAACCAAGTTGTATTTCACGTAAATTCCAAAATATTTGTAACAGGATTAAATGATTTGAAGTTAACATGGTAATTTTGACAGACATGAAATGGGAAAGTTACGTTCAAAGGATCAAAAACCACTAGATCTCAAAGTTTATAGATTGTATTCCTTTTAATCTCTTGAATTGCTTTATAAGGCCGAAATGTTCACACTTTTATATATTAATACTTATGTGCTGCATCAGGATAGTTAAGGAATTAAATAAATATTATATTCAAAAATCAAACGTGCTTATACATTAGGGCTGTATAATACCTATAGCATAGAAGTACGTTATTGAGATTAGTTATACAATGTAGCTACGACAAAGAATCTTTAAGCTTGTACTTTTCAGCCACAATTTGGCAAAGTATCATAATAGAAAAACTGATCTGGTCAAGTGGGAAATTATCTGAATAAAAGGTATCCCCAAATATGAATTGGCAGTTAATTGGTAGTTAACAAACACAGAACAAAGAAGGTGATATCTAAATGTACCAGATTTAAGAAAGATAAAAAATAGAGAAAAAATTTGTGTGTTTACCTTATGAACCACGAATCACAAAGGGTTTGGAAAGTATTTTTAAGAAAGCCGATTTACATTTGACTTTTTCGACGAAAAGTAATTTAAAAAAAATTTTTGGGTAAAACGAAAGACAAAGACAAAGCCACTGAAATGTCCGGTATTTATGAGATAAGCTGCAAAGATTGCGATCTTAAATACGTGGGTCAAACTAGGAGAAACAGCCACCAGATTTCGTGAACATCTCGCACAGTTACGATATGATACGTAGGACAAATCATGTGTGGCATAACATATATGGGATAATAATCACCACACTGACAAAGAAAATTTGAAACTTGTCAAAAACGTTAGACATCAAACTATGCTTGATTCATTAGAAAGTATTTTTATATTAAGGTCTATTAAGAACAAAACTTCATTGAATCGTGCGGCACTTTTAATTTCTAGTCTTTTATTTTCACTTTGCATTTGACCGCTTAAACACTCCGAATTTGTCTGTAGAATAATGAATTTTGTCAATAACTCGGCCGGTTTATACATATACTAATCTATACGTTCGTCTAGACTTAAATATCTGTTTGTTTTGTTTGTATCACGAAGAATTAGCATCAATATAAATACAGTTTGTATGTAGTATTTTAGTTGAATTATTTATCTTTTGTTAGAGTGTTAACATGTTGAGCCAAACACCCGGTATTAGTTTTTCTATTTAAAAAAGATGATCGGAGTTGATGTTGTTTATCTAGCCAGATGTTTGTCGGCGTGATCCAATATCCACATAGCAAATTTCTAGATCTAAAGGGAACGTGCAGATTCTTTAAATAACTCGGTTCCTTTAAAGCTATTATCCGTATATTAGATAAGAGCTTATAAATATGTCTACCTGAAGATTAAAAGCAGGTCTTCGACCTCGTAGTTTTACCACACAATAAAGAAACGATCGTTCCTGGACGACAATTTTACTTCGGACTAGTTCGTTTACGCGATATAAATACATGCAGCTAAATGTTTAGGTAAGAACTTGTCTTCCTCTGAAGATGTTGACTTTGTCAACGAAACGATCGTAAGGTCTCTGAAATAAGTGTTGCGGTGATTTGGGTTTCTCAAAGTGTACTTATTGCATAAAAGTACGTTATTGAGATTACTTATACAATGTAGCTACGACATAGAATCTTTAAGCTTGTACTTTTTAGCCACAATTTGGCAAAGTATCATAATAGAAAAACTTATCTGGTCAAGTGGGAAATTAGCTGAATAAAAGGTATACACCCAAAGATGAATTGGCGGTGGAAACGCAATCGCCTGGCCAGCTCATGCTCCGGATTTTAACCTGCTGGATTTTTTTTTTATTTGGGGCTACCTTAAATCGGTTCTCTGCACTGACACAATAAGAAACATCTGCGAAGAATTATCGCAAAAATTGTAGAAACTTTCAGTTAGCGATTTAGTATAAAGATGTTGAAAATTTTAGTGGTTTAAACGTTCTAAAGCAGAGCGTTTATTGTATGTTTATATATCCTCTTTGAACGAAAGCATTATTGATCAAGAATCACAAGAGAATTGCAACCAAAGATAGAAAAATGCCTAAATTTGCTGTTGTCAGTGTGTAAAATTCTTGGACTGTCAAAACCCATTAAACTCGTTTTGTTGTATTTCAATCATAAGCACAAGCCGATTTTATGATACAATAATTTGCATAATAGTAGTAATAATAAAATATTACATCCGGAAATCGCTCTTAAGCTTGGTTTGATTAGTGCACCAATACCCTATTATATATACACATGCCAGGTTGTGATCGAGTCGGCTGAACATACCTAGTATTATGATCGCATGCTTCTTATTCACAGGACAATATATTTCAATAGACCAGAAATCCCAATCTTTGATAAGTCGGGTGAAACTATATTGTTGGTTGATGCACGGTGCCTAAGGATGACAGTATTCTCGAAACTATCAAAGAAAGGTGACAGAGTATGTAAGGCTAGATGCATTCTCACAACAATTAGAACCGTAGACGGGTTTTGCTCTCATTAGAGCTCATCAGTACGCCTTACCAATTGTAGCGAAAATGTACCTATAAAGTAATACGGCTAAAGTAGGCAGCCTTCCAACACTAAGTGAGTGGTCAGCGTGTCGCCAATTAGTTGCGGAACCAAGTAGTATATTGTCACGCCAGCTCCAAATAACAAAGTGTTAAAAATTGAGACCGTATACAACCAATTTAATAAATTGTCAGCCCTGGCCCATTTCTACCCTAATATAGGGACAAAGTATGTAAGGCTAGATGCATTCTCACAACAATTAGAACCGTATACCGGTTTCGCTCTCATTAGAGCTCGTCAGTACGGCTTACCAATTGTAGCGAAAATACACCTATAAAGTAATACGGATAAAGTAGCCAACCTCTCAACACTAAGTGAGTGGTGAGAGTGTCGCCACCTAGTAGTAGGAACCAAGTAGTATGTTGTCACGCCAGCTACAAATAACACAAGTGTTAAAAAATAGAGACGGTATACAACCAACTAATGGTTTAATAAATTGTCAGCCCTGGACCATTTCTACCCTAATATAGGGAGAAAGTATGTAAGGCTAGATGCATTCTCACAACAATTAGAACCGTAGAGCGATGTTGTGAGAATGCATCTAGCCTTACATACTTTGTCCCTATATTAGGGTAAAAATGGGCCAGGGCTGACAATGTATTTAATTGTTAATTGGTTGTATACAGTCTTTATTCTTTAACACTTTGTATTATTTGGAGCTGGCGTGACAACATACTACTTGGTTCCGCAACTAGGTGGCGACACGCTCACCACTCACTTAGTGTTGAAAGATGACAGAAATATGCTGAGTTAGGCTTCTAGCTGAACAGGCGGTAGATTGTGAAGACTGTCCGAATTGTTCCCTTTTACCTTTCGAATGCGGAAATTATTTCAAAAGGACTATGCGAGAATATCATTGCCTTGAAATCATAGCCAAACTTTTTTATACAATGTCAGCTGTCACACTAAAAACATGCCACATAGTCGGGAAATATTTAAGTAACTACCAAGCGAGTCATATTCCAGTGGAAACTGAGCATGCATTTAAATGAGAGTAATAATAATAATAATAATAATAATAATAATAATAATAATAATAATAATAATAATAATAAAATTGGCTAGGGTTAGGAAGGTGTGCAAAACTTACCTGTCCGGCAGAAATAAATTTAGGGCTATAAACACTTGAGCAATCTCTGTTGGTACCTCTACACTTGTGACATCCTCGATTGGTCGGCAACTGCTCGCCAGGAGTTCGACAGGAGGATCCGCTCTGTTATGAAGAAGCATCGGATGTGGCATCCTAGGGATTCTTTGCATCGCTTGTACTTGCCTCGTAACTTGGGGAAACGAGGACTCATCTCATTGGAAGTGTGTGTGACAGAGAAAGCAGGCGGCTCAGAGAATACTTCTGGTAGAAAAGACAACCACTGGTGCAATCTGTGCAGAGACTAAAAATACGGTTACATTCCTTTGATCTAAAACAACCCGATCGTGGTCCCTACGGTTATCTAGAGTGTGGATGAGAGCCGGCGGGCTTGGCGGGAGATGTAGCTGCATGGACGCTTCGCCGCATGTTGGACAACACCTCACGTTGACCTCCGCAGATCAACGTAATGGTTCGGGACGGCAGGCGTGCTTACTGAAACAAAGGGATTTCTATGCGCCATACAAGATCAGGTCATTAGCACGCGCACGTACCAGTGACGCATCATGAGGCAGGATGTTAGCGATTTATGTAGACTGTCAAAAAAAAAGCCGGAAACGATTCAGCATGTGACGGGCGCTTGTAATTCTCTGGCGTAGTCAGATTGCAAGAAACGTAATGAGCACGGGGCCAAGTTCGTTCATCAGGCCTTGGCAAAACATTACGACCTTACCTCGTCGGAGGCTCCATAATCTAAATGCAAACCTGAAAGTGTAGTTCAAAAGGGTCGGGTTAGGCTGCTGTGTCGCCTTCCGGTGGTTACTGACAGAGCATTTAAAAGCCACAGGCCTGACATCTTGCTTATTGACCAGAAAAACCGGAAGGCTTTCACTGTGTATGTTGCAGTGCCGCTCGACGACAATATACTCGCGAGAAGAGGGCAGAAGCGACAGAAGTACCAGCCACTCGCAATCTAGTTGGCCAACTTGTACAAGCTGAGAGAGGTTCAGATCATCCCAGTGGTCATATCAGTAAATGGGCTTGTGATACCAGACTGGCAGAAACTAACCACCGTTTTCCCACAAACTACCACTCATTTAATAATAATGCAGAAAGCACCAATCCTTGGGGCATCCTACATTGTGAGAAAAGTTGTATCCCTGTAAACACACCGAAAGAAAATGTTAAGTCTACCGTTATGGTCTCCGGTTGTTCCGCGAGGGACCGAGTGCACCACGAGAAAATGTAAAAGAACAAAGGAATAATAATAATAAACATTACTGTTACAGAATCTCTCCTCAGGCGTATTCAAGTTTATAGTGGCCATTATGAACACCTGTCGTTTAATCGTATCTTAGTGATTAATCATTTATTTTTCTAATATTAATAGTTGATAGTCATCAGTTATATAATTTCTCTATTGTTCATCACATTTCTTGCATCAAAATGATGTACCTATCAGATTCATCGATTTGTTTCCTTTACAATGCAGAAATAGAAAAATATCTGTCATTTAGAATTGTGTTTATAGTCCACTAAATTTAAAAACATATTTTGTGCCCATATTTTTATCTCTGTCTTTTCTCAGCTAGTGCTAAACACTTAAACGTTGCTAATATTGCATTTTTTTTTGCAACTACGTTTGAAATCTAAATTGCCGAAACGGTGAACTTTAGCCTCATTCAACAAGTAAAAATTTTTGTTGACAAAATATTAAAGAACACGAATTTCTAACCAAAGTAGCGACAAAAATACAATAGTGTAAGTAGTTTTTAGACGTGAATGCAACTCCGCATCTTGGACTTTTTCGAGGCGGGACAAAAACTCAAAACTGCCGCCCTCGTCCATCGCTTATTCACCTTTAAGTTTCTTTTATCAAGTTCTAACTTTTTTAACAAACACGAGCATATTTAAATGCGGTAAGATTTGTGATAAATCGCAATATCCATTTTATACTAAGAGATTTTCTATTAGTAATTTGTTTAGTTGCATTTGGAAAGATACATACCAGAACAAAAGTTATATGCCTAAAAAATCAGTCATTAACGGTATTAAAATATTCCGAGGTCGTTAACGAAAATAAAATTTCAACTCTCTCAGATTTTGCTCTCCTAGCTTTTTTGTCTATGGCATGTATAATTTATTTGCTGTGCGATTTAATTTTCAATTGTTAGAATCGCGAGATAACAAGTATCATAATGCACACCATCGCTTCCCACGAATGTCCGTTACATTTAACACGGCCACCATCTCAAATTACATCATAGTCAACATGCAGGTAAGCACGTTCCTTGCGTATTGCAATATTCAGCAGAAGGCGTGGATACAACCAGACCAGCACGTTGCATTGTCTTAATGTAGTCATGGGAAAAGCAACCGTCATTACCTTCCCGGTCTTAGTTTTAATATAAATGAGATGTAGTTTAAATTATATTGTTCATTCTACTATACATTTTGTAGCTGTTACTATGTTTGTTAGAGCCTTTGTGGTTCAGTAGTAAGAAAGTGTGCCTCTGAACCGAAGGGTACTGGGTTCGATCCCCGCCTTCTCCTTTTTCAGTACAAAACTGCAACATTAACATCAACCGAGGTTGTGCCATTGTATTTGAGTAAGTTGAATGTCTGCACGTTCTACTCTTCGGAGGGGGCATTAAGCCGTCGGTCCCGTGTGCATGCGATGTTGGACACGTTAAATATCCCTAACCACCTCACATAAAGGCGGGGGTTGGGCAAAATTTCCAGGATAGTGAGGTGCAACTGCTCCCTGTGATCGGTGATTGGCCATAGTCAAGGAAATAGGCCGACGTAAAAGAAACAAAAAAAAAAACACACACACACACACGCTGTCGGTTTAAGTATTGACATAAGTATTTTAAGTATATAAGTGAAGTCATTTACAACAGTTGCCAATTCGCGAGCCTTGATAAACGTTCCTGGCTCATCGCAGATAGTTTTTTATAAGTTTAAGTTTGACAAAACTTCGCTTACAACTTGCGGGTGTAGTCATAAGCCCAACGTAAATTCGCAGCGCAATACAAATTTTGGAAGAGCATTCTGTGTAGAGCCGTTGCAAGAGACAGAAAGCTCTAGCCTTATTAGTGTCGTCGAATGAAAGCTTAGCTTGTTCTTTAAAAACAGCGAGTTCCTTGCAGAGCTTAAATATATTTAAGTTGTGCTCATATTTTCGTACTTGATCTACGCCATTCATTTGCAGTTATTTAGTCGACATAATGTTAATATTTCACGACTATAAAAAAATACCAAATTTAAATTTAGTGTGCTAGCGCTGTTAATCTTCGTCTTAATTTCTGATGTGGTTTGATCAAATAAAACCTTTATTGCTTTATAAAATAGCTTAACCGTTTGAAGTGTTCGTGATTCGTCCTTGCACAGTTCACCAAAATGCTTTTTGCATTTCGGAATCGTTCGTGTGTCATAATAGGATCAACTCCATTTTTTTCGGCTGCTGTTTTAGCCTTCTTCTATTCAACATATTCCATAGCATTTTCTACAAATTTCGGCAAAGTTTTGGTCAGACTTTCCATTAAAACGACGAAAGGCGTCAGAATGTTCTTTTTTAATTTCAATATTTCCTTGACTGATTTCTTGAAAAATGGTAGCCCAAATTGTTAAGTTGATAATAAATTAGAAAATCTTCACAGCATGTAGAAGATAACCAGCTTCGGATTCTGATTCAGCATTGTGAGAAATTTCTTCAGTTGCTTTCAAGGATTTGACTACTTCTCGTAAATTCTTTAGAAGTGTCTTTACAGACACACGTTTTGCCGACCACCTTGTTTGGCTGCTTCCAATTAGGTATGTCTGCCCAAATTCCTGTCTGCTTCTGATAATCGATCTTTTGATGAATACCGTCGGTGTGCCACACTGGAATTTTCCGCCAGTGGCAAGCACCCTCCCCTAAAATCGGTACCGCTTGAAGGGCATCGCAAGCAGCACCGTCTAACCGCTAGAGACAGTTGTTAATAAAATGCTTTTTATTGCTATGAATCACTCTCCTGTACGAAGTTTCAAGACATATGTCAAATAATTTTCTAGGTACCAAGGAAAATCGAAATACAATTTACCTAACACACTGTATCTCTTTTACTTTTGGACTGAGATAGCTTTGGCTAAATGGTAATATTTTGACGCTAAGGAACTACTGCTGCACAGTGAACCATTACTTTTAGACCAGTTTATATAGAAAACCAGAATCTAGCTGCCATAAACCCTTCCAAACGAAAATAAAAACATTATGAAACTTGAAGCATTGTTGAAACCCGAAGCGTCGTTTTAATATTCACATACCTATATTTTTACGTCTTGAATAACCATTATTTACACCCACCACATACCATCGCGTGCTGCTACTGTATACATTAAAATTTAGAAGTTCTTTTTACTTTATTCATATATTTCTGACAAATCGTACTTTTTCCTTGCCTTTTGCGCCTGGAAATTTCGACGGAAGTGTGAAAATCGTGTTAGTTCTCTAATTTATGTTATTAGAATTCTGTAACGCGTGTCTGATAGTAATATACATCGAAAGCCAGGAGACGATTTGAATAGGACTTGATTGATGCGTGTTGCTGCGACGTTGACAAATTGTGCCGCGCTTCTGGATGAAAATATTGAGTGGAGGTGAGCAAATTGAGGTTACCTGAATGACGGACGTACTTTTCACAACTTGTCATTTTCCCAGAATTTATAACCTTCCAATAATAGAGGCATTGTAGTGTGGGAATAATAGGGGAGCGATCAAAACGAGCAAAATGGCGACAAAACATCCCATTTTCATAGGAGTTTCATTAACAAGAAAGGAAATTGTATACAAATCGTCGCTTAGAGCTACGGCTTTAAAATTGCAAATGGTCTAAATGAAGTTTGTAATCATATGGATCTCGTCATCATTATAGCACCTTTTTTAGGTAATCGCACTGCTGGTGGTAATGCGTAATTAAGACTGCTTTTGTTTTGTATTGGCTAAAAATTCCGTGAACAGCCGTTTCTGCGCAATAAAGGTATTGTCAGTAAAGTCTATTAAACGTTTTACGGCGTTTATTTTGAATAATGTTTCTATCGTAACCTAATGAAGCTAATCTTAAATTATTAATGATCTCAGCAAGATGACTTGTTATCTTATCTCTATGAAAACGGGTATAGTCTCTACGTTCTTAATTGAAACAACGAAAAAAATCAACTAAATATGGGCTTCTCTCGAGGAAATATTAGCTGTAGAAATTTTAAAAGTGTTTTTTAAAGGGGGTATTTTAAGGAAATTCTGCATTAAATTATATTTTAGTGACCTGATGACAAAAATCTTCAGGAAATGTTATAAACTTAAGGTGCCTAATTTTCAAGATACTCGCACACTTTGATCACTAGTCGTACCTGCCTTTACAGCTTTTAACTCATTTAATTATTACTCCCACATCGTTACAACGTGTGGAAGTATCGCATGGGCGACAAAAAATTCCAATTTTTTTCCCATAATCGTCGTAAAAAGTATCAAAACATATAGAAAACATGATTTGGGAACGAAATTTTTTTGTCTGTCGGTCTGTATGTCTGTCTGTTGGTAGCCACGATAACTTTAGAACGAATTGATATTATCGTCTTCAAATTTGGTATACAGTTAGCACTCGACAAACGGTTCGGATTGTTTTTGAGTAAAATCACTTAGGGGGTAGGGGATGAATGGGGTGTGATTTGGTGAAAATTGAAATTTTTTCGTTAAAACTCGAGTAATATAACGTTTTAGGGTTTATTTATTAGAGAACTTTCAATTTCATCAAACATCTGGTATTCTGTGCTAAAATTAAATGGCGGGTTGAATGTGTGGGGGTAAGATATGGTTGACAAAAATTTCGAATTTGTTTTTGCTAAAACGGCATAAAAGTATCAAAACATATAGAAAGCTTGATTCTGGAACGATTTTTTTTTATCTGTCTGGCGATCTGTCGATCGGTCGGTCTGTCTGTCTGCATGTACGTCTGCCTGTTAACAGGCGCATTAATTTTCGGACGAATTGTGACATAAGTACACTTGGAGAAACCCAAATCACCACAACACTTATTTCAAAAACCTTAAGATCGTTTCGTTGACAATGTCAACATCTTCAGAGGAAGAAAAATTCTAAACTAAACAACTACCTACCGTGTATTTTTATCGCCTCAAGGTAAACGAACTAGTCCGAAGTAATTGTCGTCCAAGAACGATCGTTTGTTTATTGTGTAGTGAAACTATGAGGTCTAAGACCTGCTTTAATCTTCTGGTCGACAAATTTATGAGTCCTTATCTAATCTACGGGTAATAGGTTTAAAGGAACCGAATTATTTAAGGAATCTGCACGTTCCCTTTCGATCTAGAAATTTACTATGTGGATATTGGATCAAGCCGACAAACATCTGGCGAGATAAACAACATCAACTCCGCTCATTTTTTTAAATAGAAATGTTAGACATCAAACTATGCTTGATTCATTAGAAATTTGGTACACAATATTTAGAGTTGTTTCCAAATTAAAAGTAAAATCACAAAGACATGCGTTGAAACGACTTAGTGGTTCAAGTTGTTAATTGATGCTGGAAATATTGACGGCAAGCCCAATTTTCAACCTTGATGAGACGTGGTAATTAAACACAAGTGACTTTAAAAAAAAAAGAAAATCTACCAACATACTTCACATCTAATTAATCTTTTGGACAAGAATCAAGTCGGCTCAAAGTGCAATTATTTTTAATATAATCAATCATATTTTATTGTTATTTTTTTCGAGTGACATTGCTAAAATTGTGCAATAGAAAATATTAATCTAAGTGTATTTTTGGCTTAAATCATAATTAGTAATTGTGTGTAATAATTTCGAGCATGCATTAAAATTGGATGGAAAATGCAATAATGTTACAATGAAAGGGGTGTTCCATTAAAAAAAAACTCTGGACGCACAAGTGCGTTATGGTAGTGAATTTTCATAAAAATATTTTTTAATAGCAATAATGTGTGTTTTTTTTTAAGAAAGCAGGCACAAATTTGGTTACCAGTATAACCTATATAGTAAAAACAATATGTCATGTTTCATCAAAATAGCTTTATTGTTTGAAAGTGTACAAAAATGTCCGAAAGTAAACATAAAGTGTTCCCGAAAAAACTCGTTTCTTGGTCAACCTTATAGGTTAATAGTAAATTGAGCTATTCAAATATGAAGAATTTGATCAAAACAAGCTACCATAACGCACTTACTGCGCCCAGAATTTTTTGTCTTACAAACATGCATTATATTTCGATGGAAAATGCAAAAATGCAATAACATAAGGCGAGTTTGATTAAAAGAAAAAAAGAAAATTTGTATCACCAACGACTTATGGGCCAGCCTGTGATTGTAGAATATTTTTTTTAAGATGTAGCTCAAGACACCCTATAATTAATATATACAATGGTTTTTTTTTTCATATCTTGTATAATAACAGATATATTCAGCCTTATTGGTTTTTTACGAAAATTCTACAAAAATTATATACCATTAAACGATAAACTCTATAGCTAAGGCTACTGCCAAGCATCAGAGAAAGAGTCTATTTGACATGAATTTTCTGGAAATATTATATTATAGAATATTTTATTAAAATGAAGGACAATGACGGTTGAAACTAAGACTTCAGGGTTTGTAAAACATTCTTCTTGAGACAGTTTCTTTCCATAGCCCATATTAGATTCAAGTTCTTTGCCTAAATGTTGCCAGTTTTGACGTTTAAATCGCAATTTTGACGTTTTCTGGAAAACCCCAATTTATTTTTCTTTAAATGCCTATAACTTTTTTGTCTTTTGACCTACAGAGCTAAATTGTGGTATGTAACTTACTTATAAGGATGTAAACCCGCGTACCATATAATACAAATACGCGTACCAAATTTGGTTGCCCTTACTTTGTTAATTCCGGAGATATATACTTTTTTTAGAAAGAAAACACAAAATATTCCGGGAAAACCTGGGCCGATTTTCCTGGTTAACAAACTTATCCAAGCCATTTTCAAAAGGAAGGTATTCACCAAATTTAACCAAAATCGGCCCATTATGTTTTGAGTTATCGGTGTGATACATACATACCTATATATATATATATATATATATATATATATATATATATATATATATATATATATATATATATATATATATATATATATATATATATATAATTGAAACTGACCCCGGACGATATCCGGGGGCCCCCAGAACAGATGTTCTGGGGGCCTAATTAGCGCTCATTTGAATAATTTTTTTCAAAATTCAAAAGTCGGGATCTCCTCATTAGGGAATTTTTTAAAGAAAGTTCATTAAAAAAAGAAAACTTGTATCACCAACCACTTATGGGCAATTGTCAACATAATTTTATGAGATGCAGCTCAAAACACCCTATAAATAACATTTATAATATTTTCCTGTATCTTGTATAATAATGGATATATTTAGCTTTACAGTAAAAATGCACAACCCTGTTTATATATAAACACGTAAAAACTGAAATTGACCCCTGGGGGCCTAGTTTAAATTTAAATTCGCTTTCTTGTCAATAACGATTTTTTTCTATGCAAATTCGCGAAAATTTATTAAACCACGAACTCTATAACTGAAACTACTGCAAAAGGGGTCTATTTGAAATGAATTTTCTCCAAATATTTTAGTAAAATGAAAGACAATGATGGTTGAAGCTGTAACATAACCCGTGTTTGTTTCAGGGTCTCCGTGTAAAAATTCCAAATTTTGACGTTTTAGATCGCGACTTTGGCTTTTTATGAAGAAAAACCATAAAATTTCCAAAGTAATTTTCCTGTGAACCTGTCTACCTCAAGAGAACATAATCTTTGTCTGTAATATACAATAGATTTTGTTATCCACACAAAATATTTTGGCTTTGTCTTCTCTGGTCATCAGTGGCACCAATTTTTTTTTTAAATGTCTATATATCTTTTCCTTTTAACTTAAACTTTTGGCACGTTGGGGTAGTTTAATAATGTAAACCCGAGTACCAAATTTGATTGTCATAGCTTTGTCATTTACAGAGATACAAAAATTTTGCGAAACAAAACCAACATTTTCCAGGAAAAACTGGTCCGATTTTCCTGGCTAACGAACAAATCCAAGCCACTTACGAAGGGAATAAAGAAAATAAATGTATAAAAACTGTTAAGAGCTTCATGTAGTACGTCCTATAGTAGTTGATAGCAGTAATCTAAACATGATATTTGAAACTAGAGCGTCATATTTTTCTGCAATACGGAACGACACCTTAGAAAGCCGGCAGAAGGTGATCTATAGAATCTACTTTCGTACAGTTCTATATGTAACAATTTATCCCGCTGATTTGAATAACAAATTGCAGAAATATTCCCTTCGTATCCCGAGCTGTATGTAGATCTGGTGGAACAATAACAAACTAATGTACAAAACATACATTATATGTATTATTCAAATCCGGAAGACAAAGTGAATTCCATTTTCTCCCGGAGCCTTTGTTCTTTCTTTTTTGCTTTATGTATTTATTTCAACAAAAGGCCTAGGCTTTATGGGGCAACGACAGTAAAATATTCTAAGGTAAGCCTAGTAGGACCATTATATTTATTACAGCGAAAACATGATTAGACTAAATTGAATGTGTTTCTCCAGTAAACGCTCTGAATTAAATACACTTTAAATAACTAAAATCTCCAGAACACATTTTAAGACATGGCGATCGTTTTAAGAACAATTTACAAAATTGTTAGTTGGTTGTACACACTCTCTGTTTTATAAGAACTTGTGTTATTTGTAGCTGTCGTGACAACATACATTGATTGTTGTTGGCATTACTTGGTGAAACTGGTCCATACTACATACAGTCCTGGATACTACTTCTCTGTCTTCACTCTCACTTCAGACAGACGAGGATGTTGTCAAGCAGCGAAACTAGTCACAGAAACGGTGAAGAACATCCGAGAACATCTAGAATTCATAGGTGCCTCTTGCTCCAGTTAACTTACGCGCTAGCTACGCCATTCACCTATAGAAACAAAACCCAACAGTGAAGCCAGAGAAGTAGTCTCCAAGTCTGTATGTAGTCACAACATACTACCTGTTTGTTCACCGAGATGGCGACCCTGTCGTACATCTCACAATGTTCTAGGAGGCTAGCTACCATAGCCGTATTACTTTATAAGTGTGTTCTCGTTGTAATTAGTGAATCGTAGTGACGAGCTCTAATTTGAGCGAAACCGGTCTGCGGTTATAATTATGGTGAGAATACATCTAGCCTTACAAGGTTAGCGTCATTAGAGAATAAAAATCTAAACACTTACCGACTAAAAATGTATTTATATTGGGTGCTAGCTGATTGACAACAACCAGTACCATCAAGTTCTTAAGAGGGGTTCTCAAATAGAGTTTCACCGCTTATGTTTACCGGAAGTCTCTCTGCTAAAACTTCAAAAGGAACTTTTGTTGAAAAGAGACATTATTTGAACAATGTCAATGAACGGCAGATGGCAGATGGGAAATTCTAGTTTATGGGTCGATTTTTCATACTAAGCGTTATATATATATATATATATATATATATATATATATATATATATATATATATATATATATATATATATATATATATATATGCGTGCGTGCGTGCGTTGGTGCGTGTGTGTTTGTGTGTTGTTGTAATGTATATTCGTTTGTGGATAATAAAATCCATTGAATATTACAGACAAAGATTAAGTTTTTTTGCGCAAAAATGTCAAGAAATACCAGAGAAATTACTTATTATTATTACTATTACATCAAGTTGGCGATTAGAAGCGTCCGAATTGGCAACTTTTAGGCAAAGAACCTGAAAAGAATACGGGTTAAGGAGACAAAATCTCGCAAGAAGTGTTTTTTCAAAACCAAAAATTTCGGCTTCGTCCATCATTGTCCTTCATTTTACAAAAATATTTGCATCAAATTGATTTCAAACAGACCTTTTCTCTGGTGCTTTTTTATGTTTTATTTATAGAGTTTATGGTTTAATAGTCTATAATTTTAAGTGATTCTTTATAGAAAAAATTGCTAATGAGGAGATCACGCCTTTTGAATTCGGAAAAGATTACTTCGAATTAGCTCGAACTAAGCCACCTAGAAGCCATATTCAGGGTTAGATTCAGTTTTAATCTTTTTATATGCGTTATTCTACTAGACATTAATTATAAGGTGTCTTGAGCTGCATCTTGAAGAAGTATTTTGACAACCACAGCGTGGCTGATAACTCGTTGGTGATACAAATGTTCATTTTTTTTTTAATCGAACACCCCTTATATTATCTCTTTTTTGTATTTTCTAGCGAATTTTGATGCATGTTTGTGGGGATAAAAATTTCATAGTGTTCATCGTTTTTTGAGTTATTTCAATTGTTTTGCAAATTTTCACATTCTTGGCACTTATAAAAAGTTATGATACGGCGTTTTTACCAGTAGATATCCAGAATTTTTTTCAAACAATAAAGTTATTTTGATAAAATATACTACATTGTTTCTACTATAAAGATGATACTGCTAACCAAACTTAATGACTGCTTTAACTGAAAAACATAAATGTGCTATTAAAAATATTTTTTGAATATTCACCACTATAACCCATTTACTGCGTCCAGACTTTTCTATGTTCTAGTTGTGGGGAAAACAAAAAGATGAATAAAATAAAAAATTTTGATGCAACGAATAATAAAGAAAGGTAACAACTTATGACTATTAACTATTAGAAATAGAAACTATTAGTTACTAAAATATTGAACGTATGTCGTTAATAGCCACCAATAACGTCAACACACTCTAATATACCCCTGACAAGAGATTATGTACTATTAACTCAAATGATACATTATGTCGTACAAAAAAGCTATGCTTGTGCATGCACTATGACACGATTTTAAACAGCCTCTTCCTGAACGCGTAAATGTCAAATTATTTTGCTCAGTTATTTTTTTTAATTTCCAACAAAGTTTTTTTAGCTGCGATTTCTATTCCCACCAACATTCCTGCTGCAACCGTGGATATTTAGAATCCATATAACACAAAAACCATTCCTTCTTTCAAACCAAAACTTCAGAAATGAAAACATTATTCTGTAGCACACAAATTTTGACACTCTTATCTGACAAATAGATTATTAAAAAAGCCTTGAATATTGTGTTCCTACATTTAGAAATAAATTGCAGTTTCTACAATTTTCTGCCATACTTTTAATTGGTGCTTCTGGTGGACACCTTATTTTAGGGAACCCAAAAAAAAAAACTAGCGGGTTAAATACCATGCTACGTGCTAATGAAGGCCACTGCGCTCTTAGAAGACACCTCGCATTGATAGGCGTAGAGAGGGATCCCATTTACCAGGAATGCGGCGAGGATGAGGAAACGTCCCACCAATACCTGTGCGAATGCGGGGCTTTTGGTAGTCTTCGAGCAGAATTGTTCGCATCGAGGAATCAGGTAAGTACCGTCCAATTGAGGACCGTCACGGCCTTCATTTCGAGGTTGAGGCGGTTTGGAGACGGAACCGAGGAGTAGAGCATGGTTGCTGGGTTGCTGGGGTTGGCAAAAAGGGCCCATGGTGGCCTACTTGCTTGGCGTTGGCCTCTTCACCACAGCTACTACTACTACTAATGAATGGATGAGCTACCACGGTCTATCCATATTTAGGTATACGTTTCATTTAATTAATTTCATACTTGAACTAAGAAGTGTGTCGGTGCACCGTCGTACATAAAATGCATGTTCCACCTTAAATTTAAGGGTAAATCAACAGTGAGTTCGCTTAACCTATTTTGTAGAGAAATTAGGTAGGAATTTCAATTTTGATCTCGTGCTATTTCATTTGGATGTAAGTTATGATTTTCCATTATCCCACACCAAACATTAATTTTGAATGCATGCTGGAAATGACATCCTGCTGCTACATGCGTTCTTCCACATGTGTTTCTTTCTGAAGTTTGAATATTTCCAGGCAGGCGAAGGCAGCTTCATCTCGATAAAGTAAAAAAGTCATTGTAACAGCGTAGGCTCCTTTATGTAACTTAACACTATACTTGGTGTATTCAAGGAAAGGGACATGTACCTCTTAAAACTGACATGCCCCTTTCATTACTGACACGTGTCTTTCATTATTTATGTTATTTTTCTGCTTACTATAGGATGCTGTATTCATTTTCAGAGTTCACATATTGTACAATATGAATACTAAACCCAAAAAGAGTATAAGGAAATCGAAATAAACTATCCAGGAGGCTATAGACATGGTGTTAAAAGGTAGAATGTCTATTAGACCAGCAGCATCAGAATTTGATATAACTAAATCCATGACTAGTGGCGCAGGCAAAAGTGTGTACTCCTGAAAATAAATTTGTTTGTGAGTCTCAGATTGCGAACAGAAGAGTGTTTTCACTTGAAAAAGAGATAAGCTTAAGCCAATATTTGAAAATGTTCTCAAAAATGGCACATGGACTCATATATTCACAAACCCGCGAACTTGCGTACCAATACGCTGCGAAACTAAACAAAGAGATGCCAAAAAATTGGACAACTGACAAAAAATTAGAAGTAGATTGGCTGAAACTGTTTATGAAGGGACATCCCGAGCGGTCACTGCGCCGTCCGGAGAAAACAAGCGTGTTGCAGACCACTGCTTTTAATTCAACGACAGTGAAGACATTTGTCGGAAACTTGGAGAAAGTGTTAAAAAGTTACTCATTTACAAGAGACAGAATTTATAACGCTGACGAAACAGGCTTTACCACTGCTACTGAGCTACCCTCTATTATCGCTGAACGCGGAGCCAAGCAAGTAGGTCAGGTTACCTCGGCTGAACGGGGACAGCTTGTAGCAATATTGGCATTTGTTTCTGATTCAAATAACCACGTACCTCCAGGATTTCATATTTCCTAGGGTTCGGTTTAAGGACTTTATGCTGTAAGATTGCCCTACCGGAAGCCTAGGCTTATATCAGAAAAGTGGATGAATTACATCTGAGAACTTTTATCTGGCATTCAAACATTATGTGGAAAAAGAACGTCCATCTAAAGAAAACCCGGTGTTACTGCTAATTGACAATCACGAGTGTCACACCAACATCCACGTAATATATCATGCCCGTGAAAATGGGGTTATAATATCGAACATTTCCTCCACACTGCAGTCATAAGCTGCCATCCTTAGACATCTCGGTATTCGGGTTATTCAAAAATTATTTTAAAGTTGCCCAAAATGATTGGATGGTATCAAACCCGGGTAAAACCATATCAATTTATCATTTACCAAATTTAGCCAACTCTGCTTTTATCAGTGCTTTTACGCCCAAGAATATTTCTTCCGGATTTTCAAAGGCTGGTATTTATCCATTTGATGAAAATATATTTGGAGAACAAGATTTTCTATACGCGTCTGTAACAGACCACGAAGATCCAAACTAACAAGTTGAACCAGAAGAGCCAAATCTAGAAGCTGGACCCACCGCTGAACCACACGAGTCCTGCTCCACTGACCCATCTATAATTATATCACCTGCTTCCGTTAAACCATTTCCAAAGGCACCTCATAGTCAACTTAATCGAAAGAAAAGAAAAATGAACTGGTCGCGTTATCATTGCCACTGCAGAGAAAAATGAAATAGAGGAAGCCTGCGAATTAAAAAAAAACAAGATCAACGCGGATGTGAAAATAAAAGTAATAAACAAGTGTTGCAAAGTAGTAGCAGTGAAAGTAGCAACGAAGAGGATGTTGTCTATGCCGAGAGTGACAATTATTTCCATTGGGAGGTCGAGGGAGAAACGAAGCTCGCCGAGAATGATTCTTTTAACGTGGACGATTTTGTCGTCGTCAAATTTGTAAAAAAAAAATTGGATATTTTATTGGGAAAATAAATGAAGTTATTGAAAATGGAGAGAACCATGACGTGGCTGATATCGAGAAAGAGAATATAGTACTCAAACTACCCCCACCTCTTGATAATACCGGAACTGCCAGAGTGAACGCTTCTTTTTCATTTGTTATTGATTTATCACACCTACTATAAATGTTTTTGTATGTGTCCCTTTCAACCCTAAACGCGTCCCTTTCAAACCAGTGTAATGTGTTGAAAGGGACAAATACTGTGACTCACATTTTTTCATTTTCATTTTATGTTTTTTGTACGCAAAACACTTTGCAAATGTACTATTAATAATATCAGGTGCAATAAATTGAAAATATAGTGATATTGCTTACAGAAAGGTTTATCTTAAAAATTTCCCTTTCATGCGACCTCTCCCCTAAAGCACTTTAGTTAACAAAATTAACATTCCGATGGTTTGTGCCTCATGGTCTGCCTGATTTTAAGCGTCGTGTGTACTCAGTAGTTGTGCAAAAGCGACTGATTGCATATTGACCAGTACTCCTGGCTCTGCCCAAAACGTTTGCAATATAGCGTATACAACGGCCATCTTCGTGTAATGCAGCAGCTCGTGTAACATCTTCTGATCGCATAGGTTCAGAAGAACTTTCACTACTTAACTTCCGTGTAATATCCGACCACTGACATATTTGATTATTATTTTGAAATGTCGAACATTGTTTACCTTTCTTTAAAACATTGTAATCTCCTTAATAATAAAGATGTCGATTAGATGTGATGGCAAAAAACAAATGTCAAGGAAAGATAGGACTTAAATACCTCGTCCAAAGATACAATATCTCATGCCTATATTTTTCTACACGGTGTTAAGAAATGTAGGATAAAATGCAATGATGGGTTTCACTCTGTATAAATCCAAATCCCTTTACTTATTTTTGCAATCTTATTAACTGTTAAGAAAGAAGACCATGGCGGCTACATCTTGTTAAAAAAATATTAAAATTGGTGCACAACTTAATTTATGGTTAAATTGAGGCAAAATGTTAGGTGTCCAAGTTTGTTTGTCCAGGAATGTATATTGATTGTTCTTGGAGTTTTGGTGGTTAATTTATTAAACTGCTAAAATTTTTATCTCATAGTTCTCCAAAATATATTTCACAAGAACAGAAGACGCATTCCCTTTTTAAATAACTTTATTATTATCGAATTTGAGTTTTGCATTCTAATTTCCTTACGCAATGGATAACAAAGCTGTCTAAAAATAACAAAAGGACAGCAGACTAACATTCGAACAAGAATATCCGCTGTGGTGTGGTGTTGTAGGTCTAGAGCTACGGGAATTTAGCTAATGGCATGAGAAAGCCATCACTGCTGGAGACGGGATTGACGCTGTCTCTCTCTCTCTCTCTCTCTCTCTCTCTCTCTCTCTCTCTCTTACTATGTCTTCTCCCTTTCACTCCTTCCTTGTATAACTAACTCTCTTTGTGAGTATGTATGGAGACTTTCCGGAAATTCTCTGAACAATGAGGTGGTCGGAGTTAAGGAAGTGGTCCGCCGCAGCATTAAGCCCAGCGAACGATAAATACCGGGACCTCTAAATACAGAGTCACTTGTTTGGGTTGATAGAATGCAGCGTAATTGTCAGTTTGGATTAATCAAAATGTACGTTATTGTTAAGTAACTGTGCCGAATGGTGATTGTAGGCTCAGTTGTCGATGGGGTGGGTATTCAAATGTCCTCCGAAGACCTTAGAAATGACTTTGCATGTAAAGAAAGGTATTAAGATGACTGCTGTAACTAAACATCAGGAAAAAATCTAAAATTCTCTTTTTCTTTGCAGCATAATTCATTATACAGCTCACTTAATTTGAATAGCATAAATAGAAACATATTTGTAGGTCTATGATCAAAGCTAGTGTAGGGAACGACATAAATAAACACAAGAAAAAGAAAATACCTATTTATTGCTGCATCGAGAACTTTATTTAATCCGTCAGTTTTACTTTCGTTCTGAAATTTGCCAAAATTTGTCAGTGACATAATATTATCAAGAATATAACCATAGAAAATAATTTCTCGTTGGTGTCCACGATTAAGTGTTTTCTTTTCATACAAAACATTAATTCGTGTTCACTTTTTGGGTCACCCAAAAAACATTTTGCTTAAATGTCTACAAGTGAACTTTTCGTTGGAAAACTTATAAAATCTGAACGCAGCAAGTGCGTTATAGTAGTGAATTTTTATAACAATGTTTTTAATAGCAAATACGGCACCAAATTTGGTCACCGGTATAACCTATTTAGTAAAAATAATGTACCATATTTCATCAAAATAACTTTGTTGTTTGCACAAGTAAAAAAATTTTCCGAAAATACACTTCAAGTTTTTCCCAAAAAATGGTCCAATTTTTCTGGCCAACCAACCTCTTCAAGCTACTTACCCACCTAGCAAAAAAATTTACATGAAAATATGCAAACAGCTTTTCCACGAAAATCCGAATTTTTATTTTTACAATAACCTATGAACATTTATTAACAAAATGTCACAAAAACCTGACAAACAATGATTTCTATGGAAATACAAAAAATGTTCTACAAAAATGACTAATGCAAAAAATTGCCTAAAGAATACATAAAATTTAAATGCTATACTTGATTTTTAATTAAGTGTAAAAGAAAGTATGGACGTAGCAAGTGCGTTATGGTAGTGAATTTTAATAGAAATGATCAAATATTATTTTATAATTTTTTTTTCTTGTAACATAAAAATATAACTTTTGGTATGTGGTTTCCTTTTAAGATCGTAAACTTACGTACAAATTTTGGTTACCATATATTTTCTATTTTTTGAGATAATTTTTTTTTCCGAAAGAAAACCAAAAATGTTTCCGGAAAACCTGGTTCGTTTTTCCTGGCTAACGAACCTATCCAAACAATTTACAAAAGAAAAGTACGCGCCAAATTTGATCAAAATCGGACTATTATTTTTTGAGTTATCGGTGTGATACATACACGTATATATATATATATATATATATATATATATATATATATATATATATATATATATATATATATATATATATATATATATATATATATATATATATATATATAGACGGGGCAATATTTAAGGGGTTGATTTCCCAGGTCATTTTATAAAAAAAAAAAGTTCCCATAAACATAGGTGCTAAAATGCATTGTTTCCAAGATACAAGGTGTTAAATTTTTTTGTAAAATAACGTTTTTTTAAAATAATTCAAATATCTCCTCGCCGATTGTTTTGAAATTTGGCAGCGTTGTTTGTAGTACTAATGGGCTGACTGGCATTAGTGAGGACACCTCAATAAAAATTATTGTTCGTGTTTGTGATTTTCTGTATGAAAAAGGACATGCCATAAGAAGGTTTTTATTTTTTATCGTGTTAACGATTCAAGATACGGAGCAATTTCAAGAGACAAAAAACTTGTAGTTTTAGTTTCTTTATCTCAAAATAATATACAAATCATATTGCAGTCAGTGTCGTACATTTTTATGTCACTAAATTTTGTTGAGGTGCCCCCCCCCCCTAACGCCAATGGACTTAACAATCTGTATCGAATTAGGGCCAAATCGGCCCATTAATAATACAAGCAACGCTGCCAAATTTCAAAACAATCGATATTTCAATTATTAAAAAAAATCGTTATTTTACAAAAAATTTAACACCTTGTATCTTGGAAACAATGCATTTTAGCACATATGTTTATTGGAATTTTTTTTCATAAAATGACCTGGGAAATCCACCCCTTAAATATTACCCCAGCTTTTTTAAACTATATATATAATATATATATATATATATATATATATATATATATATATATATATATATATATATATATATATATATATATATATATATATATATATATGTATATGTATATAAACATATGAAAATTGAAACTGCCCTGGATATGTGTTCTAGCGGCGCTAGTTCGCGCTCATTTGAAGAAATGTTTTCAAAATTCAGAAGTTGGGATCTCCCCATTAGAGATTTTTTTTTTAAATTTACTAAAAAGAAAAATGCAAAAAAATATTTCCAAATGTCCAAAACTAGAGTCTGTACCTACAGAATAAAAAATTGAAATTGAACAACCCCCTATACCTCTATAGGGAGTTGTTCAATTTGAAAAAATTGAGTAACGTCAGTTTGAATTTTTTCAAAATCAATCACTATTTGAGAGGTTCTCTGTATACGGCATCGCGATTTTTTTGACGAATAACATAAACTAAAACCCCCCTGAAACGTCAACTCCATGAGACTCTCCTATCTGTTGGTAAAAACCGCCGTATTATAAATTTTGGTATGTGTCGAAAATATGAAAAGTTGGTAAACAATTGAAATATATAAGAAACGATGAACGCCAGCAAATTTTTTTCGCTACAAACATGCATTATAAAACATAAAAAAAAGCTAAAATAAAGTAATATAAGGCGTGTTCGGAAACAACAAAAAAAATCACCAACGACTTATGGGTCAAATAATTTTATAAGATGCAGCTCAAGACACCCTATAATTAACATATGCAATTTTATCTTGAATCTAGTATAACAACGGATATATTGAGCTTTCCCGTAGAAATACGTCACCCTGTATATATGAGCACAGATAAAGGACGAAAACTAACCCCGGATATGGGTCCTAGTGAACCTAGTTCTCCCTCACTTGAAGGAATTTTTTCAAAATTCAAAATTCGCGAGCTCATTAGCGAAATTTTTCGACGAAAATTCTGTAAAAAATTATAGACGATTAAACCAAACTCTATGACTAAAACTACTGCCAAAGCATCAGAGAAAGGGTCTTTTTGAAATTAATTTTATGGAAATATTTCAGTAAAATGAAGGAAAATGACAGTTAAATCTGAAACTCAAAGGTTTGTAAAACACTTTTGCGATATTTTCTCTACATAACCCGTTTCAGTTTTAGGTTCTTTGCCTAAATATTGCCAATTTTGACGTTTGAAATCGCGACTGCGACGTTTTAAGAGGAAAACAGCAATATTTTTTTAAAATGACATAACTTTTTTTTCTATTAACTACCAGATCTAAATTTCGGTACGTAGTTTATTCATTATGGCATAAACCCGCGTATTAAATTTGCCTGCCCTTACTTTGTTATCTCCGGAGATATAAAAAAATTCCGAAAGAATGCCTTTATTTTTTCTTGTGGATGATCCATTACTGTGGTTGATTAAGTGTGGGTGCTATATTGAAATGAAAATATCTTCTCGAGACAGAGCCATGGTTCAACCAAGCTACGACATTCCCTTTATAGACTACAGTGATAAATACCATTTTTATTGTTAAAGTCTTGAACCTTTGTGAGTATAAAAAGTTCGGGACGCAGCAAGTGCCTTATGGTAGTGAATTTTTATTAAGTGTTTCAAATTTGAATAACTCAATTTTATATAAACTTAAAAGTTTAGTTTTAGTATGTAGTAAGGTCTCTCATAAGGCAACATATCCACCTAATTTCATTGAAATAGCTTTGTAATTTTCAGAGAAAAATATTTTTTCCAAAGAAAATTTAAAATTTGAATAACTCAATTTTATATAAACTTAGAAAGTTGAATTTTGGTATGTAGTAAGGCCTCTTCCAAGGCAACATCGTTGTTAAATTTCAGTAAAATAGCTTTGTAATTTTAGGAGAGAATAGAAGAGGTTCGTTGGCCAGGAAAATCGGACCTGTTTTTTCTGAAACATTTATTTTATTTAAGTTTATTTTCGGAAAATGTTTGCACGTTTTGAAAAAACAAAGCTATTTTAGTGAAATATAGTTTATTGTTAGTACTATATAGGTTATGCTGCTAATCAAATGTCCTTCTTTTAAAAGCAAGACATATTTGCCATTAAAAACAGTTTTACGAAAATTCGCTACCACAACGCACTTGCTGCATCCAGACTTTTTTATATATCGTTTTTACCTCATAACAGAGCCTCGGTGGTTAAGTGGTAAGGACATGTGCATCTGAACCGAAGGGTACTGGGTTCGATCACAGGGTTCTCCTTTCACTTTTTCAGTACAAAGTGTGACATTAACATCAACCGAGGCTGTGGTATTGTAATCGAGCAAGTTGCATGTCTACACGCTCCGCCCTTCGGAGGGGGGTGTAGAGCCGTCGGTCCTGTGTCCATACGATGTTGGGCAGGTTAAAGACCCCTATCCTCCTTACACAAAAGCAGGGGTTCGGCAAAATTTCCAGGATAGTGTGGTGAAACTGCTCCCTGTGATTGGCCATAGTTTCGGAAATAGACCGTCGTTAAAGAAACAAACAAACAACAACAATACTTCGTAAGAATTATGTAAATGTAAGCAAGTCTGCTGCACCTAGGATTCGCAGATTAAAGTTTGGACATTCATTGGTTCCCTCCTATCTAAAGAAAATAAATCTGAGGGATGATCCAAACTGTGAATGTGGAGAGTTTGGGGAGACTGGACATATAATTTTAAATTGTCAAGAGAAAAGAAGCGCTATTGATTCCTTCATTAACATTATATATATATATATATATATATATATATATATATATATATATATATATATATATATATATATATTGAAACTGACCGGATATGGGTTCTAGGGGTCCTAGTTCGCGCTCATTTGCAAAATAAATTCAAAAGTCGGGATCTCCTCATTAGTGAATTTTTTCTGCAAAAATTCACTAATACAGAAGTATATACACTGCTTGGTAAGCATATAAACAATCTGAAATTTAAAACACAAAACCACATGTTAACAGGGTATGGAGCTAAGTAAGTTATTCTACTTGAATGGGTGTGGATGTGGAAATATATGTTTGCATGGATACTGCTCTAATGTAAAAAAAGTTCCGGACGCAGCAAGTGCGTTATGGTAGTAAATTTTTATTAAATGCTTCAAACTTGAATAACTCAATTTTCTATAGACCTAGAAAGTTAAATTTTGGTATTTTGTAAGGTTTTTCCTAAGGCAAGATATCCACAAAATTTCATTAAAATATCTTTGTAATATTCGGATAAAATTATTTTTTTCGAAAACAAAAACTCAAAATTTGAATAACTCAATTTTCTATTAACTTAGAAAGTTGAATTTTGGTACGTAGTAAGGTCTCTTCTAAGGCAAAATATCTATCAAATTTCATGAAAACAGCTTTGTAATTTTCAGAGAAAAAATTTTTTTTAGAAATAAAACTCAAAATTTTCCCGGAAAACCCTGTTCAATTTTCCTGGTTAACGAACTCATGCAAGCCATTAATAAAAGAAAGGGACTTGCCAATTTTAATCGAAATCGGTTAATTATTTTTTGAGTTATCGGATGGATACATATATATATATATATACATATATATATATATATATATATATATATATATATATATATATATATATATATATATATATATATATATATATATATATATATATATATATATATATATATATATATATATATACATATATACATATATACATATATATTTAAAATTGAAACTGACCGCGGATATGGGTTCTAGGGGTCCTAGTTCGCGCTCATTTGAAAAAATTTTTGCAAAGTCTCACCATCCATACCTCTCTATTAGTGAATTTTTTAAAATAAAAACTCACTAAAAGTACTACCTTGAACTATTTTACTCGCCTAAGTAGCAGCTACATGATGACGCCTTCTGGACCTACATTTCGTAATGGAACTCAGTTAAATTTATGGCTAACACGTTATTTATTTAACGAAAAATATATTTTTCTGGAGCTAAAACCAATCTAAATATAAAGCGTTTAAATTGGAATAAACTTCACGAAACGTAGAAGATTAAAAAACATGCCGAAGTCGTGCAACGAATGTGTAAAATTTCTCAAGGTATGTACCTATACAAGACTAGGGGAACATCGATTGAGAAGAAATGAACGGAATCTTAATGAGGTTAATTTTGTCTGATATTACTTTGGCACAAATTACTGAACTCTGTATTTTTATATTACTGTTTTAATTGGTATGGTTACATCGGAATTGGAGAAAGCCACAAATCTGCCTAACTTTATATTAAATAAATGCCTCAAAAAATTAATTTAAAAAAACGAAGTTATTTCTGTCATTTATGAAAGTAGATCCTTAATTACAGATTCCAAGCAAAAGCAAATATAATTGTGATACAAATGCTTGCGTGGATGTTTCTTAGGGATGTATAAAATATTTCGCTATGTAGCTTACGTAAAAATATCTGTTTAAGAGACAAAAAGAATTTCAAAAATCACATTTCTGTTTGTCATTAATTAACATTCTACAGATTTTTTGCTTAGTAACGTGAAATAATGTAAAAATGTAACGTGGATGCATGGTTCCTGTAACAATATATTTTTTTCCACGATGGCGGCATATAAAACTTGTGTTGTGTGTGTTTTGTATCTTTAACGTCGGCCTATTTCCGCGACTATGATCAATCACCGACGCCAAGGAGCAATTTCACCTCACCATCCTGGAAATTTAGCCTAACCCCTGCCTTTCTGTAAGGAGGGTAGGGATCTTTAACGTGCCCAACATCGCATGGACACGGGACCGGCGGCTTTACACCTCCTCCGAAGCGCTGAACGTGCAGACATTCAACTTGCTCAAATAAAATGCCAGAACCTCGGTTGATGTTAATGTTACAGTTTTGTACTGAAACAGTGAAAGGCGAAGGCGGGGATCGAACACAGTACCCTTCGGTTCAGAGGCACACGTTCTTACCTCTGAACCACCGAGGCTCTATATAAAACTTGAAACTGATGCCAGATGTGTATCATACGTATAAGTGAAAACTGTAGTTTTTGTTGAAGTTGGTTGGCGTCTATAATAAAAACATTTTAATAAAAAGTCTGGACGCAGTAAATGCGTTTTGGTAGTGAGTTTTTATAAACATGTTTTTAATAGCAACCATGTGTTTTTTTAAAGAAAGCTGGCATCAAATTTTGTTATTAGTGTAACCCATATAGTAGAAACAATGTGCCGTGTTTCATCAAAATAACTTTATTGTTTGAAAATGTACAAAAATTTCCGAAAGTAGAGTTAAAATGTTCCCGAAAAAAACTGGTCTCTTGGCCAACAAAACTTACAGGTTAATATCAAATTGAGCTATTCAAATTCGAAGCATTTTATGAAAATTCGCTACCATAACGCACTTGCTGCGCCGAGAATTTCTTTTCTTACAAAACGTGCATTATATTTCGATGAAAAATGCAAAAATGCAATAACATAAGGCGTGTTCGATTAAAAAAAAAAGAAAATTTGTATCACCAACGACTTATGGGGTACCCTGTAATTGTAGAAATATTTTTTTAAATGTAGCTCAAGACACCCTATAATTAATGTAGACAATTTTTTCCGTATCTTGTATAATAACGGATATATTGATTTTTTACGAAAATTCGCCAAAAATTATATGCCATTAAACGATAAGCTCTATAGCTAAAACTAGCGCCAAAGCATCACAGAAAGGGTGTATTTAAAATGAATTTTCTGGAAACATTTTAGCAAAATGAAGGTCAACGAAGCTGAAACTTTAGGGTTTGCAGAACACTCTTCTTGCGACATATTCTTTGCATAATCTTTATTTGTTTCAGGTTCTTTGCTGAAATGTTGTCAATTTTGACGTTTTAAATCGCGACTTTGTCGTTTTGAGGAAAACCCCATTTTTTTCTTTAAATGCCTGTAACTTTTGTGTATTTTAACTTACAGACCTAACTTTTGGTGCCTTGTTCCCCCTTTAAAAGACAAACACGCGCACCAAACTTGAATACCCTTACTTTGGAATTTCCGGAGATATAATTTTTTTCTGAAAAATTTCCGGGAAAACCGGGGCTGATTTTCCTGGCTGACGAACCTATCTAAGCCACTTTGAAAGGGAAGGTACTCAGAAAATTTTATCAAAATCTGCCATTATTTTTTGAGTTATCGGTGTGATATATATATATATATATATATATATATATATATATATATATATATATATATATATATATATATATATATATATATATATATATATATATATATATATAGGGTGACTGGTAAGTGGTTGCATTCATTTGAGACAGTGATAGTACATCTCTTATGCAACATAACCATATAACACAGTTTACAAAGTTCTCTGGTTTTCGAGTTATTTCACTTTTAATGATTTTTCGAAAATTCATCGTTTGTTCCTATTAATTTTCAAATTTTAGAAGAAGTGGTAAGCACTTCCTCATTTTTTTTTCAGATAGTGTGGACATGAAGTGTGAGGGCAAAAATTCTCAGTATCGTGAAAAAATTCAAATTAATTTAACATTTCAAAGACGTTTATTTTGAAAATTTGATAACAAAAAATTTCTACAAATACTGTAAAAAAGCTTCGCCGGTCATCTAGCTTTCTAATGATGTACGAATTGTTAATTGTCTTTTAGTTACATAGATATCTCTCATGCAATGATGCGACATAGGTACATGTTATTCATTCGCCATATAGTTGGCAAGTTAAGGATATAGTTTGCAAGTTATCTAAGGTTGCTATGGAAATGATAGCAAGGTGTCAATGTCAATTATAATTTATTGAGACATTTGTCACATTTGATTTTTACGGCGTGTGATACTTAAGTTGTGGCTTACGTGAAAAAGTTGTTTGTTTTGATGATGGCCACATTTACGAATGCTGAATATGCAGATATTTTATTCATTTACGGTTTCTGCGATGGAAATACGGCTGAAGCTCAACGGGAATATGTACGGCGCTTTCCAAATAGGCGCGTACCTCATTCCACGGTGTTTGAAAGAACATACAGACGGATTCATGAAAATTTTGGGCTCTTTCGAAGAAGATCCCACGATAAGCACTAGGAAAGTTTCCTCTTCTCTGGGCGTCTCGCAGTGGAAAGTATGGTCAGTTCTGTATCGGGAAGAATTTTTTTTCCTGTTGAACGCTGATAATGAAGATAGAAATTTCCTGTCTAGAATTCTCTGCACCGACGAGTCAAAATTCACTAAAGAAGGAATATTCAGTTGTCACAATTTTTATTATTAGTCTATGGAGAACCCCAGATTAACTAAGGTAACAAACTATCAAAGACGATTCAGTGTGAATGTTTGGATTGGTGTGATTGGTAACAATCTGGTAGGTCCGCATTTCTTTCCAGACAACCTAAATGGTGGATATTATGAAAATTGCTTATCACATGATCTTATGCACTTACTGGATGACGTACCACTAGCAAACGTATGTGATATGATTTTCCAGCAAGACGGGTATCCGGCACACTATTGTCGCAACGTGAGGGCGCTATTAGATCGCTGGTTTCCAAAGTGGATTAGGAGTGGAGGACCAATACCGTGGCCGCCAGGGTGTCCGGATTTAACTCAAATATATTTCTATGTATGGGGTGATATGAAACAAATCCTTTACGAAGTGGAGATTCACGCACGAGAGCAACTGATTTACAGAGTTCGGCAAGCAGCAGGACAAATCAAAAGAAATTTTTCTAGTAGAATTACTAAAACAGAAATTTGCAAATGCACAAGTGCGTGTATAAGAAATGGAGGTAACCATTTTGAGAATAGGTCGTGAGACCTTTTTAGCTAAGTTAAGTTTTTTACAGTATTTGTAGACATTTTTGTTATCAAATTTTCAAAATAAACGTCTTTGAAATGTTAAATTGATTTGAATTTTTTCACGATACTGATAATTTTTTCCCCCATATTTCTTTACTATCATCCTGTTCAACATAGTAATGATTGCACAGCGTGCATTAATGTCTACACCATCTGAAAGAAAAAAAAATGAGGAAGTGCTTACCACTTCGTCTAAAATTTGAATATTAGTAACAACACATGATGAATTTTCGAAGCATCATTAAAAGTGAAATAACTCGAAAACCAAAGGACTTTTTATAATGTGATATATGGTTTATTATGTTGCAAAAGAGATGTACTATGTCTCAAAAAATGCAACCACTTACCGACTGGTCACCTACCCTATATATATATATATATATATATATATATATATATATATATATATATATATATATATATATATATATATATATATATATATATATATATATATATATATAAACGTATAAAAATTTTAACTGACACTGGATATCGGTTGTAGAGGCCCTAGTTTGCGCTCCTTTAAGAAATTTTTTCAAAATTCAAAAGTCGGGATCTCCTCAATAGTGAATTTTTTAAAGATACTTCACTAAAAGCGGGTTCATAGCTTTCTACTGTAAGAACCTATGTCTTATACTATGTTTTAGCAAATAACTTGCATTTTGGAGGTAGACAGCCTTTACTGGGACTATATATATATATATATATATATATATATATATATATATATATATATATATATATATATATATATACATATATACACCTCCGTGGTGCAGTGCAACGAGTGTTTGGGTGCTACACGGAGTGTCTGGGTTCAATTCCCGGTGGAGGCAGTTTCTGTCACTGGGTGTTGGGTGTCCGTTGTTTTTTCTTTGTCACATCCCCGAAACAAGCTGCTTAGATCTTCTTGGCGGGAGGGTGTCATTTATGTGGTGTCATTTATCATATATAACCACATTAACTTAAAAAATAATAAACCGCTTTTTATTTAACATTTGCAAACCGTATTCCTTTGGTCAATGGCTTGTATAAATTCTTTGGACAAGAAAATCTGACCAAGTTTCCCGAGAGAATTCTGCGTTTTAGTTCAGGAAACTGTTGTATATTCAGAAATAAGAAAGCCATGCTCCTCTAATTTGGCACGCCATTTGCTTCTATATACGTATAGTATATGCCAAAATTAAAATCTTTATGCTAAACTACAAAAGTGGCCAAGCATTAAAAAAAATGTCACACTGGAATCCCGAGAATTCGGTACAGAGGGTACAAGACCAAGATATTATCGCTTACGAAATCTATTAAATATTACAAAGATCACGTTTTTTTGTGCAAAAACGCCAATAAATTTTAAAAAAAAGCATGATCTTTATGGCTTTTCTCCTAAAAACATCAAAATGATGATCTCAAATGTCAAAATTCGTGATTTCTAAACAGAGATTTCGAAACGAATGGGGGTTGTGGACTATAAATATTGCATGATGTATGTTAAACAAGGTCCGAGATTTTTTATTCAAAAGCTATTGTTCTTAATTTGACTAAAATGTTTGTAGAAAGTTTATTTGAAATAGACCCTTTCTGCGGGAAGTAGCTTAAATTATAGAGTCTGCGATTTAAACGTATTTATCTTTTTTTTAATTTAAGCTATTTTCGAGGCAACAAATCTTTTTAACGAATTGCAATAAACTCTTTTAGTAAATTGTTGTAGCATATTTTTGTCGAGTTTTCCTGCGATTTTTGGTGAAAAACGTCTTCGCAAATTTTCTAGACAAGAACGCAACTCTGTAGAATTTCTTTCGTCAGTTGATTTAAATAAATTGTTTTTATTATATAGAAGCTTTCAATATTATGCTATTTTTTGGTCTTCAGAGGGAAGAAATATGTCCTTTACTCAATATTCTATAAGGCTAGGAACTTGGTATATACTGGGCTAGTCTATATAAAAATATCGTTTGTTCAGAATGGTACTAAAATAATTTCGTTATTTTCGAAGATGCAAAAATTTTCCGGTAAATTGTAAAATTGTTCTAGAAAAACGGGTTCGATTGGGCTGGTTGGAAAACTCATCTAAGCTAACAAATAAATGAAAGGTACCTACCAAATTTATAATGTTCGTCTCGTTATATGCTAAAATGAGTTGGTTAGCGGACCCAATGAAAGCCCCTTCAAACAAATTTGTATTTTCGAAACTAATTACATATTTTAATTTTCGCGATTGCAAATATCTTTATGAAAACTCGCTACCATAACGGACTTGCTGAATTCAGATATTTTTTTGTAATGCCAAAGTGATAAAGTATGAAATGTCCATCACGTAAAGGAATTCTGATATTAGAATCTTTTAGAATATGCAATAAAAATTTATTGCATACCGAACGCATTTTTTTACACCTAGCTCTATAAATTCAAACACGAATAGCAACAAATTTCATAAAGGCAGCTATAATTCAGGCTTTTATCGCTCTTCTCTGAACAATTCAGCTGGTTCAGAGTTTGCTGCGTATTTTATTTGTGGTGTTGATTCTTTGCTTTCGAGCATTTGATACGTTTTTTTACAGGTTCATGGCTCTTTTCACTTTTGTGATGTGAGCACCAGCGATTTTCAGGAGATGCGTTCACGATTACCTTACGCTGATAGGACTGAGCAGAGATCAGTGTTATCGTAGATTATCTATTAGGAGTTTCTTTTCTTTTGTCTTTGTGAAAGATTGGGGTTTTATTATAATGCTGTTTTTGTAATCAAATTATTTACGGCAGGATTTTATGAAATTGAATTTGATTGTAAGTGTCCTGATTTTGTTTTATTGAATTTAAGAAAATTCTCGAAAAGAGAAGTATCGATGGTATATATATATATATATATATATATATATATATATATATATATATATATATATATATATATATATATATATATATATATATATATATATGTCGGGAGCATGGGATGAATATAGAAAAGCCCTAACGACCTATAACAAAAGACTAAGGAACGCCAAGAAGGAGTCGTGGAGGAGGCACTGCGAGGAAGTGAAGAACACGTCCGAGAGTGCTCGACTACACAAGATCCTGTCCAAGGGCACTCAGACCAACATAGGCTCCCTTATAACATCCACGAGAGGTCTTACAAGCTCGGGGGAGGAAACTCTGGAAATTTTACTCCAGACGCACTCCCCGGCTGTAACATAATAAACCAATCACCTACGGACTGGGAACACTCATAAATAGAGGGGCCTTATAGGCGGGCATATAGAGTAGACTGGCCAGTCGCTAAAGAGGTGGTTAATCGGAGCAAAATCAGATGGGCCATAAACAGCTTTAAGCCATACAAATCCCCGGGATTTGATGGAATAATGCCCATCATACTTCAACAGGGAATAGATATACTGGCGCCGGCGCTTACCCTCATTATGAGGGCCAGCCTGGCTCTGGGGGTACATTCCGAGGGCATGGAGACTGGCCAGAGTTGTATTCCTTCCTAAACCTGGGCGTCCAAAGACCAGGCAAAGTCCCTGAAGCCAATAATTCTCACGTCCTTCCTGCTAAAAACAGTGGAAAAACTGCTCGACCGGCATATTAGTGGCGGTGTACTGGAAGCATATCCCCTACACTGCGGACAATATGCATACAGAGCAGGATTCTTAACAGAAACAGCACCCTCAGCAACACCTCATTCGGATAGATTCTGGCAGCTGTCAGGGAGCGTGGAATAGACGATACCTGCTGCAGGTGGATCGGTTCCATGCTCAGGGACAGGGCGGTGTGCACCTCAATCGCGGGAGGAACCCTGCTGGCGGGGTGTCCGCAGGGGAGCGTTCTGTCTCCCTTGATATCCCAATCGTGGACGGCCTGATGAGGAGGCTCTCGGGAGGGGGGTATGATGTACAGGGCTATGCGGACGGCATTGTCATCATAGTCCGAGAAAAGGTTAACATAGTCAGTGTTGGAGCGCACGCAGACAGCACTGAAAGTGGTGGAAGGGTGGACGGTTGGTCAAGGGCTCGGGGTGGGCCCCGATAAAGTAGCCGTCGTGCCATTTACGAGAAGGAGGAAGTGGGAGAGCCACATAACTCTCACTCTATATGGTATGAACATTCCAATGGCCAGGGAGGTACAATATCTTGAGGTCGTATTGGACTCTAAGCTAACCTGGAATGGTCAAATTGAAAAAATACTGCGTAAGGCAGTCATGACCTTAGCCGTCACTAGACGGCTATATGGAAAAACGTGAGGCCCACTGGCTGTGCACAAAGGTGGTCAGACCATCGTTAACATACGCGGCACTGGTCTGGTGGCCTAAGGTGTCACACAAAAACTAGGCAAGATCCAAAGGATGGCTTGGATAGGCATCACAGGGGCCATGTCTTCAAACCCTACACCATCCATTGAGGTGTTGCTGGATCAGCCCCCCTATAGTTATTATGGGACTAAAACTATACGAACTAGCCTGCAATGGTAGACTGAAGATCTACTCAGGCTTCAGGGGCCACTACAAAATTCAGGAGATCATGAAGGAGCACATGCTTGAAATGAGGTCAAACTTCGCGAGCCCGCGAATCTGCAGGGAAAACAACTTTACAGTGGAAATCCCCGACCGCGAGGCATGGCGGAAGGAGACGCCGGGCATACCACGGAACGCGCTCGTCTGGTTCACGGACGGATCAAGTGTGGATCGTGGGACGGGGGCAGGTGTTTATTCGAAAGGACCGAGGGTAACTCATAGTAGTTCCCTCGGAGCCCATGCAACGGTCTTTAAGGCCGAAATGTACGCGATCCTGCACTGTGTGCGGGAGAACAAGAGGAGGGGCTACACCAACAAGCGGATCATCATACCCACAGACAGCCAGGCAGCCCTTAAGGCCCTAAGTAACCCACGGGTAAATCCCTGACTGGTGAGTGAGTGCCGAGACGAGACGAGCGACCTGGCTGGGCAGAATGAGATCACCATCATCTGGGTGCCGGGTCACTCGGGGGGTCAAAGGCAATGAAGAAGCTGACAGTCTCGCGAAGAGAGGGTCAGCAGAACCATTTGTGGGACCAGAACCGGCTCTAGGCGTGACAAAGAGCACTTCCGGGGGAGCCATTAACTCCTGGGTCAGAAACCAACACAAGGTGTACTGGGCAGACTGTCCAGGGCTCAGACATGGGAAGTCAATAATTGACTAACCCAGTTCAAAGAGAGCTGTGGAGCTGCTAAATCTTAGCAGAGGACAGCTCAGAGACATAACAGGTCTCTTTACGGGACACATGGCCATCAAGAAACACCTGCATAAAATGGGGGGTTCGTGGGGCACCTCGCATGCAGACTCTGCGGCGTGGGAGAGAAATCAGCCCAGCACATCTTGTGCGAGTGTAAAGCTCTGTACCGCAAAAGACAACTGATCTACGATCAGTCTAGACCGGACAAACAGAGCAATATAAAACTTCACCCTACCCATCGCTGTGCAGACTAGTTCAAGGCACAGTGATTTTGGAATGGGTGGAGTAAAAAGACTAAGGGCGTGGACAATAAACCAAATGTTGCAGTGCTATCGGGGCGACAAGGCCATGGACAAGCACTGAGGGAAGAAAAAAAACGGAGAATTTTTCTTATCGATGTAAAGCCGATTATCGAAAGGGAACAGACAGTTTTATAGAGATTTAAAGAATAAAAGAAACCGGCAATTTAAGAGTTGGGAATTCCAGATGGGGGTAAATTTAGCCATGAGATCAACAGTAAGTGCAATAGTGGGTAAACGAAGGCAGGGGCGTACCAGTTGTGTTTCTCAAACAGATTTATGCCTGCATTTTACAGATTGTTAAATATGTTGACATTCGTCAACAAAATTTGTTATGTATGACAAACAATATAGCCAGGGATTAGCATAGCGTTTTACAAAAATTTGCTCAAAAATAAATAAAAAAATACATTAAAGTTTTTACAGTAAAATATTATGTGTACTGCTCTGTATATGTGTTTCCACTGACTAACGGTGTGTGCGTTTTTTTCTTTCTTATATGTCGGTTTATTTCCGCGGCGATGGACAATCTCCGACGCCAGGGAGCAGTTTCAGCCCACTATCCTGGAAATTTGCCCGAACACCTGCCTTTCTGTAAGATGAGTAGGGATATTTAACGTGTCCAACATGGCGTGGACACGGGGCCGGCGGCATTATGCCCCCTCCGAAGGAGGGAGGAACGCGCCAAGTTGCTCAAATACAATGCCACAACCTCGGTTGATGTTAGTGTTATAATTTGTACTGAAAAAGTGAAAGGGGAACCCTGGGAATCGAACCTAGTACCCTTCGGTTCAGAGGCACATGTTTTTACCACTGAACCATCGAGGCTTTGCTAACTAACGCACAACAGCCTTTATATGGATATGTCTCTTGATTTTATTTGCGGGAACATTCCGTATACATTTATTACACTAAAGCCCTTGTCTGTCATATTACGTATAACGATGTAATCTAACCTTGACAGACTTACTCCATCAAAACGGTTCCTGATAAAAAAAAGGCGTAAAGGGCATAAGGTTGAGTGTCTACTTTTAAAGCAGGATGAATAATATCCCCCAGCAAATATATGAGGAAAGAGATGATTATTATAATTTGGACCACGCTCCAGTGACGCTATTTTGTAGAATTTTTTTCTGCGTTAAAGTGGCAAGCCTCGTACGAGAAAAGGAATAAACGACATCATGCAGAAAGTGATAAACTATGAAACAGAGGTAGCTTTACTTCCATATCATATCCAGGAAGACTTTATGTGACAAATTTTCAGCGGGCAATGAAACTTCAACCAAATTTATCGTGGCGGGACCAGAAAAACAGTGAAATAGAAATCTGCGAAGCTTATACGAGGACAGCTTCTTATAATATAATATATTTATTCATATTTTCTTAAGCAGTTAAAAAAAATACTAAAAAGCATTTGACTATCAATTTAATTAGCTTATTTATTCGTAAGTTAGTATTGTGGACATTGTAATCATCGACAGATTTAATACCGGGTAAAAAGAACATATTTGTACACTTAGAAACAACTATTCTCACATATCTCCATTTGCAAAACATATTATCGATACTCAACATAGGCCCACATTAAATTACCGCATAGAAACACTATATTTTTGTACCGACAAGCGTAAATTTATTGCACTTCTTTAGATATTTAAACTTTTCTGATATCACACAGAATTTTTTTCTAATTAAGCCGCTTATCCGTTTCTAACTGACAGTGAGGTCTCAATTTCTAGGGTTTATTTCAGCTCTCCAAAGATCCTACCCTCCGGAGTTCCTCTGGACTCGACTTTTGCCAGTGATTGGCTCTATCACAAGGAACTCCGTTTTTGACTCCAATTAGTGACTTATGACAGGCAGAGGATACATTTGGCTTATTGTTTTTATTTTGTCCTCGGCCCACAGTGGACCAGGTAGGGTAACCATATTCCAAATGCACAGGGACTTATGTTATTTACAGTTTACCAAGAAGCCTAGTATTGGGGTTCAGAAACGCTTACTTCAGCAAACTGCACTATATTAACAGCTTCAACAACACTAGCTCTGTTCAATGATTGCGAAACAACGGAACGTCCTGGCATCTTTTCGCCCAATGTTCCAAAACAGAAGTATGGCATTTAAAAGAGGTATTTTTCTTGGTTTGTAAGCAGACCCTTATATGGGGTAGATATTTATGCTGGATTATCAGCGGACTCGAGGTCCGCAAGTAAAATTTGCAATTTTTTATTGAACCTAGCCAAGTCTACAATATACAATGCGCTAATGAATGTTTTTCTTGAGTAAACGAACATCGTGCTATATTTGACTGTTTATAAAATTTGGCTCAAGTCACGACTCTATCAGGAATTTATCTGGTATTCAGAGAAACATTACCTATAGGGCTTTGTTAAGAAATGTTGCTATAAAAGCTTGTAGGGTAGAAACCTCAATGTTATTATATATATATATATATATATATATATATATATATATATATATATATATATATATATATATATATATAGGGTTTCTCACCACAGCCGTTCGTTAGAAGTTTTCGTGGTTAGAAATAACCTAGAATTCTGAATTTTTGAACTCCTGGGTTATTCAAAATTATCTTTCATTTTAAAATATTTTCAAGATCATACCACTTCCGGTTATTCCGGAAGTCGCCATTAACTTTCTTATTTTAAATAGAACACCCGTTATATTATTCCATTTTTGGATTGCTAAGAAAATTTCATGATGGGTTTCATCTTGTTTCCCTATACTTATTTTCAACTGTTTCTTAGATATCTTGATTCTTTTGATAATTTTGAAAGATGTAGCCTTATTTTCACCACTGTGCCTTTCACCCATTTTCGACTATTTGTAAACGCTTCTGGGGTAGACGGAAGCACAAGAATTATACTCTCGAAATCCACGCTCACAATTGATGTATCGCATACAGGGTGTCCCAAATTCTATGACCAATTACATCATTTTCAAAGTTGAAAAAGTTTGTTATTTCAAACGTCACACCCTGTATATTATTAGATGGTCGGAGAATTTGATTCTGAATCGATTAGCTATAAGGTTCTCTATACCTATTTCCAGCGGTTATCTTGTGAATCCATATTTTTTATTTTAATGTGCTTTTTGGCAGAAACCGAAACATAGCTTGCTTTTCTAATAAGCCTTGATTTTGACAGGATTTGAAACAATGCTGATTTTATGTCAAAGCAGTATTATCTCACAAAGTATAGTTTATAATGGAGAATATTGAAGATTATTCCAAAAATGATATGTTAAATTTGTTTTATACGCATGGCGAATGTGGAAAAATTGTCAGAAGAACATGCAGATTATTTAACGAACGATATCCGGACCTACCAACAATTACTCCCGGGAAATTCGCAAGAATCGAAGCTCGATTTATGGAAACTGGCAGTGTAAGGGCAACTAGACATCACCTAAAGCCCGTAATAGATAATGAAGATAACGAGGTGAATGTATTGGCTTATTTTCAAGCTTATCCACGTAGTTCAACTTCAGGAGCAGTGCTGGAGTTGGGTATTTCAAGAGCATCAATCCACAGAATATTAAGAAAACATAAAATGCATCCTTTTTCTGAAATAACTGTGCACGGATTACGTCCTGGTGATGAGGCAAGACGAGTCGACTTTTGCGAGTTCATGTGCATAAAAATGACCGAAGATCCGAGATTTCTTTTATAAGATTATGTGGACTGATGAATCCAAATTCAGCAGGCAAGGAATTATAAATCGCCGGAATAATCACTACTGGGCACAAAAAAATCCACGTATCATAAGGGAACAAAATCACCAGGACCACTTTAGTTTTAAAGTTTTTTGTTTACTTATGAACAATAGAGTGACATATCAAGTGTATGATGAAAATTTGAATGGGGCTAGATATCTGGAGATACTCAGAGAGTTTGTTAGTGATTTCTTAAATGCTCTACCTCCACGTGACAGAGCAAACAGTTGGTATCAGCTGGATGGTGCTCCAGCACATTCCACTCCAGATGTATACCATCAGTTGATCTTGATGTTCTAGGATCGGTGGATTGGCCCACAGGGACCCTGGAACTGGCCACCGAGAGCACCCGATTTAACGCCTTTGGACTTTTACCTGTGGGGCCGTATAAAATAACTAGTGTACTCTAGTCCTGTACAAACTATAGATGAATTATTGAATCGTGTTCACGATGCGGTTACTAATCTAAGTCCACACGAACTTCGGAGGTCTGTTTCGCGAGGAGTATATGACAGAGTTATGCAGTGTATGAACCAAAATGGCGGTCATATATCACAATTATTGTAATTTTACATTCATTTACAATTTCTTGTCATTATGTTCCAATTGTTTCATGTTTTTCATTTGTTTAAAATTTTGTTAAGTTTCTGTTTTTGTTTTCAAGTTCCAAATAAAATTAATTTCTGCCGTTTGCGTCATGTTCATTTAGTTTTGGAAAGCTTCGATGTGTCGGTTTCTGCCAAAAATCACATTTAAATAAAAAATATGGATTCACAAGATAACCGCTGGAAATAGGTATAGGGAACCTTATAGCGAATCCATTGAGAATCAAATTCTGCATCCGACCATCCAATAATATACAGGGTGTTATATTTGAAATAACAAACTTTTTCAACTTTGAAAATTATGTAATTGGTCATAGAATTTGGGACACCCTGTATGCGATACATCAGTTGTGAGCATGGATTTCGAAAGTAGAATTCTTTTGCTTCTGTCTACCTCAGAAACGTTTACAAATAGTCGAAAATAGGTGAAAGGCACAGTGTTGAAAATAAGGCTACATCTTTCAAAAGAATCAAGATATCTAAGAAACAGTTGAAAATAAGTATAGGGAAACCTGATGAAACCCATCATGAAATTTTCTCAGCAATCCATAAATGGAATAATATACCGGGTGTTCTATTTAAAATAAGAAAGTTAATGGCGACTTCCGGAATAACCGGAAGTGGTATGATCTTGAAAATATTTTAAAATGAAAGATAATTTTGAATAACCCAGGAGTTCAAATATTCAGAATTCTAAGTTATTTCTAACCACGAAAACTTCTAACGAACGGCTGCGGTGAGAAACCCTGTATAGTGTGGCGCATTGAAAACGAAACAGACCGATTTGCGTCCAGAGAATTTTTTTTTAAGAAACGCTAAAACACTTCAAGTTTAATATTGAGGAGGACATGTTTTGACATAAAGATCAACTTTCTTACATCAACCCCTTAAGGGTGGTGATAACAACCCTTATATTTTAAATAGGGAACATGGGTCAAGTGTTACATCATTTAAAAGCTCTTTCTTTTCTGAATTCAGCACACTAATTTTTTTGAAAGTTTTATCAACTCGTTTAAAAATTATTCACAGTTGGAGTTGCAAGAACGTATTTCATTCATTGTCATAAGAAATGCACTGGTTAGTCAATTTTTCGTTAAAAAAACTTAAAAAAAAACAAACGTTCAAAAATGTTTATTTAGTTAAGTAAGTGTTCAAATTGTTGACCACCAGCTTCCATACGAAAGTACAAATTTTGCTCAAAACGAGCTCTGACATTCTGGAGCATTTGTGGAGTTATTAGACGGAATTCTTCAACAATGCGACTTCGTAATTCTTCCAGAGACTTCGGTTCTTTTGCGTAAACTATACTCTTTAAATTAACCCATAGAAAGAAGTCCAAAGGTGTTAAATCCGGTGATCTAGGGGGCCACTCAATAGCACCTTTACGCCCAATCCATTGCTCTGGAAACTCTCTGTTCAAAAGCTCCCTAACACGTTGTGAAAAATGCAGAGGAGCTCCATCCATTTTTTTCGAACTATTTTAAAAATTAACATGTAAAAAAATTGATACCCTTGATAAGATGATAAAAAGTATTATCAAAATCAATATTAACAAAAACCGGTTCTCATTTAAAAAATATCGACGACGTCATAATTTAAAAAAATAAAAGACTTAACAAGATCAGCACAATGTAGTATAACGTCAAATTAGTAAAATCGTTACACTTCGCGAGATTTTTTCCAGAAAATAATTTTTAACAAAGTTATCGAATTTTCCGTTACTTTATTTCCAGACTGTATATATATATATATATATATATATATATATATATATATATATATATATATATATATATATATATATAAGCGTATAAAGTCTGAAACAGTTAAGATACATGTATGCAACCCCCGTATTCTCATCAAAGTACACACTAGATCGCTTCGGCAAATTTCATTTTTCTTTTTCTCATAAAAGTAATGAAACTGAGAAATAAATTGCTGTATTATACAAGAAATGCCGTCACCGTGTTTCGGCACTTATTAAATTTTCTCAGTACTGGAGGAGGAGTATATTAACGCTCAAAGAACAGCTATAAAATAATTGTAAACAATAGCCGCGAACAATTTCTTGAAACAAATGAAAAAGATTTGTGACGTAATAGATGTTATTAGCTTGAACGAGAATCATCTCATCTCTATACAATTGTAGGGATGACTGTTGAAAATGCCTTTGTTATTTCACCACATCTCTTTAGTTGCCATCTCACTGTTTCACCAAATGACACAGACAAAAAGACCACCCCACCCATATTTGATGCTGAAATTAAACGAAATTAATAACGTAGAGTCGTAAGCAAGTAATATGAATAATAAGCAGGATAGGATAATATGAAGGGAAGATTAAGTATTAATGCCGACTTTCATGATTTATACAATTAAACATTAGCAGTGTTTCATTTTACATCCTTCTACAAAGGACTTAAATAGCGTTTATGAGACTACATGTTTAAAAAAAAATTAAGATAAAGAAATGTGAACTAACTACATATATTGAGGATGACTTTGTGAATATTAAGGGGTGGTTTGATGCCAATGGACTAACTATTAACACGAAGAAGACGAAGTATGTTGCATTTGCGTCCTATAAGCCAGACGTGCCGTCATTTAATACACTGCAAATAGTTTGTAACAACCAATGTATCCAAATTGAGGCGGCACAAAAGGTTAGGTATTTGGGAATCATCATAGATCAACATCTGCGTTGGGATGAGCACGTTGGTGTGGTTGTTAAAAAGTTGAGGACAATTTTGTTTAAGTTTAAATACCTTAAAACCTTTCTAACAACGGCGTGTCTTAGAATGGTCTATTCGGCATTAGTTGAACCCCTTCTTACATACGGGATTGTTGTTTGGGGTGCTGCGTCGAGTTGTCACCTGAAAAAATTGGATATAATTCAACGTTGGTTCCTGAAACTAATATATAATAAGTGATACACTTACCCGTCTGAAGCGTTGTACTCTGAAACAGGAGCTAATGATATTAGGCAACTTTTTTCATTGGCTGTGTTGATGTACGTGACGCGTCTCTAGAATAGAGCATTCGTACCTGACCAGGTTAAACGCAGCAGCGGCAGCTCAAACGAGCAGAGCGATTAAGACTGTGGGTCAGCGTAGTTATACTTATATTGCACCAAGAATGTATAATACTCTTCCAGTCAGAATCAGAACTGCACAAACTTTACGTTCTTATGTGAGGATGGTGAAGACATGGGTTTCGAAATCTAGACACATAATTCATGGTTTAGTACACGGATAGGCATTGAACGGGTCGTATATTTGGTTGACTGTGTGGTGTTGTGTGCGTTGTTTTGTTGTTGTTGTTGTTTTGGTTGACTGGGTGTTTGCTGCACGTCAAGTTGTCTTAAGTTTTGGGTTTGGTTGGTTGTATGGTGTTGTGTGCGTTGTTTTTGCTGTTAGTGCTTTGAGTGAGCGGATAGTTCCTACACATTAAATTGAATTAGATTAAGCTTAAAAAGTTGATGTATGTTTTATTTTTATTTCATGTGCCCACATACAAGTATACACTTTCGTGGGTTTTACATGTGTTTAGTTCATACATTCATTGCATTTATATGGTACCATGTTTTGTATTTTATTTTGTTGACAATTTGTTTTGTATCTTATTTTGTATTCTTTTTTTCTGAAATAAACTTTATTATTATTATTATTATATCCCATTTAAAAATAAACGCCCTCAATTTGTTTGAAAATCGCAGTAAGAGTGTTATTTTTGGTGCATTTTTGCTACAATTAGTATGCCGTACTGAAGAGCTCTAATGAGAGCGAAACCGGTCTACGGTTCTAATTGTTGCGAGAATGCATCTAGTCTTACATACTTTGTCCCTATATTGGTGTAGAAATGGGCCAGGGCTAACATTTTTTTTAAATTGTTAGTTAGTTGTATACTGTCTCTATTTTTAACATTCTGTGTTATTTGGAGCGGGCGTGACAACATAGTACTTGGTTCCGAACTAGGTGGCGACACGTTCACCACTCACTTAGTGTTTTAAGACTGGCTATACGATAGCCGTGTTATTTTTGGTGCATTTTTGCTACAATTAGTATGCCGTACTGAAGAGCTCTAATGAGAGCGAAACCGGTCTACGGTTCTAATTGTTGCGAGAATGCATCTAGTCTTACATACATTGTCCCTATATTGGGGTAGAAATGGGCCAGGGCTAACAATTTTTTAAATTGTTAGTTAGTTGTATACTGTCTCTATTTTTAACACTCTGTGTTATTTGGAGCGGGCGTGACAACATAGTACTTGGTTCCGAACTAGGTGGCGACACGTTCACCACTCACTTAGTGTTTTAAGACTGGCTATACGATAGCCGTGTTATTTTTGGTGCATTTTTGCTACAATTAGTATGCCGTACTGAAGAGCTCTAATGAGAGCGAAACCGGTCTACGGTTCTAATTGTTGCGAGAATGTATCTAGTCTTACATACTTTGTCCTTATATTGGGGTAGAAATGGGCCAGGGCTAACAATTTTTTAAATTGTTAGTTACTTGTATACTGTCTCTATTTTTAACACTCTGTGTTATTTGGAGCGGGCGTGACAACATAGTACTTGGTTCCGAACTAGGTGGCGACACGTTCACCACTCACTTAGTGTTTTAAGACTGGCTATACGATAGCCGTGTTATTTTTGGTGCATTTTTGCTACAATTAATATGCCGTACTAAAGAGCTCTAATGAGAGCGAAACCGGTCTACGGTTCTAATTGTTGCGAGAATGCATCTAGTCTTACATACTTTGTCCCTATATTGGTGTAGAAATGGGCCAGGGCTAACATTTTTTTTAAATTGTTAGTTGGTTGTATACTGTCTCTATTTTTAACACTCTGTGTTATTTGGAGCGGGCGTGACAACATAGTACTTGGTTTTGAACTAGGTGGCGACACGTTCACCACTCACTTAGTGTTTTAAGACTGACTATACGATAGCCGTGTTATTTTTGGTGCATTTTTGCTACAATTAGTATGCCGTACTGAAGAGCTCTAATGAGAGCGAAACCGGTCTACGGTTTTAATTGTTGCGAGAATGCATCTAGTCTTACATACTTTGTCCCTATATTGGGGTAGAAATGGGCCAGGGCTAACAATTTTTTAATTTGTTAGTTAGTTGTATACTGTCTCTATTTTTAACACTCTGTGTTATTTGGAGCGGGCGTGACAACATAGTACTTGGTTCCGAACTAGGTGGCGACACGTTCACCACTCACTTAGTGTTTTAAGACTGGCTATACGATAGCCGTGTTATTTTTGGTGCATTTTTGCTACAATTAGTATGCCGTACTGAAGAGCTCTAATGAGAGCGAAACCGGTCTACGGTTCTAATTGTTGCGAGAATGCATCTAGTCTTACATACTTTGTCCCTATATTGGGGTAGAAATGGGCCAGGGCTAACAATTTTTTAAATTGTTAGTTACTTGTATACTGTCTCTATTTTTAACACTCTGTGTTATTTGGAGCGGGCGTGACAACATAGTACTTGGTTCCGAACTAGGTGGCGACACGTTCACCACTCACTTAGTGTTTTAAGACTGGCTATACGATAGCCGTGTTATTTTTGGTGCATTTTTGCTACAGTTAGTATGCCGTACTGAAGAGCTCTAATGAGAGCGAAACCGGTCTACGGTTCTAATTGTTGCGAGAATGCATCTAGTCTTAAGACCTTCTAGTTCACCAAAAAATGTAGACTCTTTATGTTGCCTTCCTGGAATGTTAAAGACAGTTCTACAAGGTATTTAAGAGTTTTGCAGAACTGAGCCATGAAATCGCATAGTAAATGTTCTGTTGTTTCCCCTGCTGCAGTGCAGCATCTGCAGTTTTACTGTCCACCTTACTAAGTTTTATAAGGTAGTACCTCACTGGGAAGTGTCCCGTGACAAGTCTTGTGGTTATTCTCAAGTCGCCTTTGTTTAATTCAAAAAGCAGTTCAGATTTCCCTGTTGATGTGGTGATGGATCATTTTGCCTGCCTTAGGCCTGATGTTTTTCTCTGACTTGATCGCATTTGGTTCCTCTCACAAGTCTCAAGTTTATTTCCTCCATGGGTTTTTGTTAAGTCACAATGGGACTCAGTAGATAAGTTATGCGGGTTCTGGCTAACAAAAGTCCACAAATCCCAAAATGTAGATTTTTTAAAGCCCCGCCCCTTTATCCACGCCTAGTTGCCCGAAATTGACCATTCAGGGGCCGTTTTAGAGCTGAAAGCTGTCATTGTCAGCTCAAAAACTCCCATTTTGTACCATTTTAACCAACCAGAGCGTTTCACCCACTCCATCAATCCGCCCATGGTTCTGGATTGAAACTTCCGAGGTTTGATTGTATCCATAAACTGAGCGGGCTCGGTCGGAGCTATTCGTTTCGATGTTTCGGGAAGTAGATATCAGAAGGTCAGAGCCAGTCATTTTGATGTTTCGCAAAAAACTAGATTATAATTTAGGAGCTACCTGCTATCAGATTAAATTATATTTTGCAGACTGTGCACTGACATTTTGATTAACATCACATTAAAACACAAATGAGCTTTTCAACACACGCGTCCATCACAACACGTAACGTTATGGACGTTTGACCACCCAACTATATATATATATATATATATATATATATATATATATATATATATATATATATATATATATATATATATATATATATATATATATATATATATATATATATATATATATATATATATATATATATATATATATATATATATATATATATATATTACTATTGACGTTGGTTTATCAAATATGAACACTAACGGATGGAACCATGGTATATCAATCACAACCGGATGGACAATAGAGACAAAAAAAAAACCAATCATGTGAGATCAAGCAGTCAAGATAATTACGCAAACTAAGACTACCAACATCAATTTTATTGAGCACTACAGAATCTTTTATTTGAAAGACGTTCAAAAACAGAAAAAAGAGACCTTGTAGTAGCGTCAATTTAAAACCACCTGACACCCACTTATGTAAAGGTATTGCTAATATGGAATACACAATTGTCAAGTAATACGAAATATCTCATATTACCCTTACAGATGTTCGGAAGAAAATCACTATGTAGATTTTTGCTGGTTAAAAATAATGCCGTTTGTTAGCAAATACTAAATGGGTTTATGCTGTGATAGACCTACCTTGTGGTTTGAAAGTTTTCCTTATACAAATTTACCCGCAAACGGTTTGCCGGCGGTGGCTCGCTCACTTCAAAAACGTTAACAACTCGGGACGCAGCAGGTGCGTTATGGTAGTGAATTTTTATTAAATGCTTCAAATTTGAATAACTCAATTTTATATAAACTTAGAGAGTTTAATTTTGGTGTGTAGTAAGGTCTCTCCTAGCGCAAGATATCCACCAGATTTCATTAAAATAACTTTGTAATTTTCGGAGAAAAAAAATTTTCGAAAAAAAAAATTATAATTTGAATAACTCAATTTTTCATAAACTTAGAAAGCTGAATTTCAGTACGTAGTAAGATCTCTCCCAAGGCAACACATATAGTAAATTTAATGAAAACAGCTTTGTTACTTTCGGAGAAAAAATTTTTTTCGAAAGAAAACTCAAAAAACGAACTCATCCAAGCCATTAATAAAAGAAAGCCACTTGCCAAGTTTCGTCAAAATCGGTTAATTATTTTTTGAGGTATCAGACGGATACACACACACACACACACACATATATATATATATATATATATATATATATATATATATATATATATATATATATATATATATATATATATATATATATATATATATATATATATATATATATATATATATAAACATATAAAAATTGAAACTAACCCCGGATATGGGTTCTAGGGGTCCTAGTTCGCGCTCATTTGCAAAAATTTTTGCAAAGTCATAACATCGATACCTCTCTATGAATTTAAAATTTAAAATAAAAATTCACTAAAACTGAACGCCGTGAAGTACACGTTTGCAAGCCTAGCTCTGTCATACTTTTGTGTAAGGAATCCGCACTTCAATAGACTGTAAATGCCACTACGACTCTTTTTTTAAATTCTGACGCATTTCATGTTATCGAACTACGCCATATGCTCCTAATTTATTCTAATAATAGTCTGGAAATATATTTAAATGACCGAAATCAAATTAAAAAAACGCAGAAATTAGTTGATGTTATCAAGAATATTGTGTATTTGTGCTTTCAAAAATATTGCGTATTTTCTTCGTCGTAACTTATCCCAAAAATTACTGAAATTGGGGTTAGTGATGTGATTACTAATTTCGGGATTCTTCTTACATGTTTTCTTTTTAGCGGGATCCCTGCATTTCAACAACTGATAGGTATACAATTATAACTTATAAAAATTAGTTGCCATGCAAAGTTAATTCTGTGTTTTTTTTCAGGTATGTGCAGGGTGACCTTAATCTATTATCCAAACATCTTTCGTGGTAAGTTACTTTTGAGTTAATAAGTTAGGTTTTATGTTATTAATTTATACCAAAACGTTCAGTCTTGGTGACTTAGTCAACAACGAGAAAATCTACTAGATTAACCAGGCGTCGTCGGTACGGTGAACTTTAGTTACAATATTGTTACGGTGGGTTATGAGTCTAGGTATATTGTTAGGGTGGTGTCTGATAAACTGCGAGGTTGTTTTGCTTTAAAAGTAGAAATCATGTACATTTTAGAAAAAATTGAAAATAATTAAGTAACTTGAAAAACTTTATTGTGCTGGACGACATAATGATTGCTGCTGATAACAATAACCTGACACTCATGGTGGCGATTGATTTTTCCAAGACTTTCGTTAGGGTTAATCATCGGCTTCTTGTGACTTTATTGAAGCACTCTAGATTTGAGGTCGCCCCTGCTTCAATGTTAGATAATTACCTAGCTGGTAGAATGCAGCGTGTAAGGCTGGGTGATCAGACTTCAGATTTCCTTCCTGTCACATCTGGTGTCCCTCAGGGCTCCATACTAGGGCCTCTGTTATTCAGCATATATACATCAAAGCTACCTACCTATCTTCGTGATTGTCAGTATCACTTTTACGCAGATGATACACTTATATATTATTCGTTTGAGCCTTCAGCAATTTCGGAATCCTGTGATATCATTAACAGTGACTTAAGCAGATTAAATTACTTTTAAAACCAACAAAGTTTTACTGTAAATCCCTCTAAATCAAAGCCAATTCTTTTCGGACGCAAAGTTACAGTTAAACCTTAACCTTTGGCGAAACTTGGAATCCGTGGCGTAGAATTAGAACCGGAAGAATGGTGTTGACATATTAGAACAGATAATGAACTAAGATGTTCCCATCACGTCAGTATGATTACACGCCGAGATTATGCTAACTTAAAATTGCTGTATGGGTACAGGGAGTATCTTAGCAGGGCTGTTAGACTGACTTTGTGCGAGGCACTAGTCTTATCTCACTTAAGTTATGGAGATCTGGTGTAGTATGCATGCTTAAAAGTGGTAGATTCAACTAGGCTGCAGCACGTTCAGAAGTCCTATGTGAGGCTGGTGTGTGGATTGCGCAAGTTTCAGCGTATCCCTAGTAGCTTTAAAGACTTGAACATTTTGTCACTCCGAAAGCTAAGAAATCTTCATTGTATGTGTCTTTATCACAGGGTAATACTACATCGGACATCCCTATATCTTTATAATAAAATTAAATTTAGAACTGACATCCACAGTCTCACCATCCGAAGTAAGGGAACGCTGACAATCCCACAGCATAAAACCGAGCTGTTCAAAAGATCTTTTTATAATAATGTAGTGGATCTTTATAACAAGGTTCACGATTGTTACAAGTGACTATCAGTTGTTGCTTTTAAACGAAGGTTGAAGGGGTTGCTTCTGGAAGGAACCTTATAATTTTATGTGGCTGCAGTGGCCTCTCCCAGATCTCTCTGAGGCCGAGGGTTGAACACACTGAGACCTCACAGACGATCTCCGGCGAGATTTGGGGAGTAGGCAGATTGAGGCCCCGTAATAGAGCTACGGCATGCAGATTGAGGCCTTAGAGTGTCCTTACATATTTCCTTTACCTACCTTTCTCCACGAAGGAGTAGGCAGATTGAGGCCTTAGAGTGCCCTTACGTATTTCCTTTACCCACCTTTGTCCACCACTCTAAGGAGTAGGCAGATTGAGGCCTTAGAGTGTTTTTACATATTTCCTTTATCCACCTTTGTCCACCACTCTAAGAAGTAGGCAGATTGAGGCCTTACAGTGTCCTTACATATTTCCTTTACCCACATTTGTCCACCCCCCTAAGGAGTAGGCAGATTGAGGCCTTAGAGTGTCCTTACATATTTCCTTTACCTCTTGAAAATGGCTCCAAAATAAGCCGAAACGTCGAGTTTTCATAAATTCTGGACGCGGTTCAACCCGAGAACCAAGTATGTATATATATATATATATATATATATATAAAGTCTGAACTCGCCACAGATATGGGTTCTAAGGGTGCTATTTCACGTTCATTTGAAAATATGTTTAGAAGTCGTTACCTCTTGGTTTCCAATTAAGTTAATTATACTTGTATATAAACCTGAAACAAATCTCAGCTCTTCCGGGCTGCAGAACTTACTTTTTCTGGTGAATCCATTTTTAAAAACGTCTAATTTAACCTGAAATGTAAACCAACAGTTTGAAAAACAATCCGTTTCTCTTAAAAGAAAATAATTACAAATGTCAAATCAGTATAAAAGTTTCAGCTCCAAACAAGATTACAAAGCTCTTTGTATAAATGCCTGTAATAATGAATATGCCATCATGTCAGCGGGTATTTCATATTTGTAACATAGTATTGCGTTATTTAACCAGTGATGAAACGAAAACGGAAAACAGAAGGTATTGTTAAATGTTTCCGACCTTAGATAAATATAGTTTTAGATCGATTTGAATGTAATGTCCAGAGAAATTTATACAGTGTAAATATTACGATTTTGTTTGCATATGGTCCATACCGCATACAGTCGGGTCGTATACACATAGGGCCATTACCGCAAATTTGGAATAAAGTCTAGCTGACCTCATTATGATGACAGATGTTCGCCAAATGTTTATGTGGAATATAATTTATACACATTAATTATTTGCATGTCAGTTTTATGCCCAAAATTGTGTATCAATCAGATTTCTAAAACTAAATGAACTGAAGTAATCATAAGGTAAGTGAACTTTAGGTGAGAATGTATGTTTTTTAAGACCCAATATTTATTTATTTATTTATATACTTGATCCTAACAGCATAAGGTATAGGAAGTTGACAAACACGTATAATTAATTATGATATTCAGACTATATAGGGTGGCGCATCGAAAACGAAACAGACCGATTTGCGTCCAGAGATTTTTTTTTAAGAAACGCTGAAACACGTCAATATTAATATTGAGGGGGGCATGTTTTGACATAAACCTCAACTTTGTCACATCAACCCCTTAAGGGTGGCGATAACAACCCTTATATTTTAAATAGGGAACATGAATCGAGTGTTACATCATTTGAAAGCTCTCTCTTTTATGAATTCAGCACACTATTTTTTTTAAAGTTTTTTCAACTCGTTTAAAAATTATTCACAGTTTAAGTTGCAAGAACGTATTTCATTCATTGTGTTAAGAAATGCACTAATTAGTCAATTTTTCGTTAAGAAAAAACTAAAAAACAAAACCAAACGTCCAAAAATGTTTATTCAGTTAAGTAAGTGTTCAAATTGTTGACCACCAGCTTCCATACAAAAGCACAAATTTTGTTTAAAACGAGCTTTGTCATTCTGGAGCATTTGTGGAGTTATTAGACAACATTCTTCAGCAAAGCGTTGTCATAATTCTTCCAGAGATTCCGGTTCTGTTGCGTAAATTTTACTCATTGAATGGCCCCATAGAAAGAAGTCCAAAGGAGTTAAATCCGATGATCTAGGGGGCCATCAATAGCACCTCTACGCCCAATACATTGTCCTGGAAACTCTCTGTTAAAAAACTCCCCAACACGTTGCGAAAAATGCGGAGAAGCTCCATATTGTTGAAACACTAATTGATTTTCTTGATAGCGATCATCATTTTCAACAATGTCAATTAGTAGAGGGTAAACGATATTTTCTAGTAACTCCAAATAGGTTCGGCCACTCAAATTGCCATCAAGAAAAATTGATCCGATTAAACGGTCTCCAAAAATGCCAGTCCAGACATTCAATTTCTGTGGAGTTTGAGTCTGGACTTCGTGAAAATTTCTTAGATTATAATCTGCCCAATAACGAAAATTATGACGATTGACTGTAGAGTTTAATAAAAACGTACACTCGTCTGAAAAAACAGATATTGAACAGAAAGTTGCCGTTATTAGCTATTCGTGCAGTCATAACTTCACAAAAATCAAGCCGCCGATCAATATCATCTTCATTCAGTTGTTGTACAAGATGAATTTTATACGCATGAAGTTTATGATGCTTCAATATTCGCTTAATAGTTCTTCTTTTGATGTTTGAAACAATGGCCCATTTTCTCGTGCACAAATTTGGGCCTGCAATTTGTCCTAAAACTTCAATCTCAGTAGTCTCATTCCTAACTGGAAATTCATGTTCAGGATACCGTTTTTGTTGGCTACTGAACCACTTTCTCGAAACTTTGCAACTAACTTCAAAATGTATTTTCTGTTAACATGTCTGTTCGGATGTCGTTCATTAAACAAATTTGCGGTACGGTTGGCACAGTCATCGTTTTTGAAAAAAAAGAGTAATTATTTCAACTCTTTCTTCTACAGAATACACCATTTTGAATTTAATTTTCGGTAGTACTATCAAGTATCAAACCGACCGATAAACTGAAATAATAAACCCCATTTCTCTCATTCCGATAGGAAATTTTCTGATAGACAATTTTTTTTTACAAACCAACAAATCATTGACTATCAGCAAATTTCTTATCGGAATGAGTGAAATGCGTTTTTGCATTTTCATTTTTGAATAATTTTTAAACGAGTTAATAAAACTTCCAAAAAAATTAGTGTGCTCAAATCAGAAAAGAAAGAGCTTTCAAATGATGTAACACTCGACCCATGTTCCCTATTTAAAATGTAAGGATTGTTGTCACCATCCTTAAGGGGTTGATGTGACAAAGTTGAGTTTTATGTCAAAACATGTCCTCAATAATAAAATTGACGTATGTCAGCGTTTGTTAAAAAAAATTCTCTGGACACAAATCGGCTGTTTCGTTTTTAATGCACCACCCTATATAAAGCACAATGAAAATTTAGATAACAAAAGTCGGCATGCAGCAAGTGCGTTATAGTAGAGAAGTTCTGTAATACATAAGGCTACGCATCTAAATTTTTTCTATGAGTTGAGTACGAAAGGTCACTCAAATCGTGAGATAGTCTGTGGGTTAGAAATACTGACAATGACCAAAGCATTTAATATATTCATCCTTACTTATTGTATTTAACACAATACCTTATAGTAATGTTCTTTTATAACAACCAGAAATGTCATTCACGGTTTTTTCACAAATTCTGTTAAATTTTATTTAGAAAAAACTTGCATTACAATTATCCAACCAAACTGACGTTTGGTACATTGGACATGTAGTCTAGCCACGATCACTTCAGTCCTGCCGGGACATGCGGTAACATGTAAGGCAGGAAACACACATGATGCCCGTCGTGGTATTAGCCATGGGAGTAGTTGTTTTCACTGGCTGGTTTTCTTCACACAGCTTCCTTCTTGCTGTACTGTGTGCGCGTGAAAGCTGTTGTGCATGCCTAGAACCGTCACAACACCAGAACTTGTGCTTTGTGCTATTCTCCATTACATATAATATGAACGAAGAAATATTAAAGAGCACTTAGCCTACAATTAAAACGCAATTTTGGACTTCATTCAGAAGAGAGCTATACGTCTCATCGGTGATCCTACCCTCACCCAAAGGCTGCTATCCCTTGCTCATCGACGTGCCGTTGGTGATGTGTTTCTCTTCTCTATAGATATCTACACGGGCACTGCTCAGAGGAGATTTCTTCCATAGTTCCTCCACCTGCTGCCCCCAGCAGATCTACCAGCGGAACAGAGCGAATGCACCCTTTTACTGTCCAGGTCACCAGACATAGAACATCTTGTTATGTCCGCTCTTTTGTCCCGAGGACTTCCAAGCTGTGGAATTCCTTGCCGGCACATGTTTTTCCTTCTCCACCGAACCTCCAAACCTTCAAGTCCAGAGTTAACAAGTTGCCTCTTTCCTCCTTCTCGACACCCACGTACTATAGTATTTAGGATTTAACCGCTCGTGGTGTATTGTTGAAATTAAAAAAAAAAGTGAAAGGAAAACGCTGGGATCGAACCCGGTGCCCCTCGGTTTAGAGGCACACGTTCTTACTGAGGCTTGTCTTAATATTTAGGAGCCCTTAAAAATGATGTGAAACACACGGCACAAAGCTTTGCATAACTAAAATATATTCTGCTGCCACTTATGCAAAAGCAAACCACATTGCACATTATATTCAGAACAAACGATGTGAAGAAGACAAGTGTTTGAAAACAGACGGTATATTGTATATATAGAACTGCATACATACCTGCAGCTAAAGGCAACGAACTAGTTCAACAGGTGCGTTAGCAATAACTCATGAAGGTGCATTTTAAGTAAACATATTATGTCAGTAAACATAAAACGAGTAAACATTTGGCAACGCCAACTCATAATTTATATAACTAAACAACAGGTAGCGCATGCATGTTGCTGTAATATGTATTGGCGACACAGAATCATAGCGGAATCTCGTTTTTGTTATAAAATGCTGAGTACGGGGCTGCAGCATGATTTGTTGATATAGTCTGAGATAAATATACTGACTTTCCAAAAAACCCGAACACCCAGTAAGTCGACCAATTGCAACGAAAATTTCTGTGCTACTATGTTTTGTCTCTGATAAGAAATGGTAACAATACTGTTACGTTTTTCGGGGTTCTGGATATTTTGACTAACAAAACACAGCTTTTAAAACTAATTTATCATAGCCAACTACTTTTCGACCATAAACACATCAACTCAAATATTCCTCTATTACAAATGTCCATAGAACTATATTTAACTATTCGTCTTCTATGATCACTTATTTTGCATCAAGACTATCTCACTACTGACTGACTCACTCCATCTGCGGCTCGCCTATTTATACTGTACATAGCGAATTTAGACGCTTCTACTTTGTTCCATACCTGTCACTTTTAGTTCGTTCTGGAAATATAATTCTAGAGTGTTCGCTGTTACCAACACATTTTACAAAATGCCTGTGACCATAGAAGTAACAGAGTTCATAAGCTTGATTCTCATAGAGGCGGGTGTTACACTGCCTCCTTCTTATATTCGCCCGTCCCGGTCGAATTCTGATATTTCTTGGTATGTGCGTATGGACCACCTTCATCTTGTTCTTTGGGCTCCTCTGAATGAGAGACAGCGTAATTGATCCCTTTGACCACCTTATACGGACCTTCCTATAATTTCTGTAGTTTCGGTGGCCGTCCTTTGCGCTATACTGGATTGTAGAACCACACCCGATTTCCTTCTTTAAAACCAACCTACTTAGCTCGCACTTCATAACGGGTCTTCATACTGTCTCTGTCTACTCGTATATGCAGTCTGAAAGCCGAATGGGTGGCCTATCTTCTTTTCATTATGTTGGAGCCCTCCTTAATCGAACTTCTTGCATTGCACTGGTTCTTCAGCTCAACTGATCTTGTCCTGGTGTTTTTATTTGAACCAAAATCTCTGCAGGTACTATTCTTCTCGTCGATATCAGCTCTGTACCGAGAAATGTGTTCATTGAGCTTTTTCTGGGTTTGCTTCACACCTGCATGGTCTATACACGCTTCGCCGTGTATTTCTATCATATTCCTAGTAGTTGCTTCTGGCTGAATACGTGTGTCGTCTTTTCCTCTCTCAGTTCTCTTCACTGAAATGGCACTTTCATTGCAGGCGTTAATGTTACTATTACTTTACCGCCAATAGTGAAGATGTTAGTGCGAAGATCAAGTTTAACGCACTGACTTTGGAGAAGGTCCATTCCAATTATATTCGGATCTGATATGGCTCTTTGATGTGCTTTCCATGTCCCGATTTGCAGCTCAACTTCAGTTTCGCCAAATACCTGGATCCGATCACCACTGGCTGTATTTACTCTGAACACCTTGTCTGGCTCTCTTACTTGCCATGTTGGTACCACGTCGCGGTGAATAATCGTTCTAGGTGCGCCGGTGTCGACGACCATCTGGGTATTATGGCCGCTTACGTATCCATCTACGACGAGAGCGCGGCCAGAATCGCCACCCTGAGAAACAGTTACCGGCCTTAGTGTCGCTTTCTCCCATGCGCGTTATCTTAGAGCCTAACATTCGCCCCTTAGATGTCCCAGCTTGCCGCAGTTCCAGCAACGCAAGGCATTTGCACGGTGAGCTCTTATTGGGTGTTCATGAGACGCAGGCCTTATCTCATCTGCTATCTTCTTTAGTAACTCATGATCTTGGATGAATCTACCTCACATCATACGTTTGAACAACAAAGGGCCGGTTTATTTTTAGTAAATAGTTTAATAAATGTTTCCTCAAGTAAAGTAGGTATAGTATAGAACTGGAGTACATATTAAAATTTCGGGACGCAGCAACTGCGTTATGGTAGCGAATTTTCTTTAAAGTATTTTTAATAGCAAACGTCTTCCTTTGATGAAAGCAGGCATCAAGCTTGGTTGCCTATATAGTAGAAACAATGTGCCATATTTCAGCAAAAAGTTTATTCTTTGAAGATATATAAACATTCTTCAAAAGTCTGGATGCAGCAAGTGTGTTATGGAAGTGAATTTCCATAAAAATGTTTTTAATAGCAAATGCGAGCAGGCATCAATCTGATTACCGGTATAGCCTATGTAGTAGAAATAATGTACTATATTTTATCAAAATTACTTATGGTTTGAAAATATACAAAATCTTCCGAAAATAAACTTAAATGTTGGTTTCCTAACCAACAAAGCTTACATTAATAGCAATTTGAAGGATTTAATGAAAATTCGGTAAATTTGCAGTTTAGCTCCCGAACGCTTTTCAAAAAAACTGTGTCCAGAAACCTGCCTGGGCACCCCCCTGGATCCACAAACCCCAAGAAAAATTTCTTGTTCACACCCCCCCAAGGAAGTTACGGGACCAGGAGTAAGTAGGGGTGTTGGGCGGGGTAGGTAGCAAAAAGGAAATGTGAGCAGAAAATTCGAATAAAACGGGCTTGAAAGCTGTCTTTTTTAGATCTTGAAGCCATATCCCCTTAAACCCTGCCTACCCTGTACAGCACCCCTATCCCCCCAGGTGCCGTAACTTCCTTGGCGGATAGGCAGACAATTTTCTTGTGGTTTATGCAGCAATGGTGGTTGTATGCACGCGAGGGGGAAGAAAAATTCCCACGACGAAGCAGCTACCCTCCAACCCCTGCGACAAGTCGAACGGGGAAGTCTGCTTTTTATTTAAAAAATTCACTAATGGAGAGGTATCGATGGTGAGACTTTGCAAAAATGTTTTCAAATGAGCGCGAACTAGGAGTCCTAGAACCCATATCCGGGATCAGTTTCAAGTTTTATATGTTTTATATATGTTTATCCAACCGGTAACTCAAAAAATAATTAACCGATTTCAATAAATTCGGCAAGTGCCTTTCTTTTATTAATGGCTTGGACGAGTTCGTTAGCCAGGAAAATCAGACGAGGTTTTCCCGGAAAAATTTTGCGTTTTACTTCGTGACAAAATTTTTCACTCCGAAAATTACAAAGGAATTTTAATGAAATTTGACGGATATGTTGCCTTGAGAAGAGCCTTACTACGTGCCAAAATTTAACTTTCTAAATTTATAGAAAATTGAGTTATTCAAATTTTCAATTTTCTTTCGAAAAATTTGTTTTTCTCCGAAAAGTTATTGTTTTAATGAAATGTGGTAGATATGTTTCCTTGTGAAGGACCTTGCTACATGCCAAAATTCAACTTTCTAAATTTAGAGAAAATTGAGTTATGCAAATTTGAAGCATTTAATTTAAATTCACTACCATAACGCACTTGCTGCGTCTCGAATTTGTTAACAATATTTCTGCTGGATCCATCTTATTCAGTCTCCAATATGTATAAAACTCAGTCCCATTTATAATTTAGTTGCCCAAAAAAAAATATAAATATAATATCTTGAAAATAAATTTTGACGTTTGTTTGTCATTATAATTAATTATCATAACAATTAACAACATTTCTCAATAAGCAGGGAATACAAAACCGTCTATACAATCATAGAGATACATTACATCCGAGAAACAGTGAATCTTATTTCTCTTTGCTGCAATTCAGAATATCCATAGAGCGATGCACCCTATTGTAGGTGGCACACATTCTTATATTGGCGAGTTCAGTGGTACATTGGTCCTAGAAGAAGAGATATAAAAGAAGTCACGAAATCTACAGGTAAACCTCGGCACTAGAAAAGAGGGAATTTGCAGTATTTTCGGACCCTCGATATCATTATATTATTCTGTGTACTTATAATTATATAATTTTACAATTTGGAATAGTTTGTTTTATAGCTACAGTAAAGGTGTTTTAAGATGTGGTTTAAAACTCCTTATAATAAATACATATGCACAACATACAACAAGACATCTAACAATAATTTAATAATTCGTATCTGTTAAACTGGCTTTTCTCCTTCGAGTCAGGTAAATTTGATTTCAGTAGGCCAGATATCAAGTAAATCACTTTCGTCCTTAATGAGAGCTTTTATGTCCTTATGATTTGATTAAACCTTTCGTCCATTGAACTACTCGGTGAAACGAAGAAAATTGGCCTACAAATGGTCTCTAAAAGTGACGCGGTTTATAGTACAATGGAACAATCAGATCGATCGTGCGGAATGGTTGGCAACAATAGATGCGTGTGAGAAATCACGCCAGGGATGCCAACTGATTGTTTTAACTCTGACCCTGCTGGCTGCCTTCGACTCGCTAGACAGAAATATGCCAAGGATGTGTCAGATAATTGTTGACTTAATCTTTTTAATTTATCGCCTCACTTCCTAGCTAATGTTTCGGCTTGCATCTAATGAATTTCTTAGTTAATTGCATGTCAGTGGATTTAGCTATTTGATTGCGTTACATTTCTAGACATTGAGCTGTGCGATTTTCTATTAAAGGTTGTGTAATTGACTAAGTATATCGTTTTTGTTTCTTTAACGTCGGTTTATTTCCGTGACTATGGCCAATCACCGACTCCAGGGAGCAGTTTCACTTCACTATCCCAGAAATTTTGCCGAACCCCTGTTTTTCTGTAAGAAGGGTATGGATATTTAACGTGCCCAACATCGCATGGACACGGAACCACGGCTTTATGCCACCTCCGAAGGGCGGAACGTGCGGGCATTCAGCTTGCTCAAATACAATGCCACAACCTCGGTTGATGTTAATTTAACAGTATCTACTAACAAAGTGAAAGGGGCGCCCTGGGAATCGAACCCAGTACCCTTCGGTTCAGAGGCGTATGTTCTTACCACTGAACCAACGAGGCTTTTGAATAAGTATATTCATTACGTACTTGCAATTTGAATGTAACCTAATGATTAAACTAAATACAGATGTAGAGACGTTCTTCTCTAGATTTACAAGTTCCTGTTTGCTTCTGTGCAACCAGTTTTGCTTTTCATGAATTTTCTTTGCAAAAATTAACTAATTAGGAGATCTCGACGTTTGAATCTTGAAAAAATTTCTTCAAATAAGCGCTAATTAGGCGCTCCAGAACACATATCCGTTCAGTTTCAATTTATATATATATATATATATATATATATATATATATATATATATATATATATATATATATATATATATGTGTATGTATGTATGTATGTATGTATCACACCGATAACTCAAAAAATAATGAGCGGATTTTGATCAAATTTGGTTAGTACCTTCCTTTTGCAAGTAGCTTGGATGAGTTCGTTAGCTAAAAAAATCTGATCAGTTAAAATTAAAGAATGTTCTGTTTTAATTAGTCGGTCTGATTCCCCTGTACCGTGCCAGTTCTGAGCTGAACTTTAATATTTCGAATTTCGACCACTGCACAAGTCCACTGGTTCATATCTAATAATCGATCAGATTACGTGACTAGGTACTTAGCGTTTTTTAGTGAATTTTCTTTAAAAAATTCACTAATGGGGAGATCCCGACTTTTGAAAAAATTTCTTCAAATGGGCGTAAACTAGGACCCCTATAGCCCATATCTGGGGTCAGTTTCCATTTTCATATGTTCTGTATACATATACAGGCTGATTCATAAGTGGTGACCAAAAATGAAATCCCATGTTCTTTGAACAATTTTAGAGAGGGTATGTCCTATAAAAAATTTTCCTATAATGCTTCATTAAAAAGAAACAGGGTGTTGAATTTGAATTTAAAAAAATAAAATTTCCCAATTTTTTAAAAAGTAGTACATATATATTGCTGAAACTTCGCATGTGTAGGCTGTTATGGAAGGCGCGTATTCTACCATAACAATTGAATCGGCTAATCCAGCAGTGGCGCGCGTACCCACATGTCATTAGAAAAAAACGGGTGCGCCAATGATATTTTTTCTTATTTTTTATTTTTTGAATCTTAGTTTTATTCGTGAACAAAATGACTCTCTTGATCATTTTCTGTACGCCGCTTATTTGTCGAGTAAGCGATGAATCAGGTAAGTGTTTTAGAGCACAGTTCATGATTTTTAACCAGTCGTTGTTTGGTAGAAAATCGCAATGATACACTTTTATGCCTCCATTGGCCTGAATACACGCACGACATCTTCTTGATATGGAAAATTTAATGTCTTGATAATTTTTTGTACGACGATTAACTTTGTTGTATTTTAGTAAGTAGTAGCCTGGTTTGCCAAAGTTGTCATTAAGTGTCACTTGACGTTTAGGTTAACAAGTTATTATTTTGAATAGGTGTAAGTGGTAAACTTTAAAAAATTGTAAAATTTTCTACTCTTTTACTGCTTATAATGGAGTATACCTCAGAAGAGTATGCAGATATAATTTTTGTCTACGGATATGCTGATGGAAATGCTCTAGCTGCTTGTCGGGAATATCAACGTAGGTTTCCCACTTGCCGTCAACCTACACCAAGGGTTTTTTCTCGATCGTTTTCAAGACTTCGGCAGTGCGGTATTGGACAACGTCCTGACGCTAGAGCTAATGGTAGAAGACAACATCAATTTGAAGACGAAGAGAGAGTGGTGGATGCAGTGATGGATCAACCTTCTACAAGTACTCGGAGGATTGCCACGCAGTTACAATATTCTTAAAGCTTTGTTTGGAGAACTTTACATAGAGAAGCGTTACACCCATATTATCGACAGAGTGTTCATTGCCTTCTACCTGGAGATAATGTGCATCGACGAGTCTTTTGTGAATGGATGTTGGAAATGAACAATCCAAATATTTTATTCCCTAATCTAATCTTCTGGTCTGACGAATCAACATTTACAAGAAATGGTATTTATAATTTTCATAATGAGCATGTCTGGTCATTGGAAAATGCACATGCAAGAAGGACTCGCACATTTCAACATAGATTTTCCATTAATTTATGGTGTGGTATTTTTAACGGATCACTGTTCATGGAAGTCCTGCCACAACGTTTAAATGGATCTTCGTACTTAGCGCTCCTAGAAAACCGTGTAGAAAACATTCTAGATGCACTAGCGCATCATACTCGAAACGTTGTTACATGGCCACATGAACAATATAATGAAAGATGGATTGGCAGAACTGGACCAATACATTGGCCTGCAAGATCACCGGACTTAAACCCACTTGACTTCTATCTTTGGGGTGATTTTAAGCGACTAGTCTACAGTGAACATATAAATACACCAGAGCAGCTACAACAACTGATAAATAATGCTTTTCGTCATATTCAAGCAACAAGACATTAAATTTTCCATATTAAAAATATGTCGTGCGTGTATTCAGGCCAATGGAGGCATTTTTGAACATTTATTGTAATAAATAAATTACTTTAAGCCTGATAAAAGTGTATCATTGCGATTTTCTACCAAACAACGACTGGTTAAAAATCTTGAAATGTACTCTAAAACACTTACCTGATTCATTGCTTACTCGTAAAATAAGCGTCGTACAGAAAATTATCAAGAGATTAATTTTGTTCACGAATGAAACTAAGATTCAAAAAATAAAAAAAATAAAAAAAATATCATTGGCGTACCTGTTTTTTTCTTGAGGGATAACCAATGACATGTGGTATGCGCGCTACTGCTGGATTATCCGATTCAATTGTTATGGTAGAATACGCGCCTTCCATAACAGCCTATACATGCGAATTTTCAGCCAAATATATGTACTATTTTTTAAAAAATTGGGAAATTTTATTTTTTGAAATTCAACTTCAACACCCTGTATCTTTTTAATGAAGCATTATAGGAAAAAAATTTATAGGACATACCCTCTCTAAAATTGTTCAAAGAACATGGGGTCTCATTTTTGGTCACCACTTATGAATCACCGTGTATGTATATATATATATATATATATATATATATATATATATATATATATATATATATATATATATATATATATATATATATATATATATGTTTGTGTGTATCACAACGATAACTCAAGAAAGAATGACCCAATTTTGATCAAATTTGGTGAGTACCTTCCTTTTACAAGTGGCTTGGACAAGTTTGTTAGACAGGAAAACCGGCCCCGGTATTTTGCGGAAAATGTTGTGTTTTCTTTCGGAAAAAAATATGTCTTCGGAAATAACAAAGTGAGGGCAACCAAATTTGGTACGCCTGTTTGTATTATAAATGGTGACCCAGGTACCTAAATTTAGGCCTGTTAGTTAACAGACGAAAAAGTTATAGGCATTTAAAGAAGAAAAAAAGAACTTTGGTATGTGCAGATGACATACAGTACTCTTTGAAAGCAATTTCTCGCTAAAAAAAAAAAAAACTGAAAAAGAAAATAAGTGACACCGAGCTACAAGCCAAAAAGAACGTGCACCTATGCTGTTTTTGTTCAATTTCCAGGAAACAATGAATGTGTGGCTTCAAGTAGTTTAAATAGGAAAGGGTCATTGACCCTCATAAAAAACGAACTATATCAAATTAGGTTTTATTTAGAAGTGTTACATAACATTTTTTCTTAGAAATATTGAATATGGAATATGTTTTCAGTAAAGTGGATAGATACCTTTTTTTTTCTTCTTCATTATTAGTCGTTGTCGGCCAGGAAGTATCGTAATAGTATAACTCCAAAGTCTCGCCAGTTATATAATTCAGTACTTTCTTTTTATCGGTGATTTTTTTGCATCAATCTGAATACATTCCTTATAGGCTATCTGTGTCGGAAGTGGGGGGCTAGTGATATGTTGTTTCAGAAGCTTAAAAGTATGGTGAATAAAACCATTGATATAGTCATACGTGGTAACTTATCCTGGGGTCAAACTGTCGTAGACAAGCTGTTTGAAGTTGTAAATGATAAAAGCTTGTGCAGTATTGCCTCGAGACACAACTGCAATGGTCATTTTTTTGTAGGCGTTGGGCCACCAGTTTTGAAAATCGATAATGTCTTTGTGGGCAAAACTCTCACAGCACAAAGCGAACTGCAGAGGCTGGTCAGCCTTGAAATAACGGGAGCTTTGAAATCTTCTCTACAGCTATAATAGAAGCAATGCTAAATCTGGCTGCAGGTTTGTATGAAGAGAGAAGCAGCACTAAGTGCCTCGAGACTGTTTCAAGCAGATAAATTAAAAAAAAAACAGACTTAGGTGGCTTTTAGGATATCTTAGCATTTATTCCATTAGGGTCAGTCACCAAAGCGACAGATCAAATGTCAGCTTAACTGAACTTCATTGTTCCATTTTACGTGGCCATGAGTGGCCCCCAAGCAGGGACAATGACACTGAAACGCTGGCAAACAGCTTATCCGCATGGCAGATAGACGGATCTAAACAAATCCCATAACAGGACGGAGAATAAGAGGACCTAACTTCAGACTCGATAAGTCCCTAAGAAGAACTCCCACCATCTTCCAAGTAGAAACTATTGCAATAAATCTCTGCCTTCAAGAGTGTATACAAAGAAATCGCAAAAATTGAGTGATTTATATTCTCTCAAACGGTCAAGCAGTACTAAAGACTTTTCAATCATTAAAAAACCGAGTTCTAACAGATCGGGGACTGCAAAAAATCCTTGAAGCAACAGACGCAAACAAGTAAAAATTTAAAAAAAAAATAGAAAACCGGCTTCATTAGGGATAACTCAAAAATGCATATCACGCTGCCACCATTTGTAAACGTGTTATCGGAGGTAAATTAAGGATAACTCAAAAACTACTGGTCAGATCTTGATCAAATTTATATGGGACCACACGAGAGGCACCAGCTTTCAAATACAAAAATCGGTTCACCTAGAAAAAAGTTCTGAAGTAACCCACACAAAAAAAATACAATCGAATTGAGAACATTCTCCTTTTTGATGTCGGTTAAAAATAACTTTGATTTTGGTACCAGGGCATTAGCGCATTGACGGAAATGAGGAAAAATATAGCCTTGCAAGAAGGGCTTTGACTACACTATTTTATGGTCCACGGCCCTAGTGTGGCCATCCATGTAAGAAATGAACTTGATACTTGGGATAGAGAACCAAATGCTCCACCGTAGAAAAAAAAACTCCAGACATGAGACAGGCATGACACTCCTCAGTAAGGCATCACCTTATGAAGATAGGTAAGGTGGGCAGCAAAAGCTTAAAATGCTACACTGACGCAGCGGAAACCACGAAACGTTTGTACGCTTTGTTCTGCAGAAGGTTTAAATATCTTGAAGTGGTGACTAATATTCCAGAAAATAAGTAGATTAGCTCCCCTAGAGATAGCAGACTCCATAAAAGGTGCTAACTTTTTGGGCCACTATTAGCAAAATAGAGCACAAAAAAATTAATTGGGATGGCAGTGCTCAGAGTCAAAAGGCCTATATCACTAAGTAATCGGCAAGCTCCAATTTAGGTATCTTAATATCTATAATCAAAAGCGCTGAGTTATAACTACTAGAGAATCGACCTTATTCACTATATTTGGCACCACAGACTGTTTCCAAATCTGAATAATACTTGACGGGGAAGAGATCTCTGACAGAAAATCAAGTGTAAGTGGTAACTAATTGGTTTAAAGACGCCAAGAAAACATATATTATTTAGAAGTTATAAGAATGTTAGGTTATCATTGGGAAATGTGTAATAGAATTAAAGATAGTTATGTTGTAAAATAAAAATAATTAACCGGAGGAAAATACCAGGCTTAAAAAAGGCAAAACGGTTCATTACCATATCAACAGAGGCATATTACAATGCAGGCATATTCCCTAGTAACTGTAAAACTGCTCGAGTACAACCCGTCCCCAAGAAAGAACACTAAGCGCTTCCTAGCAACTACATGCCTATTTCTCTCCTTTCAGTCGTCTCTAAAGTGATGGAAAAGTATATAAACACCGAATTACTAAAATTTCTTGAAAAACACAGTCTAGTCCACGACAGGCAGTATGGATTCCGTCAACGCAGATCAACTGCCGACCTCCTTTCCTTTGTCACTCATTCTTGGAACAAGTCTATGGAACTACACGGTGAATCCCAGATTGTCGCTCTAGACATATCCAAAGCATTCGACCAGGTATGGCACGCAGCGCTGCTTGATACACTTTCGGCCTATGGCCTATCACCACCTGAACAGCAAATTTTCTCTCCAACCGAAGCATTTCTGTCGTGGATAGTCATTTCTCTAAACTGTATCCAATTAATGCAGGAGTCCTTCAGCGTTCAGCTTTAACCCCTACTTTGTTTCTTCTCCACATCAATGACCTCCTCTCTAGCACATTCAACCCAGTTCACAGTTACGCGGACGACAGCACTCCCCACTGAAATATACAATATTCTAAGCCTGCCTCTTTAGCCCAAATAGATTAGGATCGCAGACTCATGGGGGGTTCTGTCTCTGTGGATCTCCAAAAAATATTAGACTGGGGAAGTAGAAATCTTGTACAATTCAACTCCACCAAATCTCAGTCGTGCTTTATATCTCATAAGAGATACACCAGCCCTAGACCCATCACAATGAACAACCAAGTTATTCAAAGTAATGAGTCCTTTTCACTCGTTGCCATTTCTGTGGATCGAAATCTCAATTGGCCACAACATGTCACATTAATTGCAGAAGCGGCTGCTAAGAAATTAGCTTTCCTCTCCCGGGCTTGCATGTACTTTTCACCAGCTAATCTCTATACCTTATATACATCACAAATAAGGCCAAACCTCGAATACTGCTCCCACATCTGTGGTGCCGCTGTCGTTTCTACACTCGCTATCCTGGACTTCATTCAGAAGAGAGCTATACGTCTCATCAGTGACTCTACCCTCACTCGAAGGCTGCCTCTCTCGCCCACCGACGTGCCGTTGGTGACCTCTCTCTCTCCCTCTTATAGATATCTGCACGGGCACTTCTCAGAGGAGCTTTCTTCCATAGTTCCTCCACCTGCTGCCCCCAACAGATCTGCCAGGGGAACAGAGCCAATGTACCCTTTTGCTGTCCAGGTTACCAGAGATAGAACATCTTGTTATGGCTGCTCTTTTTTCCCGAGGACTTCCAAGTTGTGGAAATCCTTACCGGCACATGTTTTTCCTTCTCCTCCAAACCTCCAAACCTTCAAGTCCAGAATTAACAAGTTGCCTCGTTCCTCCTTGTCGACAACCACGGTACAATAGTATTTAGGCTGTAAGCCCTCGTGGTGTGTTGTTGAAATATAAAAAAAAAAGAGGGATGTGTGACCTGCTTCTAAGGTTGAAGAGTAACGACTTGCGGGTAATTACAGGACTTTTCACTGCACACTTTCCAGTTAAAGACAATCATGTTGGAAAATAAAAATAATTAATTGTTCCTACCCTTTCAATGTGTAAGCTAAGGACGTAGCAAAATGATTCGACCTCGTAGGTGTCGAATTAACTGGTCGATTTAAAAAAAGTTAACCTTTACGGAAAACAGTGTTGTTAATAATAATAATTTTAAAATTAAAGTACATCTAGCACATTCTTTTTCTATATGCATATTCCTCGTAGTTTTCTAACGCGTATTTGAGATCTAGAATTAATTATGCTCTATTATTACCAGTGTGCATATTCAATTGCGGCATATGGCATAAACGGAAACCCAAGCCGCAAACCGACATGAAAAATTAAGGATTAGAGGGCCCCCAGAAGGGAATGTAATCTGCACAAATGAGGCCACTCCGAGCCACCCATACGACACCCTCTAAATCTCTTTCACGTCAGACTTATGAAGAAATATCTGACTCTATTCTGACAGAGCGGACCGTATGCCCACAGTCTACGACCACGGTCTTTGTAATCTAATCCGATCTTGTGGTGGAAAATTCACTACTGCCGACCGCACAGTTTTCCTACTTTGTCATGTGCACCGGTCCGGAGCCCTTAGCTTTTCCTTTTCATACGGGTTTGCCGAGTATCTGTCTATTTTCGATTGTTTTCTTTATTATACGGTCAAGCGGAAACTACGAAACAACTGCAGTATATAAGTATTTGCACTCATAAGGGACAAGGCCGTAGTTTAATGAGGTGGGAATATTATTTTTTACAAAGAAAAAGGTTTGATAGATAGAGATGTGTAATAAATTATAATGAGAGTAATAATAATAATATGTATATATATATATATATATATATATATATATATATATATATATATATATATATATATATATATATATATATGTGTGTGTGTGTGTGTGTGTGTGTGTGTGTGTGTGTGTATGTATGTATGTATGTATGTATGTATGTATGTATCCGAGCGATAACTCAAAAAATACTAAACTGATTTCAGTCAAACTTGGCAAAATCTTGTTTGGGCGAAAAACGTTTTTTGTTTGTTTGTAAGTATCAGAGTAACTAGAGTGAGACTTTACATGTGGCTAGAAATAGTACAAATTAACCTATGTCGTGAATTTTAAGCAATTTGGTACACAATATTTAGAGTTTTTTCCAAATTACAAATAAAATCCCAAAGACATGGCTTGAAACGAATTTGTGGTTAAAAGTCCATTGCCTGACAGAGTAGTTAACTGCCACGCGTAGATTTATTCATACAACAGGTATAAACCATACATCAACGGTAACCAAACTAAATATATACTGGGCATAAAACATACTACCCGAACCAACAATCGTGAAATCTCGGCCGGGATTATGGAAAATGACAGCTGACATAAAATTAAAAAATTGCCAAGTGATTTATATTTAACTGAGGATTCAATTAATTATAAAAATACACTACATTTGTAGCTTTATTAACGGCCCCAAATACAGTTTTAGCGCAGCGTAGATATATTATGCTGTCGCATAATATAGCAGAAATGCAAACAAAATCAAGCCAAGTGTCTATAAAAATGATTGTAAAAGAGTTTCTTTTATATTTAAACTTAAACATAAGACCATAACAGTCGTGGGGTCTGTTTCAATTGTAATTGTACCAATTCTGTAATTAATTGTTACGTATACTTTAAATATAATATCCCGGGCATGAGACCGAACTAAAGTATCATGCAAGTAAAACGTTAGTTAACGTGTGCCTAGATGGCGCAGGAGTCATCGCGCTTGCCTTCTAAGCGGAAAATAACGCGATCGAATCCAGCTCGATGAATGTATGTTTTTTTATGTTTTATTTTGACATTTGGAGAAACAATAGTGCACAGATTTCATAGGTTTTGAACATGATCTCATTTTTGTTTAAAACGCCTAAATAAGTTTGTCACCTTTGAGTCTTAAATTCTAATTTTGTTATTGTTAATATTGAAAAAACCCGATTTGATTGGGCTGACTAAAACGAAATCATACCGGCGATTAATAAGGAAACATAACTGCCACGTTTATAATTTGGCAGTTACCTGACTTTTCTATATATGAATTAAGTTTCTTTCTGGAATTCTTCTGTATAACTTTAATGAAATTTGTAATACAAGTTTCTTTTAAAGAGACTTACACTTATCTAGATATAGCAAAATTTAGTTCTTTAGCTTCATATAAAATTGAATTTTGGGCATTTTTCTCAAAAAGAGTTAGAACGCAAGATTTTTTGATAATAAAGAGATATCGATGGTAACATTTTCGAAACAATTCTTCAAATTTGCGTGTGCCAGGACCTTTAAAATCTTCAAGGTCTGTGTAGGTTTAAAGTATTACCTTTACTAATATGTCGTATAATACTAGTGTACAATTATTATGGAAATGCGATACTATACCGCACTTGCTGCGTCATGACATTTTTTGAAAATAATTTAACAGGAGAAAAGTATCTGTAATTCTTACAGTTGCAATTGATACCCGAACTGGTTGCATTATTTCCAAACGCAGACAAGCTTAGTAAACAATAGTGTTTGGTTACAATACGATGGTGCTCCGCCACATTACTCAAATAATGTTTGAAGCTATTTGGACCATGTTCTACAAACAAGATGGATAGGAAGAAGAGGGCCAATAGAATGCCCGGCTAGGTCTCCTGATATAACGCTTTTCCTGCGTCCCGAAATTTATTTTTCTAAGCCCTTTTGTAAGAAGAGGATATAAAGGAAGTACAGCGAACTTTTTTGGGTGGCACATCGGATTAAGACTTCAATGTCGTAATGTTACTTGTCGACATTTTCCGCCTATGCTTGGTAACTAATCTATGCACAATGTCTGAAGAGGCACCGTTACAAATCGCAATATCTATAATTCTGAATTGTATTACTGACAGCTCAAAGTAAAACTAAGTAACCTTCGAACAAGAAAACTCGAGATTTTTTGACTAAAGGGATGATTTGAATCTGATGGTATGAAGCGATTTGTAGAAGTTTACATGTTTAAAGAGAATCTACTGTTCAACTTATTAACAAGCTTATTGATGTTATCTTTACTGAGGTCAAATATCGCAAAATATGGTCGACATATCTCAACCATAACCTCGGAAAATACTTCACCGCTCCAGCAAAGTTACTTTACTATGGTAAATAAATTATACAAAGTTACATTTCTTCTCTCCACTGAATTGAATTTTGTAGACACCTACGAAATAAATAGATATATCGGTATATCATAATGGCGCCCACATATAATAGACAACGAAGTTTTATATAAGACACCCCTTACCGAGTAGACTAAATAAAAGACCAAAAGTGTCGCGCATAAAAGGCCCCGAGATCTATGTGCATATAAAGATATGAAGTGGCTTAATATTTTCTCTTAAAGTAACTCTGAAATAGTGCCTGACAAAAATCTAGCGGTATTCAATCCCCACTCTCTAATATAGTGGTTGATATGAACTCATTCTCATGGTCCACAGTGCACTAGGGAGGCGTTAAGGAACAAGTGGGAAAATCAATACTTACATTTCACATTCCATATAACTGAGTTCAGTATTGTCGATTTTATATTTTTTCTCAAACAAATTATATATATATATATATATATATATATATATATATATATATATATATATATATATATATATATATATATATATAATACCTATATGTGTGTGTGTGTTTTTATTTTTGTATATGAATATACATACCTAAATTTATTCTATGCTACTTCTAATACAAGTATTTATCCTTGATTATATAGTTTGTGTTTTTTTGTTTTTTTTTTTTAATCTGTTGCAATCTTTTATTTCTCTTAGGACTTTTTTCTTTCTCTTTTTGTCTTCTTTTTTTTTTCTCTTAGGAGACTTTTTTTTATAAATAAATAAAAGTATTGTGAGGAAATGGTTGACTACAGGGATACGTACACGGGGCTCTTCAGAGCTTTCAACATCACAGACTGAGCCACTATAAGAAAGGTTTCAAACACTAGGAAAGACAATAGGAACTTATTAACTATCTAGAGGTAATATTCACTATTAACCAATTACAATTTCACTTTACAGGCTTTACTTAAAATAAGTATGTCTATTATTATTTGTATTACATTTAAGAACGGAATTAAAAGACTCTAAGTACTGGGACAAAGAAAATACTACTTCCATATAATACCTATATCAAATATACAATACATATATCAAAGATACTATCAATGTTGTAAGAAAATCAATTTTAAATCTATAGGCTGTTAATAAAACAATTTTTTTAAGCAAAAATATTAATGAGAGGGAGGTTTTTAACGAAATGAAATCTATAATAAAGTTATATAAGTTTTTACACCTGGACATTCTAAAATAGTGCTGCAAATTGAATCATAACTGCCACATTGCTGTGATAATCTACTCTCCTCAGAAAAACATTATCATGAAATGAATTTGGGGTCCATGACTTCACCACAAAGAAAGTATTCGTATTCCTGTACCCATAAACTTCTGAAACGTTATATTACTCGAGCTTTAACGAAAAAAATATCAATTTTCACAAAATCGCCCCTCATTTAACCCCCAGCCCCTAAAGCGATCTTACTCAAAAACAATTCGAAGCGTTTCTTTGCCGGTTGCTAATGCGATACCAAATTTGAAAATGATATTCAATTCCGTTCGTTATTGAGCCTACTTACAGACCAATCGATCAACAGACAAAAAAATTTCGTTCCAGAATAAAGGTTTCATTATGATTTGAGACTTTTTACGCCGTTTTTACGAACACTTTTTTGTCTGTCGGTCTGTATGTCTGTCTGTTTGTCGCCACGATAACTTTAGAACGCATTGAGATATCATTTTCAAATTTGGTATACAGTTAGCACTCGACAAACGAACGGTTCGGATATTTTTTGGGTAAAACCGCTTTAGGGGGTGAATTAGTGAAAATTGACATTTTTGCGTTAAAACTCGTGTAATGAAACGTTTTAGGGTTTATTTATTATAAAACTTTTAATTTCATCAAACATCTGGTATTCTGTGCTGAAGTTAAATTAGGGGTTAACTGTGTGGGGGTGGAATATTGTTGACAAAAATGATGAATTTATGTTTGCTAACACGACGTAAAAGGTCTCAAAACATATAGACACATTTGAAAACATATAGAAAAAACTTGAGCCTGGAACGAATTTTTTTTGTCTGTCAGTCGGTCTATAAGTCTGTCCGCATGTACGTCTGTCTGTTAATAGGCGCAATAACTTTCGAACGAATTGAGATATCATCTCCAAATTTGGTATCCAGTTAACACTCTACAAACGAACGCTTCTGATTATCTTTGGTTGGTGCAGGAATACAAGTATTTTCTTTGTGGTTAAATCATGGGCGCTAAATTTATTCCATGAGAATGTCTTTCTGAAGAGAATAAATTATCACTAGATATTTCACAAACTGTTTGCGATCTGTAGAGAATATGACTGCAATATCTTTGGGCATGAGCACGCAGTCCATAAAATCCAACCATTTTCAGCAGAATAACGTGACCGCCATAGTAAAATGCCTTCGATAAATCTGTAAAAATTTCGGGACGCAGCAAATACGTTTTGGTAGCGAATTTTCATTAAATGCTTCAAATGTGTATAACTCCATTTTCTATAAACCTACAAAGTTGAATTTTAATGTGTAGTAAGGCCACCATCAGTGCAACATACATCCAAATTTCATTAAAATAACTTTGTTTTTTTTTGAGATACGATTTTTTTTTTCAGAAAAATTGGCCTGTAAGGGCTTGCTAACGAACTCGTTTAAGCCATTATAAAAAATAATACCTGCCGAGTTTCATCAAAATCGGCTAATTACTTTTTGAGGTATGGGTTGGATATCTATATATCTATATATATATATATATATATATATATATATATATATATATATATATATATATATATATATATATATATATATATATATATATATATATATATATATATATATATATATATATATATATATATATATATATATATATATATATATATATATACAGTCTGGAAACGGTCGATTATCCGGGAAAATATACAAGGTGTCGAAAAAAGTTTTATACAAAAGTTTTTGGGTTCTTCAATGTCTACTAGGCGGTGATAATTTTATTTATACAGGGTTGGTCATACAGGCGTGGCACACCAATATTAATTTTTTTTTAATGGAACACCCTATATATTATTCGATATTTCAATCCTTCTCTTAATTTTGAGCAACATTTATGAGAAGCATAATGTACCTAAACTCAATCGTTTCCGGGTAAAAAAATAAATAAAAATAAACGCTACTGTTTTAAAATCTATTGGATGAAGAACAAAAATAAATGAAAAGTAGAATATCTCTTGAAAACAATCTGTGAGTGTGAAAAGAACCGGTTGCGATGTTTTTAACATTGTTTGGAATCCCAAGATAAGATAAGATGCCCATAAGAAACGCAGTATTATTCTTTTGTTTTAAAATGTTTCCAGGACAACGAATGTCAAACATTCATTCAGTGTCAACAGTTTTGAATCATTAGTAATTTAGTGTCAATAGTTTTTGTGCAAAATGGCAAGTTTAAGTGAAACCGAACGTATCGAAATTTTAATGATGATAGGGTACGGTGATAGAACACGAAGTTTTGCTCAAGTGGTGATTATGTTCAATGAGTTGCATCCTGAGCGGGAATCGATCTCCAAATCCACAGTTTCGAAAACTTTGCATCGTTTTCACGAAACTGGCGGTATCAAGGATAAACCTAGAACTGGAAGGCCAGTAACCGTTACAAATGAAGAAAATTCTTTGAATGTAATATTGGATGTGGTGGAAAATCCGAAAACTTCGGCACAGCAATTGGCTTTAAATCACAATATGAGTCGATATTCAATTCAAAAGATTACGAAGCGGGAAAAGTTCCGTCCATATAAAATTCATTTATTGCAAGAACTGAGTGAAGACGATTTTGATCGCAGAATCGAGTTCTGTGAACTTATTATGGAGAAGTTACGCCAAAATTTTAACTTTGCCAACCACATTTTGTTTTCCGACGAATCTACATTTTGTTTGAATGGACAAGTCAACCGACACAACTGTAGGTACTGGTCAGACGAAAACCCACATTGGATGGAACAAATTCACACCCAAAGACCGCAAAAAGTAAATGTTTGGTGTGCTATTATTGGTGGACATATCATAGGACCTTATTTTATACACGGTAATTTGAACTCTGCTCGATATTTGACACTTTTGCAAGAATCAATTGTTCCAGACGTTAGTCGATTATTTCCGAACAATAACGACCCAAATCTACCAGCGGAAGAAATATGGTTTCAGCAGGATGGGGCACCCCCTCATTTTGGAATTGAGGTACGGGAATATCTGAATCAAACCTTTCCTGGCAGATGGATAGGGCGCAGGGGAACTATTGAATGGCCAGCTAGGTCTCCCGACATGACGCCGCTTGACTTTTTTTTGTGGGGTCATGTAAAAAATTTAATTTACCAAAATAGACCGCAGAATATTGAAGAGTTGCAAGCAAGGATTGTGCATGAAATTAATAACATTCCTCAAAACGCTCTTGTAAATGCAGTGCAATGTTTTGTTAAGCGAATTCATTATTGTCAGGAGGTCAATGGAGAACACTTTGAACATCTTATAAAATAGGATTTCAAACAATGTTAAAAACATCGCAACCGGTTCTTTTCACACTCACAGATTGTTTTCAAGAGATATTCTACTTTTCATTTATTTTTGTTCTTCATCCAATAGATTTTAAAAACAATAGCGTTTATTTTTATTTTTTTTTTTACCCGGAAACGATTGAGTTTATGTACATCATGCTTCTGATAAATGTTGCTCAAAATTAAGAGAAGGATTGAAATATCGAATAATATATAGGGTGTTCCATTAAAAAAAAATTAATATTGGTGTGCCACGCCTGTATGACCAACCCTGTATAAATGAAATTATCACCGCCTAGTAGACATTGAAGAACCCAAAAACTTTTGTATAAAACTTTTTTCGACACCTTGTATATTTTCCCGGATAATCGACCGTTTCCAGACTTATCAGCGACCCTGTATATATATATATATATATATATATATATATATATATATATATATATATATATATATATATATATATATATATTCGCTATAGATAACTCTCTATAGCGAATTTTTTAAATAAAAATTCGCTAAACGCGCAATGACTGTACTACCAGAATCTACATTTATATAGCCATACTGCAAGAATGCTGAAACGCTTTACGGGCCGAATCTAAACACATGCTGATTTGGCGAAAGTACTTGTATATACTGACTATGTTCTTAGCCAATATTCTATCCACTTCTTTTCTTCTTAAGCTACTGCCCGGGGGACTGCTTGGATATCCGAGCAGATGTACACACATTTCTCGGGACTCCGCTTCACATCCTGTCTATTGGACACAGATAGGATAGCGTACACCTCTGTTTCTAATGACGTGGTATATGCGCCAAGAGCATAGCTCTCGCGCACCCCCAGGCCCTCGATGTATATTCCTGCCTCGAAGGATTGTTGGTCTTCCAGCCGCGATCCGTCGGTGAAACAGACCAGGCTTGCGGGCTGGAATTCAACCTCATTTTCCCTCCACTGATCCCTACTGGGGATCCTGAGGGTGTATGACCTAGTCAACCTAATATCATCCTGGGCATCCCGCACCTGCATGGCGGAATTCGAAATTTCCTTTTCCACCTCCTTGGCGACTCTTGCATGCCCTATTACTGCTCCGTCTCCGCACCAGTTTCCTGCGTCTCGCATTCTGAGATGCGGCGCCATCGCCTCCCTCCTGACACAGTTGGGAATCGGTGGCAGCATCAACAGGACCTCTAGCGCGGCTGAGGGTGTCGTCCTCGTAGCGCCTGTGATACCCAGGATTGCCAGCCTTTGAAGTTTGGCCAGCTTCCGGCTGGTAGTTTGGTTCACACCGCACCACCAGACCAACGCCCCATAGAGGATTCTCGGCCTGACGATCGCTGTGTAGATCCAGTGAAGGATCCGAGGATCAACTCCCCAGGTCCTCCCTATCATCCGATCTTACGCTGCTTTACTTTTTCTAATAGAAATATGTGAAGTATGGTACACGAAAGTAAACTACACGATGTAACTGACTTAAGAAGAAAATAATGATTTTTATTAGGTTGGTCACGCCTCAGATGTTGATTAACCTTAGAAGACATTTTTATCTATGATTAGGATGCTGCCAAGCCGTACAAGGTATGCATTTTAAACATATCATATGTTAAGAATCATGTGCTTCTTATTTTTAGTGAAATTTCATAAAGAAAATGACTGAATTTTCATCAAGAAAATTCAGTAATAGAGAGGTAACGATTGTGAGACTTTCGAAACATTTCTTTAAATAAGCACAAAATAGGGCTCCTAGAACCCATACGAACTCAACTGATTTAAACGAAACTTGACACAGGCATTAATTTTCTTACAGTCGAATACCAGTTCGTTAATCAACTATAACAGACATATTTTTCCCCAAAAAATATCCAAATAATTTTTAATACGCTATATTTTTGAAAGTATTAAAGTAATCGGAATGAGACTTTACATGTACCTAAAAATGAAGTGAGTGAACCTCTGTTGTGAATACTAAATAATTTGGTTACAAAATGTTGAGTTTTTCCCTAATTAAAAATAAAATCTGAAACACATGAATTGAAACAACTTAAGTGGTTAAAGTATGGTGCCAGACAAAGACAGAGTAGTCACCTGCTACGCGTAAATTGATACAGGCACACGTCACAATACAACGATACCCCAACTGTGGTATCGTTGCATTGGTTGGTATATCAGCTACTTGAAGTAGAAACCAGATGGGATAGTGTGTTTTGTTTACTTATTATGGTTTGACAGTTGTTTTCAGGTTAAGTAAATGATTGTATATTGCTTTAGAATTGTAAACTAAAGAATAAGAACATGTTTATTTATTGCGGTTTTAAAGTTCTGTTTTGAGGTTTTGTAGTAAATGGTTGTTATTGAAATAGATACAACAACTTGTACCTATATTATGCTTTTAAAATTGGAAACTAAATAATATATTAACGTGTTTTATTTTTTTATCATGGTTTGACAGTTCAGTTTTAAGGTTAAATAGTAAACGATTGTATGGAAATCAAAGAATAAGAATATTAACGTTAGTATTTGTTGATTAATTGTTCAAGTAGGTAAGTTCTGTGAATAATGAATTGACTTCTTGGGTATGAATTCAGTTTCGTTCTGATAACCTTTGTAACTTTGACGAAATTTTAATTTTCTAACATCATAGAAAATTGAGTTTTGGGCATTCAAGGTTTTTTTCTTAAAATGAGGTAGAACACAAGAGTTGAATATTTTTTATGATAATAGAAAAAGAATTTTTTTTAAAATGAGCTTGTATTAAGATCTCTAATCCCGGTCTTTGACGTCTGTTTAAATTAAAAGTATTACTTTTAGTAATATGCCGTACTACATTCTTATCAAAATTCACTATTATAATGCACGTGCTGCGTCCCGAAATTTTTCTTTTTACCAAGCATGAAAAGCAATCAGTGATTAATTTTTTAGTGTGTTTTAGCGAAGTTCGTCAATCAGATGAATTACTTTTTTTTCACACAAAGTTTTTACATTAAATTTTATACACCATTGTATTTTTAAATAGAGAAGTAAGAGATCTTTCAAATGAGGTATTACAAGCCCCTACTTTCAATTTGAAAATTCGGCGATTGCAACTGTCACTCGTAGGGGGTTGAATGTAGAATTGAGATACTGAATTTATTCCATTTGGCTGTTCCACACTGTATAACCTGATAGTGAAGCATCTCACGTACAAGCTACTACAAAATATGTATCCCACAACGGCATATTTCACCATTTGTTTTAACAACTACTGTAGAAAACGTACGTGCCAGTATTATCAAGGAAAATACTTCCCGTATAAAGTCGAGTCGAGGATTGCCATGGAATCCAGTTCAGTGCACTTTAGAGATGCGTAACAAGTGACCCATAATTCTCGCTCTTTGTGATTTGGCGCTTTTCCAATGAACCCTTGCCCTGCGGTATTTGATAAAAAACAATTGAAAGTGGTATGTGTGTGTGAGAGACAAATAGTTTTCTTCATTGATTCTAAAAGAAAGTGTTGTAAGGTTTTGTTACGCGGAAGCAAAACGTACAACCCTAGCTGTTTAATAAGGGCTATCGGCACAGCTTAGTTAGATAGTGTGGTCACAGAAAGTGCGTTATCATATGAGAATTTTCATAAAAATATTTCAAAACTATAAATTAATCAGTTTCAAAAATATAAATGTAATTTGATTGGATTCGCTAGCGAACTCATCCAAGCGTTTTACAAAGCAAAGTTTATATATCTGACCGGTTCCATTCTTTCGTAAATAGCTTCAGTAGCCCTTCAAAACTGTAGTAATATACGGGTTGTTCCATTTCAAAAAATCAAGTTACGGTGTTTGAAGTTTCTGAAAAATAATGAATGTCTAAGTAGATAACACTAGTTTAGAAATAAAATTAAAAATTTATGCTCATTATTTGTTAATAATAATTTAGATGTGCCTAATGAATATATGACCATAAAAAATTCCATCAAGTCAGGATTTTAAAATATCAAACTCTGATAAGGGGATGCTAGTAAAAAGTATATGTTTATATAGCCATTGGTTTTCGTTTCTTTAAGCTTTGTCACCATATCGGCTTGTTTGCAAACTCAGTAAGAGCAAGAAAATTATCTGATATGTTTTGTAATTTTTTTTATTGTCGTGCCTGTATTAGCAGTAAAAAAACATTTATCTATCTATCTATCTTTTTAAATTATATTTTTTAAACAAGTGGTGAACTCTTATAAAATATTTTATTTTACGCGCAAAGCTTTCAAATATTTGACTTGCATAACCCTTATTAGCAAATTTTGATTAAGAAAAATTTGCTAACAGAGAGGTCACGAAAAGCTTTTGAAAAAATTTCTTCAGATGAGCGCGAATTTGGGTCACTAGAACCCAAAACCAAGGCCCGTAAAATTTGTTATTTGTGTATATATATATATATATATATATATATATATATATATATATATATATATATATATATATATATATATATATATATATATATATACTTGTGTGTGTGTGTATGCGAGCGATAACTGAAAAAATACTATACTGATTTGAATCAAGCTTGCCAAAAATCTTGTTAGAGCGAAAACCGAGGTCGAGTTCGTTAATCAGCCTTGATGCTCAAGTTTCACCGGTAAAAAATCGGGGAAGACTTGTTGAAAACGCTATATTTTTGTAAGTATCAGAGTAGCTGGAGTGAGACTTTAAGTGTGGCTAGAAATAGTGCAAATAAACCTCTGTTGTGAATTTTAAATAATTTGGTACGCAATATTCTGAGTGTTTTCCAAATTAAACATAAATTCCCAAAGACATGCGTTGAAACGACTTTGTGGTTAAAGTCCAATGCCTGACGGACAGAGTAGTTAACCGCCACGCGTAGATTAATTCATACAACAGGTATAAACCATACATCAAACGGTAACCAAACTAAATATATACCAGGCATAATACATACTACCCGAACCAACAATAGTGAAATCTGTTATGGAAAATGACAGACGACATGAAATTAAAAATTTGCCAATTGTTTGTTATTTAACTGGGCGATTTAATCGATTATTAAAATACACTATATTTATAGCTTTATTAACGGCCCAAACACAGTTTTAGCACAGCATAGCAGAAATTTAAACAAAATCGAACCAAGTCTCTATAAAAATGATTCTAAAATAGTTTCTTTTATGTTTAAACTTAAACATAAGACGTCATCTAAGACCGAAAGAGTCGTGGGACCTGTTTCAATGGTAATTCTACAAATTTTCTGTAATTAATTAATTATGTGTACTTTGAATATAATATCCGGGGCCATGAAGCCGACCTAAAATATGAGGCAAATAAAACCCTTGTTGACGTGAGCCTAGATAGCGCAGAGGGTACCGCGCTTGCCACCTAAGCAGAAGGTTACGCGATCGAATCCAGCTCGATGGATGTATGTTTTTTTATGTTTTATTTTGACATTTGGAGAAACAATAGTGCACAGATTTCATACGTTTTGAACATGATCTAATTTTTGTTTAAAACACCTAAATAAGTGTGACACCTTTGAGTCTGAAATTATAATTTGGTTATTGTTCTAATTACTATTGAAACAACTGGTTTGATTAGGTTGACTAAAACGAAATCATACTGGTGATTAATAAGGAAAAATAACTGCTATGTTTATAATTTGGCAGATACTTTACTTTTCTAAACATGAATTAAGTTTGCTTCTGGAAATCTTCTGTATAACTTTAATGAAATTTGTAATATAAGTATCTTTTAAAGAGACTTACACTATCTACAGATATAGCAAAATTGAGTTCTTTACCTTCATAGAAAATTGAGTTTTGGGCATTTTTCTCAAAAGAAGTTAGAAGATGAGATCTTTTTGATAATAGAGAGTTATCGATGGTAACACTTTCGGAAGAATTCTTCAAATGTTCGCGTACTAGGACCTCTAAAATCGATCTTTATGGTCTGTGTAACTTTAAGTATTAACTTTGCTAATAATAGTGTGCAATTCTTATGAAAATTCGCTACTATAACGCACTTGCTGCGTCCCGAAAATGTTTTTAAATTCATTATTCTACAAAACCAAGAATAAGCACTAAAAATATTAAAAATATAAGAGCATTCTTTAGCTCGCAGCTTGTAAATATCTAAAAAAAAAAAGAAAATATGTAATTATTATAACTGAAATAATGTATGTAAATTCGCTACCATAACGCACTTACTAAGTCAGAACCTTTTTTAAATTATTCAACCCAATATTATCAGCACCCATGTATGTAGGTATTACATCTCGAGAAACATAAACCTTACACAATGCAAAGATAAGAAGGATATATGATATCGATGTGAATGTCAAGTTGCAATCTCTTGAACAACTTCATAAAAGCCTCGATGATGACGACGTCCTTCCTCCAATGAACACTTCAGGCTTCATCTGCATCCAATTTAAAAAGCACTAACGAGGGGTAGTTCATCATAAGATTCACTTGACACGAATTCATTTTTCTTGCAGAATTTTCACTTCTACCTTCTAATGCAGTAGGATGTGTTTAATTTTTCAGAAATATAAAAAAAATCGGACACAGCAAATGTCATATGAGAGCGAATTTTTATGAGTTTCGAAAAAACATGTGAGTCAAATTACTAATAAAAGTTGAAAAAAATATGCAATAATGAGAAGTTTCTGGTAAAAAAAGTGAATATAAATATCGTGTGGAAAAAAAGCATGTACCATCCCTAACAACCACGTCTTTTTTTTTGAAAAAACGCGAGAACATGTCAATTTAGGTTTTAGTTATTCTACTTTTGCCACTACTAGTAACCAATGCAGAAACCTGACTGGTTAGATTGTCAATAGTAGTGCTCCGAATGACATGTGATCGATTCCAGCCATGAAGCAAAAAGCGGGGGTTTCTTTGGTTCTCTCTCTGCGCCATTGACATTTTCTCCGCCCGCCGTAGTTAATATGTCACTTTTGGTTGTCATGTCACCTGTCACTTGTCACTCGTCCCTTTCAATTCGCATTTTACAATTAGGTCTCTGAAGATCCATTTTAAAGACTCCATCTTGTTCGTCTGATAAAATTAAAAACTAAAAAATAAGCGTCGTTTGCATGCATCCTTTGGTTGCTTCACGTCTTGTGATTTTGCTGCTTTCTTGTTTTATGCAGTTTTTGTTTGGAATCCTGAAGACAATGGATGAAAAAACAAACTGGCAACATTTCATAACTTTTCTGTAACTGAGACAGGAATCAGTAAGTATTAACCTCACAGTGGCATTTCATATCCTACATTTCTTTCTGAATTTCACGTGTTCAGATGTTCTAGGGGAGTTCTGCTCGGCTGTGCAGCCTGCTTTGCTTTTTTATGTTTTTGCTTGTCTGCAGCTTTCTGTGTGGTTGATTAGTTTGACTTTTGACATGTTGCTTTTGACTCCATCAGGGTGGTGTTCGTATTGTGGAACCACAGTCCCTTTTTAAAATTGTACATTTTATAGAAATGTTTTTATCATTCCTGACACTAATGTCAGTTTATATCTTGCATGGCCGTTAGGGCTATTCTGAATTTTTACAGTTAGTTTTCTGGACCATGTACCTTTCTGTAGTTGCAGTGTTAGTCACTCGCATGGTAGACCTACCAGAAACATAGTTTCTGACAACCATTTTTTTTTAGATTCTAGGTCTAAACCCCTGAAGATGGCTCAATAATGGGCCGAAATGCGTAGGGTCAGGAAAAATAAACAATTGTCTGGTAGTCAAAGCCTTTTCATTTTTCCTTAATCATACTGTAAATGGTTTTTACAGTCGACAAGGTTATTGCCTCGCTGAAAATACTAATATTTCTTTACATATTATGTTAAATTAAAATGCCAATTTCTACTGTATACTCTTGTTGGTGCTGTAATTTTGTTATCCTAGATGGTGGACACGTTAATGGTCCATACTGCCTTTACCGAAAGAAGGTGTTCGGAAAATTTTTCAGTGGTGAGATAACTGCCCGGCATCGGTGATAACCCATAGTTGCAGATTAAGGCTGTAAAATACAATCCAATAAAATCTCGTATAAGCTACGAAAATTTCGGCGCCCAATTTAGAAACCTCAAAACTAGTGTGTTCCATAAAATTGTTACCTACTGGTTTCTTCCTGTTTAAAAAGGTGGCTACACTTTTGCTTTAAGTTACTGCTACGTAAAAGTTATAATAGATCTTTGATTGCCTTTTTTTAGATACAGTTTCCCATCTCCCGTTTATGTGGTTTTATGTGTTCACATAAAACCAGTATCCTTTATTTTCTTACCAGGGTGACCGCAAGTCATTTAGGTTTGAAAGTTGCTCTCAAGGGAAAGAAAATGCCACATTGAATGACTTCGTCCAATGCATTATGGTGCACCGGCTAGGCGAAAAGTTACATGATATAAAAATCACTGACTGTACGACATGCATTTTCCTGAAAATCATTGTTGTAATTCATGCGACTAACGGTTTGGAAAATACGACAATTCGTCAGACTAGTGCATCTAGAGGAATTGTAAGGAACGGGGTTAGATTGTTAAAAGTGCATCCCCGCTTCTAGTTCTGTTTGATTTGGCGGTCATTTTAGAAGGTACAAAACTACAGAAATTTGAAGAAGTTGAATCGGTTGTTAATTCACAAGTAAATTTAATAAATATTTGCAGGGTGTACTGGTTAATTCATCTATTTAAGTATTTACTTATTTATATCTGGTAAAGGACAAGTTTTAGATCTACAGGATAAGTTTCGCTGAATAACGGACAGTTGTCAATAATTTTTTAGTGTGTTTAGCGAAGTTTGTTAATCAGATTTCTTTTTTTACTGTTATTTTTGCAATATATTTTGAAACTATAGCTTTTTTAAATAGATAGTAAAGAAAGTACGTATTGCAGTCCTTTTATCAATAAATTAATTATGGATATTATAAATTCTTGTATAGAAAGGAAGTACTTCCCTCCGTTGTGAAAGCTTGCTAACGGAGTGGCCCTGCCTGGGCAGAATGCCCCTAAACAATTTTCAGACCTCAGAATCATTAGTATTTTGCCAATTTTATCTAAAATTTTTGACAGAATTCTGTATAACCAAATAGTTGGTTAATTTAGTCATAAGAATTTGCTTCCAGATGTACAATGTAGATTCAGGAGGGGATATGGTGTAAGCACTGCTTTGGCTAATGTTACTAGACAATATGGAGGCTAATCATGCTGGACTGATTAGTATAGCTCGTTTTACTTCACTTCTCTAAGGCCTTTGATACCAGAAATTACCAATTACTATGTGTCAAATTTGGATATTATGCTTTTGATGAGTCATCAAGGTTGCTGGTCAAATCATATTTGGCTGCTAGAAAAATGAAAATTATGGTTAATAACAGTTTTTCCATCTATACAGATGTCCCCTCTGGAATATCTCAGGGATCAATTTTGGGTCCTTAGCTTTTTATAATATATACTTCTAAAATATTAAGTTCAGTGAATCGATGCAAGATACAGGCCTACGCGGACGATACTGGGGTATAATATCACTTTCCAAAAAAAAAAAAGGAATAGTTACAAGCCTGCCAAGACATTAATGAAGATCTGGTAACGGTTCGAGATCAGTTCTTGAAACATAATTTGATGTTAAATCCGAGCAAATTTCAACTCATGTGTTATGCAAATAAAAACAAACAATCTGTTATCAAAAATTTTAAAATTCCTATTGACAATATTGACAACAATTCCTTTCACGAACGAGGCAAGGAATCTGGGATTTATTTTTGATATTGACTTAAGGTTTGAAGATCATCTAAAGCTCGTACTTGGAAAAGCATACTCTAGGCTTAGGCTTCTATATTATAACAGATTCTTACTAGACCAGAAAGCGAGGAAGTTGTTATGCGAGTCTCTTTTCTTGTCACGCTTCAACTTTTGTGATTTCAGTTATGGTTCTTGTCTAACCAGATTTAATAAGGATGGAGTGCAGAAAGTACAAAAAACTGCTACCGTTTAATATATGGGGTCAGAAAAGCATGATCCAATTACATACAAAATACAAGAGCACGAAAGCCTTAATATGAACTCTAGAAGACTACTACATTTGGCGGCTTTTACACATAAAATTGTCAATAACCCTGCAGCACCTTCATTTCCCAGACAACATTTTACACCTCTTAAACCTGTTCAATCTATATCAACTAGATTTAACGAATTTTTTTACCGCATCAGACAGCCATGTTTACACGTAGCTTTATGTACATATATTTTCTTCAAAAATTTAAATTGTTCAATATTAACAATATTGAGTATAAATATTTTTTTTTGCTCAACAATCAACAGGTAGAGGTTGAATTCTATGTGGTAGGCATCGATGCTGGTGTGTGCTGGGTGGTTCCATTTTTAGTTTAAGTTTTAGCTTTTAGTCATTTTTTAATTTAGATTTTTCTTCAGATATAATAATTAATTTGATTTTTTTTTGCTGAAGATCAACAGTTGCTCATAATGTGCCCTGTGTGACTGTGACTGTTGGAGTTGAGTGTGAATAGCTCCGCTAGACTTCGCCCTTTTTTCCTGATGGTGGTTGGTGGGGTTGTAATAAGAATTATAATTCAGTTAAAGGCGATATTTATTCACTTAAAATTTTCAAATGAAGTATTACGAGTACTTTGTATTTAAAAATTTGGGCGTGGCAACTATCACTCGTAGAAGTAGGGCTTTTTCGTTGCAGGATCCTACTTTTTAATCTAAAATTGACCTGTTTCGGGATTTTTATAAGTATGCACAATAACTGAAATACTGAATTTTTCCATTTGGTTGTTTCGTATGTATATGCCTTTCTCAAGGCAGGACGTGATTGCCTTACCTAGAGCAAGAAGGAAAATAAAGTTATAAGCTCCTGCTCTGAATGGAACACAGATACAATTTTCCAGTGAACTTAAGCATTTAGGGATCTTCTTAGACGAAAAACTGAACTGGAACACACGCTTGTATAAAACTTTTTCGAGAATCACAATGGCAATCTGCACATGCCGTAGTCTCCGAGGAAAACATAGGGACTAAATCCCATAATGGTATATTGTATATACCAAACTGTGTTTAAACAAATGATCTACTATCCCTAAAGTAGATAGCGCGCAGAGAGAGAGAGAGAGAGAGAGAGAGAGAGAGAGATCTCGAAGGCAGAAAAAGTAATTATAAATATGAAGTGACAAAAATTAAATTTAGTAGATGTTATCTTCCACCGAGAATGGTTTTTTCCTTCATCAGACGGGAAATATATCATGTACGCACGCTCAGTCACATATGGGATCGACTGCCGGACTCCTACTGATTAAAACCCTTCCTCTCACATACATTGATGTGCAGCAGAACTACCTCTTAGTATAACTTCACCACACTCTACTGCAGTCTATTACCCCTTCATCATTTTTTTAACCTGCTTTATCATCTTTTTATTTAGCATTCAGGATCTTTTTGATCACTTCCTTTATGAGTTATCAGTTTTTCTCACACTCCAGCATGTGTTTTACAATATTGTTCGCTGCCAGATTTGCCCTCTGTCTCACTTCCTGCCACCGGCCGCAGTATAGGGCAGTGTGTTCGGGTTATCGCTCTCCCCATAATATTGGCACTTGTCTGTTTCCTTAATTTTGAAGCGGCAAATATATGCGCCGAAGCTTTCATTTCCGGATAAGAACTGGGTTAGGTAGTCTCCCACATCTCCATGCCGTCGCGTGAACCAACGTCTGATCTTCGTTATCAATGTCTTGGTCCACTGTGCTGTTTCTGTTTCTGCGTCCCATTCTGCTTGTCATTTTATTATTGTTTATTCGCGTCTACTCGTTTTTTGCACCGTCCTGTTTTGGTCTTCTTCATATGTACGCTTCGTGATCAGCAAATGGATGGGTTCAGTAGTCGCGATTACATGCATCGCCTTGGTTGAAACTGTCCTGTATGAGCTTGATATACGGATTGTCTACACGTCGGCACATGAAACTGCGTATTCGATTAAACTTTGCATGAGAATCTTAGATAACCCTACACGATTCACTAATGCGGTTTCTTAGATCTTCGAAGTTTTGAATGGAGTCATAAATACCAAAATTTTTGAATGGCCTCAGGTAAAAAAATCCAATGTAGTTAAGTCGGGAGATCGAGCAGGCCGCTATGGCTATTCACCAGTTTTCATATTCTGAAAATAATCACAGTATTACCAGTATTACCACTAAATGGCAATAAGGAAATCCTAATCATTACAAAATGTCAGCCAGCTTCCTACTACATAAATTACCGTCAATTAAAGTTCTACGCTATGCAACTTATGCTATGTATTGAATTTTTTTTTTTCTCCAGAAATCTTTAAATTCAAGAATAAATATATCGATTTTTTTTGTTAAGAATGAATCAAACTATTCAAAATATTTTTTGAAATGGCGATATGGCCAGTCCACAATCCACTTGAAGATTCTGGAAATTATTTCCAAGTCACTCGTCAAACTAACAGATCAAATGCTAGCTAATCTGGACCTTATTATCCCATTTGGTGTGGTCATAAATGACTGCCAAGCATGGGACAGAGACAGTAAAAGGCCGACAAACAACTCACCTGTATGTTATACCAACGCGTATAAACAAATGGGGGGGGGGGGGGGGGTCACGACTGGAAATAGGGGGACCTAACTTTAGACTCGCTAAGTCCCTAGGAAAAACTTCCACCATCTTCCAAGCAGACATGCTTGTTATAAATCTGTGTGCATAGGAGTGCATACAAAGAAGACTCATAAATAGACAGATCTATATCCTCTCAGACAGTTAGGCAGTACTAAAAACTCTGATATATCAAAACCGAGTCTAAACTGCCCTGCAAAGAAATCCTTGTAGTAGCTGACGACGGACAACAAAGTAACTTTGGTGTGTGTACAACTCACCTGTATGGTACACAAACACGTATAAACAAATGGAGGGGGCAGGGCTAAAAATAAGGGGACTTAACTTTAGACTCGCTAAGTCCCTAGGAAAAACTTCCACCATCTTCCAAGCAGACATGCTTGCTATAAATCTGTGTGTGTAGGAGTGCATACAAGGAGACTCAGAAGTGGAGAGATCTACATCCTCTCAGACAGTTAGGCAGCGCTAAAAACTCTGATATATCAAAACCGACTCTAAACTGACCTGGGAATGCAAAAAAGTCCTTGAAGGAGCTGGCGACGGACAACAAAGTAACTTTGATGTGTGTACCAGGCCAGTGAGACATTGACGTAAATGAGGAAACCGATAGCCTTGCAAAAAAGGCAACAAAAACCCAATTCTATGGTCCAAGGTTTCTTTTGTGTACTAACAAAAAGCCATGTAAGAACCAAATGCTGTCATACTGAAGGAAAACGCCAGGCTTAATCAGGCAAAACGGTTCATCACAATATCAACAGGGAAGTCTGAACAGTTTCTGGAATTGAGCAGGAATGACTTGAGAATAATAACAGGACTTTCCACAGGACACTTCCCAGTAAGGTATCACCTTATGAAGATGGACAAGGCGAACAGTGAAAACTGCAGACACTGCACTGAAGCTGCAGAAGCAACATAACACTTAGTATGCGACTGTATGGCTCAGTTCTGCAAAAGGCTCAAATACCTTGGAGGGGTGACTCTAACAGCCCAGGAAATAGGTAAAATAGCCCGCGAAAAGATAGTAAACGATATGAAAAGTCTGAACATTTCGGGAAACTATTAGAAAATAGAATCATGCACAAAAGACACATGAAGGTCGCAGCGCTGAGAGGCCAAAGGCCTATACGACTCGTTAAACAATCTGCAATCTACATGGACTTATTGGGCGATACCTCCTGCGATCTGTAGAACATTACTGGTCCTTTGATAAAATATACGTGTCGCCTTGTCCTAAAAACAACAGATTTTTTTTAGTGAAATATAATACCAAACTTAATTATTATTATTAGGACTATTATTACTTTGTTATATTTGTCTTGTAACTAAACAAGGTGATATAAAGTTCCGTTTCTAAAAAATAAATCATATGAAAAGAAAAATCACGAAGTTATGACGCTCAAAATATTATGTGCCAAGTTGTACCTGACATTTCTTATTTAAAAAAATAATGTATTATTGCCTGTAAAAAAATAACATCCGTGATGGCAGCTATTTAAAGAGTCAGTTCACTAAATTGTTTGTACACATCTACCTAAATTATTCCGTATATTGGAGAAAACCATAACCCAATTAGTTCTTGACTTTTATGGCGTTCTTGAATCACACAGTCCACATAAAACATTGATTGGTATTACGATGTATGTAGGCGTTAAAATTGCAATACCATCCAGCTCTGTTCCACAACCACTTCAATGGCCTGAAAATAATCACACTACAAAGCAACTGGAAGCCAATTAGGAATTGGCGATTCGTATTTTATGATTCCGGTTTTATTCCTGAGTGGGAACTGTAGTTCGTATTTCGCGACAATTACCACCGTAATAAACTGACTTTTATAATTCACTCTGTGGCAAGGTTTAGTGGGTTCCATATCAGATTTATGGCCTATGTCCCTAGGGATAAGGAAATGCTGTTTTCAGAATTGATACATTTTTACGTGCGATTCTCACCATGGGGTTTATTACGTATAAAGTGGTTTGCGTAAATTTATGATTGAAACTCTACAATTCAGGAAGCTTCATTTGATGTAAATTAATATAATTTCATATTTTTGGGATCCTATTGTATATATAGATAGATTTATTTGTCATGAGCTGATACAATGTTTCAGATAGACACGTCAATAATATTATAAAAAAGTTAGGGACGCAGCAAGTGCGTTATGGTAATGAATTTTTATTAAATGCTTCAAACTTGGATAACTCAATTTGCGATAAACTTACAAAGTTGAATTTTGGTACGTAGTAAAACCTTTGCCAAGGCAATATATCCGCCAAATGTCATTAAAATAACTTTGTAATTTTTGGAGAAAAAAATGTGTTTCGAAATAAAATTAAAAATTTGAAAAACTCAATTTTCTATAAACTTAGAAAGTTTTTGGTATGTAGTAAGGTCTTTCTCAAGGCAACATATCCACCATAATAACTTTGTAATTTTCGAAGAAAAAGATTTTTTTCGAAAGGAAACTCAAAATTGTCCCGGAAAACCTTGTCCGATTTTCCTGACTAACGAAATCATCCAAGCCATTGATAAAGGAAAGTCAGTTGCCAAGTTACATCAAAACCGGTTAATTATTTTTTGAGCTATCGGTTGGATATATATATATAAATTGGAACTGACCCCGAATATGGGTTCTAGGGGTCCTAGTTCGCGCTCTTTTGAATAAAATTTTTACAAAGTCTCTCCATCGACATCTCTCTAGTAGTGATTTTTTTTAAATAAAATTTCACTAAAAACATAAGAATCAATAGGTAATATAATGTAAAAAAGAAAATTATATTTTTTATTTCAACAACACACCACGAGGGCTTGCAGCCTATATAATATCGTACCGTGGGTGTCGACAAGGAGGGAAGAGGTTAATTGTGGACTTGAAGGTTTTGAGGTTCGGGGAAGAAGGAAAAACATGTGCCGGCAAGGAATTCCACAACTTGGAAGTCCTCGGGACAAAAGAGCGTACATAGTTTTGGTGGTAGGCCATAGGCCGGTAGTTTATTAAGCAGCGCTGCGTGCCAGACCTGGTCGACTGCTTTGGATATGTCTAGAGCGACAATCTGGGATTCACCGTGTAGTTTCATAGACTTGTTCCGAGAATGGGTGACAAAGAAAAGGAGGTCGGCAGTTGATCTGCTCTGACGGAATCCATACTGCCTGTCGTGTATTAGACTGTGTTTTTCAAGAAATTTTAGTAATTCGGTGTTTATATACTTTTCCATCACTTTAGAGACGACTGAAAGGGGAGAAAGCCTGTAGTTGCTAGGAAGCGCTTTGGGTCCTTTCTTGGGGACGGGTTGTATTCGAGCAGTTTTCCAGTTACTAGGGAATATGCCTCTATTGTAAGATGTCTTAAACAGACGAGTCAGGACGGGAGCAAGTTCTGGTGCGCATTTTTTGAGAACAATTGCCATATCCACTTCAAATTTTTGTCAAATAACGATGTTGTTAAAAGAAAAGCATCTACCAAATTTGGTTGGTGTTGGCGCATTGCTGCTATAGAGCTGTTTCTTGTATTTATTAAAGAATTTTCGGAGGTCAATATCTCACCAACCACGGACGTTAGAGAAAAATTTTATATAAAAAATCGGCATGTTTTGAGATCCTCTACACGCATACATTCAGTGTCCATTGCGTTGCGAATCACCCTGTATAGATGAAACAATATTTTCCAATCCATATTATCAAATGCTCTTTCGTAATCTACAGAAGCGAAAGACGCAGGTCTATTTTTCTCGAACCGCTTTTCTCCTATAGGTTTTAGTGCCTGCACTGCCTTTCTAGTTCTTGGACTGGGTCTATATCTAAACTGACCTTCATCCGGGAAATTTGGAATTTTTGTTCTTATTTTCTTTTTCATTATAAATAGTATAATAGAGGTTAAGTTTAAACTTTGAGCTAATACATATTAGTGAGTTTTCGTAGAAAAAATTCACTAATGGGGAGATCCCGACTTTGCAATTTTGAAATTTTTTTGCAAATGAGCGCGAACTAGGATACCTAGAACCCTAATGGGGGGTCAGTTTTAGTTTATATATATATATATATATATATATATATATATATATATATATATATATATATATATATATATATGTATGTATGTATGTATCACACCGATAACTCAAAAAATAACGGGCCAATTTTGATAAAATTTGGCATGTACCTTCCTTTTGTAAATGGCTTGGATAAGTTCGTTAGTCAAGATAATCGGACAAGGTTTTCCGGGAAAATTTTGAGTTTTCATTCCAAAACAATTTTTATCACAAAAAATAAAAAAAGCTATGATAACAAAATTTAGTAGGTAGATTTACGATATAAAAAGTAAACTATACACCAAAATTTAGATTTCTCTGTTACAAGAACCACTACCATAACGCACTTGCTACGTCAGGCTTTTAAGTGAATTTTTATCCAAAAAAATTCACTAAAAGAGAGGTATCGATGGTGAGAAAAAAATTTCAAATGAGCGCGAACCAGGACCCCTAGAACCCATATCCGGGATCAGTTTCAATTTTTATATGTTTATATTTATATATATATATATATATATATATATATATATATATATATATATATATATATATATATATATATATATATATATATATATATATATATATATATATATATATATATGTATGTATGTATGTATGTATACAACCGATACCTTAAAATATAATTAACCGATTTGAATGAAATTCGACAAGGTTTTCCCGGAAAATTTTGAGTTTTCTTTTGAAAAATAATTTTTGCTTCGAAAATTACAAAGTTGTTTTAATGAAATTTTATGTAAATGTTGCCTTGTGAAAGATCTTCCTATGGGCCAAAATTCAACTTTCTAAGTTTATAAAAAATTGCTTTATTCAAATTTTAACTTTTCTTTCGAAAATAATTTTTTTCTCAGAAAATTACAAAGTTATTTTAATGAAATTTGGCGAATACGTTGCCTTAGGAAAGGCATTACTACGTACCAAAATTAAACTTTTAAAGTTTATAGAAAATTGAGTTATTCAAATTTGAAGCATTTAATAAAAATTCACTACCACAACGCACTTGCTGCGTCCCGAGCTTTTTAATATCGGTTGGTCTATATCATTCAATCATTATACAAAGAGCCTGCTTTAAAATACTGCTGAGTTTTCTTCGTTAACTATTAAATATAGCATTTCATTAACGCAAAACATAACATATGAAAATCAATACAGTTAGCATGACCTCTGGTTATAACATGACTATGTTCATGGTTATTATCGCGAGAAATGAACAAATGAAAGCAATCATTAATGAGATAAGGAAAAAGTGAAACATTAGGACATTTGTATCAGTGATCAATAAATAATGTACACATCGTTGGTTTTCATAATTAATGGTGTTTGAAAATGTTTCACCTGTAAAGTTATCGCACATAAACCACCCCCATATGTATACCGGTTTATCGTATTTGGTTTATCGTATTGTGTCTTCGCATTCACGGCTTTATTATTCTGATGCATGAGATATGATAATGCGTGTTTTAAACTGATGAAATATCGAACACGTTGTGTGGAAAGGATTTTAAGACGTTTTTCCTGTTTGCAATGGCAATTAATCAAAACGGATCAGAGATTTTTTTTGTAACGATCCCGGTGTTTTTTTTACAATATGTGGTCTGTATAACAGTTGACTGCTACATGATACTTTGAATCGGGTTAGTGCTAAATTACAGTATTTTGCATTTGTTTCTTTTTACAACAGATTAACATTCAATACACAGAGAAAACAGTTTCTTTGGTTTTAGTAATTTGATTTATTTGACTAACAATTGTTTCAAACAAGAAATTTTATTTTACTTTAACACAATTTTATTTGAAACAAAGAATATGGTTTTCTTGAATTTTTTTACCAACTTATTTGAAATTTTTTAACACAATTGTTTGGACCAAAGAAACTTTTAATTGGTCTTAGACACATATTTGTTTACCTTTAATAAAATTTACATCATAAAACCAAAATATTTTGTGTTTCCATTAAGTAAATATTTTTTTATTCAAACAACCCAACTATTCTGAGAGCAAAAACAGGGAGGATTTAAATAAAAATTAGATTTATTTGAATTGATTAAAAACCCCCTTTCTGGTATTTCTGGATCCTTTAGTTTAAAATGAACATTTACTTCTAACAAATAAGATATTTCTTTGAGAAAAATACAGTTTAATTCAAATAAATATTTGCATGACCAAAAAGTAGATTCTTTGGCCCTATTCTTTTTGTATATCTTTTTATAGCACACTTCCACATTACATGAACAAGTTAACCTTGAAAAGGTTGGTTGTTATTCCACGATCGCCTGGCTGAAGGGGGAAGGGTCGTTGTCAGTCGTCATATTCTATTTTTATGGAAAGTGCGGATGTGTAGGCACTTGTTTAACATTATTCTTCCTTTATATACCTAAACTAAAGCCTTAATTCAGTAATTAAGTTCTATTTGCGCATTATGTGTTTGTGTTCTGTGTTCTGTAGCCAAGTGAGTTTGAGTTTGAATACCTACTTTAAAATCAAAGCATCACCTTTTGTTACATTATCCGACCATTATTTCTAGAGTAGGGCCAGTAAGACATCGTGGGCGATGAGGTATCAAGGTTTCCAAGTAGTGAAATTTGTCCAAGCAAAGTTTTCTTAAAAAAGGTATATAAATCGGACTAAAAATTTGTTAATATTTTGTTAAAATGACTATAATTCATTTCCGTTTATTAATATTGCCAAATAATGTAATGGAGTGCGTTTTATTAGACTAGAACCTTATGTTTATAGCATTAACCTGTTATTTTAAAGTTTAAATTAGGAATTGTTACCAATATTTAAACTGATTTTTTCCTTATTGCAAAACTCTCATTTGTCTGTTATATGCCAATAAAATACAAAGTTTATTTTTATTTTTTGTTAATGTCATACTATTTTACTTTTATTGTTAATACTTTGTTGTTTTCCTTCACCTTTGTAGGTTTCTATGTACTATTTTTCATCAATAAACAGAAAAACTCAGCAGTAATGTATTAGTATGTAACATTTCATTTTGCGGTTCATAAAAATACACAGCATTAAAACACAATTTGTTTTCTACCCAAAAAAAGTTATGTGTAGTCAATAGAATGCTTTATTAAATAAAAACACAGTTTTAGTTCCCTAATTCCCATATTATGTGTCGAACTTTGCAACAAAATCAATGTTTATAAAGTAGAGTAGAACTGTTACAGTAAATATTTCAATTAGTAAAAAATTAAAGTAACTTTTTACAAAAGGCGATAAAATAAAATAAAAATGGAGATGGCTTAAGGACCCATACAAAGAAACTTAAAAGCAAAATGGCTAAACAATTATTAACAATTTTGACAAATTTTTGAATATTTTTTTTCCTTGCAGTAAATCTTGATTTTAGGTGACATGAACTATACTTTGATAACATATACTAATTTTGTACACTTTGAGAGCTCAAATCACCACAACACATCTTTTTAAAGACCTGACGATCGTTTCACTAACAAAGTTGTTGAACGATCGTCAGGTCTTTAAAAAGATGTGTTGTGGTGATTTGGGTTCTCCAAGTGTACTTACCACTGCTCATCACAGGTTCCAATCTTCACTTAGTGAGATACTGACTTTACTATAAGAATTGACTTCATTGGAAGCAATAATTTTTTTTTTTTCAGAAATAGAAGTCTTTTGTCTAAAACAAACATTTATTTAAATGTAAAAAGACTTATTTAATACAAGAATGTTATTCTTTGAATCAAGAGAATATATTTTTGCTTTTTAATATTAATTATATTCTGGAGACAACCATTTATTTAAACCAAAACAAATTTACCAAAATGTTTTTAAACCAAAGGAATTAACTGTTTGAATTGAAAAAAATCTCGGGACGCAGCAAGTGCGTTATGGTAGTGAATTTTCATTAAAATGTTTTTATTGCAAATATGTGTGTTTTCTTTTTAAGAAAGCAGACATCAATTTTGGTTACCAGTATAACCTATATAGAAAAAGCAGGCATCAAATTTGATTACCAGTATAACATATATAGTAAAAACAATGTGCCATGTTTCATCAAAATAACTTGATTGTTTGAAAACGTACAGAAATTTCCAAAAGTAAACCAAAAGTGTTACTGAAGAAATCCGTTTCCTGGTCAACCTTATAGGTTAATAGCAAATTGAGCTTTTCAAATATGAAGCATTTAATCAAAATTCGCAACCACAACACACTTGCTGCCTCCAGAATTTTTTAACTTACAAACCTGCATTATATTTCGATGGAAAATGCAAAAATATAAGGCGTTTTCGACAAAAAAACAATTATTTGTATCACCAACGACTTATGGGCCACCCTGTGATTGTCGCAATAATTTTTTAAGATGTAGCTCAAAACACCGTATAATTAATGTATACAATATTTTTTCATATCTTGTATAATGAATATATTGAGCTTTATTGATTTTTTACGAAAATTCGACAAAAATTATATACCATTAAACAATAAAGTCTATAGCTAAGGCTACTGACAAGCATCAGAGAAAGGGTCTATTAGAAATGAATTTTCTGGAAATATTTTAGTAAAATGAAGGACAATGACGGTTGAAACTAAGAGTTCGGTGTATGTAAAAGATTCTTCTTGAGACATTTTCTTTCCATAGCCCGTATTAGATTCAAGTTATTTGCCTAAATGTTGCGAATTTTGACGTTTTCAATTGTCACTTTGACGTTTTGAGGAAACTCCCAATTTATTTTTCTTTAAATGCCCATAACTTTTTTGTCTTTTGACCTACAGAGCTAAATTTTGGTAGGTGGCACACCTATAACGATATAAACCAGCTTACCAAATTTGGTTGCCCTTACTTTGTTAATTTTGGAGATATAAATATTTTGCGAAAGAAAACACAAATTTTTCCGGGAAAACCTCGGCGGATTTTCCTGGCTAACAAAATTATCCAAGCGACTTGCGAAAGGAATGTACTCACCAATTTTGACGTTTAAAATCGCAATTTTGACGTTTTGAGGAAAATCCAAATTTATTTTTCTTTGAATGCCTGTAACTTTTTTATCCTTTAACCTACGGAGCTAAATTTTAATAGGTAACTTGCCTATAATGAAATAAATCCGCATGTGAAATTTGGTTGCCCTTACTTTGTTAATTCCGGAGATATAATTTTTTTTCGAAAGAAAACACAAAATTTTTCGGGAAAACCTGGACCGATTTTCCTGGCTAACGAACTTATCCAAGCCATTTGCAAAAGGAATTTATTCACCAAATTTAATCAAAATCGGCCCATTATTTTTTGAGTTATCGGTGTGATACATATATATATATATATATATATATATATATATATATATATATATATATATATATATATATATATATATATATATATATATATATATATATATATATATATATATATATATATATATATATATATATATATATATATAACATATAAAAATTTAAACCGACCCCGGATATGTGTTCTGGGGGGCCTAATTAGCGCTCATTTGAAGAAATTTTTTCAAAATTCAAAAGTCGGGATCTCCTCATTAGTGAATTTTTTTTAAGAAAATTCACTAAAAAGACAGCTTGTCCAAAACATTTATATACTTGTATCAAAATACATTTGTTTGATAGAAAAATGGTATTGTTTCACTTAAGATAATATAGTTTGTCATTAGAGCACGAGATATCTCCTAGAAATAAAAATTTGTTTATATTAATATATTATAGCTCGGTATTTAAATCAAGAATAATGTTTTTGGTTTTAAAGGTTTATTTTTTTTTCGGTTTCGAAGTAAGAAAACTGAATATAAATAAATAACTACTTGTCTCAAAGAATTTTTAGCTTTGCGAAAGTCAAGAAAACCGATTTTTTAAAAGAAGTAATTATTTCTTTCGCCGTATACAAAGCACAAATTTATTTAAACCAAAGAAAATTTCTTCAAATCAAGTAATATTTTTTCTCTGTGTACCAGCTGTTCTGATAGAAGAGGACAACATGCTATACTGGCATATAATGAACACAAAATAAGAATATTTATTTCTTTGGGTGAGCAGAATAAAAAGGCTTTTTCTTTCCAAACAAATATTTTATTCCTTGTTCCGACGTGTTTCGACCTTTTTTTTAACTGGTCATCCTCAGGGGAATCTAGAATTTACAAAAGGCTTGTCAGAAAAACTGAGTTTTCCCGTAGGCTACTTCTGCGAGGGTACAACACAGGAATATAAGGTAAAATGAGGTAACAACAGCTAACCCCAACACTAGGTCAAAAGTTAAAGGTTACAAATGTCAAGCTACAAAGCTATAAAAGATTATAAGTATACAGTCATAAACTACTACATGCTATAAAATGGAACAAACACAAATCAAATACAACTACAAGAAAACACTAAGTGAGTGGTGAACGTGTCGCCACCTAGTTCGGAACCAAGTACTATGTTGTCACGCCCGCTCCAAATAACACAGAGTGTTAAAAATAGAGACAGTATACAACTAACTAACAATTTAAAAAATTGTTAGCCCTGGCCCATTTATACCCCAATATAGGGACAAAGTATGTAAGACTAGATGCATTCTCGCAACAATTAGAACCGTAGACCGGTTTCGCTTTCATTAGAGCTCTTCAGTACAATCATACTAATTGTAGCAAAAATGCACCAAAAATAACACGGCTATGGTATAGCCAGTCTTAAAACACTAAGTGAGTGGTGAACGTGTCGCCACCTAGTTCGGAACCAAGTACTATGTTGCCAGGCCCGCTCCAAATGAGAGCGAAACCGGTCTACGGTTCTAATTGTTGAGAGAATGCATCTAGTCTTACATACTTTGTCCCTATATTGGGGTAGAAATGGGTCAGAGCTAACAATTTTTTTAAATTGTTAGTTAGTTGTATACTGTCTCTATTTTTAACACTCTGTGTTATTTGGAGCGGGCGTGACAACATAGTACTTTACTTTTTTCGAAAAATTTCCACTAAAAAGTATATTTTCTAGAATAATAAATTAATTTTATCAGTGAATTTTCGTAAAAAAATCACTAATGAGGAGATCGCGACTTGAATTTTGATAAAAATGTTTTAATGAGCACAAACACCTCTAGAACACATATCCGGAGTCAGCTTGAATTTTTATATGTATATATCACTAGAATAATTAAAAGAAGCAACAAATCACTTAATATCAACGATACAACCTGCTGCATGGTAAGCCACACCTATAGTAGAGGATGAAGTCAAGGATTTAGCTAGCATTCCAATACAGGTGAACTAACTGATTACAGAAAAACGAAGAGCTAGGGCTATATGGCATCAAAGTCATCACCCGGTACACAAAACACGCTACAACGATATTGCTTACAGACTGAAGCGTAAATTACAAAATCCTAGAAATGAAACATTCCGTTATTTTATACAAAACTTAAGTGGCCAAGATGACTCGATATGGAAAGCCACGAGAAGCTATGAGAGTCCTCAAAATCATATACCACCAGATACCACATACGGGAAACTGGAGGCACCTGGTCAAGGTCAGACAACGAGAAAACCGAATTGTTTAGTCAACATTTATCAGAAGTCTTCCAACATTACTCAGATGAAGCTGATTTAGAAATAGAGGAATATCTTGACATACCGCTACAGTTCTCTCCTGCAATACGTAAATTTGAAGTTAGAGAGGTCAAGTAACAAATAAAGAGGCTAAACAAACATAAAGCACCTGGACTAGATTTTATTACTGGCACGGTACTAAACGAACTACCAAAGCACGGGCTCAAATTTATAACTATAATTTTCAATGCGATATTACGGCTAGCCTATTGGCCCAAGCAGCTTAAATTTGCTAAAATGTTGATGTTTTTGAAACCAGGAAAGCGTCCCACAGAAGTAAAGTCATATCGACATGTAAGCCTGTTGCCTATATTATTAAAAGTACTTGAGAGGCTCATCCCTAATCGCTTACTACGAGAACTGGACGAAGAAAACTGGATTTCTGAACACCAGTTTGGATTTAGAAAACAGCACTCAGCAGTTCAACAATGCCATAGACTCGTGAATATAATACAAAAAACTGTAGAATCAAAATAATACTGTTCTTCGATTTTCCTGGATGTAAGTCAAGCTTTTGACAGAGTATGGCATAAAGGACTCCTGTAAAACGTCGAGAAATCCTTCACTTATCACTATTACCTCATCTTTAAATCGTATCTATCAGATCGATACTTTCAAATTAAACAAGGCGAAGAAGTTTCATCTATCAGACCAATCCAATCAGGGGTACCTCAAGGTAGTGTGCTCGGTCCGATTCTATATCTACTATACACCTTAGATATACCGACTACCCAAGAAACCGACATGCCCACATTCGCAGATGACACAGCCATATAGTGTGTAAATGAAGACGCTGAAGCAGCCAGCCATCATATACAAAATCATTTTTCATTGCTACAAAGATGGTTAGACAAATGGAAGATAAATATCAATGAAGCAAAGTCATCCCATGTCACATTCACTCTGAACCGCCAGACTTGTCCACCTGTCCACATCAACAACACAGAAATTCCTCAAGCTAATGATGCTAGATATCTGGGACTACATCTAGACAAACGACTCACAGGGAGTACCCACATGAAAAAGAAGCGCACCGATAACTCAAAAAATAATAAGCCAATTGTAATCAAATTTCGTAAGTACCTTCATTTTGCAAGTGGCTTGGATGAGTTCGTTAGCTAGGAAAATGTAACCAGTTTTTCCGCCAAAATAACTCAAAAAATAAGCAACTGATTTCGATTAAACTCGTCAAGTGCCTTTCTTTTATTAATGGCCTGGATGAGTTCGTTCGTCAGGAAAATCGGATAACGTTTTCCGGGAAAATTTTGAGTTTTGTTTCAAAAAAAAATCTTTTTCTCCGAAAAGTACAAAGGTATTTTAATGAAATTGGGTGGATATGTTGCCTTGTAAAAGACCTTACTACACACTAAAATTAAACTTTCTACATTTTTAGAAAATTTTGAGTTTCCTTTTGGAAAAAAAATTTCTCCGAAAATTACAAAGTTATTTTAAAGAAATTTAGTGGATATGTTGCTTTGGGTAAGACCCTACTATACACCAAAATTCAACTTTGTAAGTTCGTAGAAACTTGAGTTATTCAAATTTGAAGCATTTAATAAAAATTTACTACCATAACGCACTTGCTACGTCCCGAACTTTTTTTTCTTGCGCACCCCCAATGCACTAATGGACGAGTCGCTACTGCTAATAATAAAAACATATATCAAGTTATTACAATATTACAACTATATGGTTTGGCGTATTCTGTTTGACATATTAAATTAAAATAACAGTTGTCAAGAAAGGGGAATTCATAATCTTTAAAGTTTCAAAAAAGGCAAGACGGCGCTTTTCGTTACAAAAATGTGATGGCTCTATGTGTTATTTACTGTAGGCATGTGTAGTATCGATAATATATTTCGCAAATGTAGATTTCTCAGGGTGGCTATTTATAAATGCAAACAGTATTCTTTGTATCGGATGTTAAAGCTGCTAGATGTTTGACCTATATTGACTGCGTTACAATGTGTACAAACTGATTTATGAATTACCGATTCTGTCAAAAACGCGATTTTCTTTCGCGATAAAACGTGTCACCCGTCATCTTGTAAGTTTTAAGAACTACCCTTGTATTTATACTAGCATTTAAAATTTTGAAACGTTTTCAAAGTAAGTTATCGAAACAACTTGCTATCTTTTTTTTTTCTCTTCTATTTGAATAAATTAAATTACGTGCTTATTTGTATTCTTTTCTATCATCTTATCTATTATTTTAAAAGATAAAATTCATTAAACACTACCTGTTACATAACGTGTCATGAATTTCATCCACATTTTCTGCGACGGACATAGACATCTGTCTTTTTTGGCCGCTTTCATCTTAGATGGAAATATTACCACTTTTAAAGCACCTGATACTTTTTTAGCGACATTAATCACCAAGTATATTAATTGTATCGTCGGAAATCTATTGCACGTCTTCCTGAAATACAGGTACTTAATGACGGCTTGATAACTCATCTTTTCACTTTATCCATGTTGGTCCAATTCATCGCAAATTTGTCTCTCTAGCCTACTTCCTAGCTTCCAAAATCTCAGCGACTCGTTTGTATTATAAACACAGAATCTTATTTCTATCTTGTCTATTAAAACATCTGCGACAATGTTAGTTTTGATGAGACAAACAAGATATTAGAAAGACGTGAGGTTGCTATCTTAATGTTTAAAGTTGTTTGTGTATGTTTTCAGTTAATTATGCATCACTCTTGTGAGCATAATTAAAGTGCCTGGGGTTGTAATTGTTCTCCAGTGAAAGTTGTAATTGTACGCTTTGAATTTCTTCATGCTCTAACACCGTGTGGTAAATATTTACTTGTTGGCATGTTCTAATAATTTAGGTATTACGAGGGTAAATCACTATGTGAAAACTGGGACCTGTGATGAGCACTAATAGGTACACTTGGAGAACCCAAATCACCACAACACATATTTCAGAGACGTTACGATCGTTTCGTTGACCATGTCAACATCTTCAGAGGAAGAAAAATTCTAAAAATAAACTACTAGCTACCGTGTATTTATATCGCGTCTAGGTAAACGAACTAGTCCGAAGTTAATTGTCGTCGAAGACCCATCGTTTGTTTATTGTGTAGTGAAACTACGAGGTCGAAGACCTGCTTTAATCTTCTGGTCGACAAATTTATGAGCCCTTATCTAATATATAATAGGCGTAAAGACTTTTTCGACGAAAAGTAATTTGTTGGGTAATACGAAAGATAAAGACAAGGTCACTGAAATGTCCGGTATTAATGAGATTAGTTGCAGAGATTGCAATCTTAAATACGTGGTTAAACTAAGAGAAACATAGCCACCAGATTTCGTGAACATCTCGCACATTTACGATATGGTACGGTGGACAAATCGTGTGTGGCCCAACACATATGGGATAATAATCACCACATTGACAAAGAAAATTTGAAACTTGTCAAAAATGTTAGACATCAAACTATGCTTGATCCATTAGAAAGTATTTTTATATCAAGGTCTATTAAGAACAAAACTTCATGGAACCGTGCGGCACCTTTAATTTCAAGCCCTTTATTTTCACTTTGCATTTGGCCACTTAAACACTCCTAATTGGTCTGGTAGAATAATAAATTACCGTCAATAACTTTGCCGGTCTATGCATATACTAATCTCTAGGCTTGTCTCGACTTAAAGACCTTTTCGTTTTCGGTGTATCTATGAAGTCAATATAAATATTGTTTACGAAAAATTAAAATCAATATAAATATATTTTTTATCTAGTATTTTAGTTGAATTATTTATCCTTTGTTAGAATAAACAATGTGAGCCAAACACCCGGGTTTAGTTTTCTATATATAAAAAAGATGAGCGGAGGTTATTTTGTTTATCTCACCAGATGTGGTTGTCGGCTTTCTCTAATATTCACATAGTAAATTTCTAGATCGAAAGGGAACGTGCAGATTCCTTGAATAACTCGGTACCGTTCCTTTTAAGCCTATTATATATTAGATAAGGGCTCATAAATTTGTCGACCAGACGATTAAAGCAGGTCTTCGACCTCGTAGTTTCACTACACAATAAACAAACGATGGGTCTTTGACGACAATTTAACTTCGGACTAGTTCGTTTACTTAGACACGGTAGTTTATTTTTAGAATTTTCCTCCCTCTGAAGATGTTGACATGGTCAACGAAACGATTGTAAGGTCTCTGAAATATGTGTTGTTGTGATTTGGGTTCTCCAAGTGTACTTATGAGGGTAAATCAGCCTGTGGGTAACTTTTTTATTGAACGCCTAAATTGATCTGTTACCTCGAAACTATTTCGAGTTGTTATAATTACTATATCTTAGCTAAATAGTGTCAACCAAACTATTGTTTCTTCTGATTCCTTTTTAATTCTAATTTTTGAAGGAAAAAATATGAAAAGCTCCGAGTCAACACCTTCGCTTCCTCCGACGTCCGAGATGGTGTGCAAGGCGTTCTGAAAGAGTATGGCGGTTCGTCGTTTCAAGTCATAAATATATACATCGCCGAGAACAACAAGGTGGACGCCGATAAGCTGACGCTGTTCATCAGGAATAACTTGAAACCGGTCGATAAGGGAGCTTCCGGTTCTTTCAGGCGGGCATCGTCCAGGGCAACGGCCGCGACAACAAGCCCGGCGCCAAGAATCTGTAGAAAACTGCAACGTAACCTAAAAAGGCCCCTTCCAGTCGAAAGGCGAAAAACCCCATCGATGCCGGTGACAGAAAGAAACCCGCCTCCGCCGCGGTGTGCTGCCATCCCAGGGAAAAGAGGTTAAAGCTGGCCCCTCAAAGAAACCGAAGGCAGCCAAATGAAAAAAAATAATCAACCGTTGCAACCACCGACGACGTATCAACGGAGAATAAAAGAATACGGCCCCCATGCCGCTCCTGCAATTGGTGTGACATGTTGCTGCCAATTGAGATTTCGATCCACAGAAATGCCAACAAGTGAAAAGGACTCATTACTTTGAATAACTTGGTTGTTTATTGTGATGGGTCTAGGGCTGGTGTATCTCTTATGAGAAAGAAAGCAAGACTGTGAATTGGTGGGGTTGAATCGTACAAGATTTCCACTTCCCCAGTCCAATATTTTGTGGAGATCCACGGAGACAGAACCCTCCATGAGTCTGCGATCCTCATCTAATTAGGCTAAAGAGACAGGCTTAGAATATTGTATATTTGGGTGGAGGATGCTGTCGTCCGCGTAACTGTGAACTGGGTTGGATGTGCTAGAGAGGAGGTCATTGATGTGGAGAAAAAACAAAGTATGGGCTAAAGCTGAACCTTGAGGAACTCGTGTATTAATTGGATACAGCATACGTATGCATAAAGTTACATCAAGTACTACCGGAGTGGAAAGAAGCAATCATGATGACCCTGAAAGGCAAAGTAAACTAGAGTTATGTATTGTGGGCAGTCGTGAAGCGTGGATTTTCGGTACGGGTATCCTGAGTGGCTTATGGGATAACGTGATATTCTAGTAGTTCAAAATCTATAAGCAGCCATACGTAATTAGGCAAAATCAAAAACTCTCCTCTGAGTTTTTATAAATGACTGGTTAACTAGCCGGCCGCTAAATATTTCATCGAGCTTTCTGAAACTGGACACAGGTGTTATAGTGTATCGGATGCCACGTTCACCGTCACTTCCGTTTCCTCTCAAGATCGTGAAGCTACACTGTCTGATCTGAGCTGAAGGTACATAGCCTAGATCCACCGTCTATTTGTTTGTGGGCGCGGCGTTGCTAGTAGCAACATTTAATTTTGGAATCCGGTTTAAAACATGTTCGTTAATGTTTAATATGTAACATAATTAAGTACATATAAAACAACATTATTTAATATGTGCAACTGAGTAAAAATAGTGTAGGCTGCGCCTAACAGCCTTAGTGGACACTGATTGTGGGTAAGTTATTTGGAAGTGTATTAATATAACGAGTGAGACAGCTGACTGAGAGAAATATTTGAGATGTTTAGTGTTGTTTTGTGACAGGACAAGGCTGTACTGGCCAAATATTATCATTTCAGCAGGTGGCTAAAAAATGCTTGAGTGTTTGAAAATATATTGAACATTTGTATACTTAGAGAAGACGTATACTAATGCAGATAGGCAGAAACTGTGAAGCATTCTGAATGAATATGGTGATGATTGGCAAATCTGAGCTATCAAATAATCGCTATATAATGACAGTAGAGCACGTTTGAGAACAAATGGGAAGCTCGGTTACTATTAGTGAATTTTCTTAAAAAAATTCACTAATGAGGAGATCTCGACTTTTGAATTTTGAAAAAATTTCTTCAAATGTGCGCTAATTAGGCCCCCCAGAACACATATCCGGGGTCAGTTTGAATTTTTATATGTTTATATATATATATATATATATATATATATATATATATATATATATATATATATATATATATATATATATATATATATATATATATATATATATTTATATATATATTATATTTATATATATATGTATCACACCGATAACTCAAAAAATAATGGGCCGATTTTGATTAAATTTGGTGAATAAATTCCTTTTGCAAATGGCTTGGATAAGTTCGTTAGCCAGGAAAATCTGCCCAGGTTTTCCCGGAAAATTTTGTGTTTTCTTTCGAAAAAAATTTATATCTCCCGAATTAACAAAGTAAGGGCAACCAAATTTGGTACGCGGGTTTATGTCCTTATATGTAAGTTACCTACCAAAATTTAGCTCTGTATGTCAAAAGACAAAAAAGTTATAGGCATTTAAAGAAAAATAAATTGGGGTTTTCCTCAAAACGTCAAAGTTGCGACTTAAAACGTCAAAATCGGCAACATTTTGGCAAATAACTTGAAACTAATACGGGCTATAGAAATCAAATGTCTCAAGAAGGATGTTTTACAAACACTGAAGTCTTAGTTTCAACCGTCATTGTCCTTCATTTTACTAAAATGTTTCCAGAAAATTTATTTGAAATAGACGCTTTCCCTGATGCTTGGCAGTAGCCTTAGCTATAGAGTTTATCGTTTAACCCATTTCCGGCCGCTGATGCGTTTACGCATCAGTCATATAATATTTTTTTTCTGTGCAACCACCTTAAGCAAAATCGAATACAGCTAATGTGCGATGTTATATAAAGATGCTATTATCTAATGAAAAATAAAAGACACGTATATCATAGAATATCTATATTGGAGAAATTATTGAAATAGGAAGAAATTAGGATTCTTGTCGGCATATACTTGTATTTGTTCTTACAAATGGTAAACAGAAGAATGAGCTAAAAATTCTTGAAAGTTATATTGGAAACCTAAAGGAGAAACAATTAAATGAGAGTCCTTCAGAAAATTTTCGAATGGAAAGAAAAAACCAGCAGCTAAACATGTGTGATGCGTATGCGCATCAATGGCCGAAACCGTCAACTTCTGCACTTCTGCATGTCGAGACGTGTTAGAGCACTGTGATGTATTCTGATTCCAGATTACGGATATAATAGCATTAGTTTGTTTCTTGACTGTGCTACGTTAGGTTAGTGTTGTGAATTGTGAAGTGATATTTTTTGTCGTGTGAGAAAATGCCGCAATTTCTTACCCAAAGAGAATTAGAACTTGCTTTAGAGGAGATCGTGCAAGATTAGCAGATGATCGAGGTAAAATAAAATTATATTTATAATTATTGTGTGCTCGTGAAGTAATTCTTATGTTTGTTTTTTATACAGATAATAATGTAGATGCAGTGTATATACCGCCAGATGTAGACGAACTAACTGACGAAGAGATTTTCGAAGAAGACTGTGAGAAAGTAAACGAATTCAATGATATTGCAGGGACATTCGAAATTCATACAGCCGATGACGATTTGCTTTATGACTCGGATGATGAATGTTTGGCAGCGAAACGTAAGAAGTTGTTACAATATAAAGGTGTAGATCGAAAACCTATCTGGAAAACAGGAGAACACTTGCATAATTCAAACAGCAATCACGATGTCAAAGAAAAAGAAAATATTGCTAGGCTGAAGAATGAGTTAGACGGCAAAACACCTTTAGATTTATTTTTTATGTACTTTGATGATGAAATGCTTGAAAACATAATTCAGTATAGTCAGAAATATGCACGTGACAATAACAGACATGACTTTATAATCGACAAAGATTATTTGCTGAATTTCCTGGGTATCATGATTTTATCTGGGTACCACACTCTCCCTCAAGCTGACTTATATTGGTCTACAGAAAAGGACAAAGGCTTGAAAATTGTAAAAGATTGCATGAGTCGAAACAAGTTTAGAAATATGAAGAAAAACATTCACCTGTCTGATAATAACAATTTAGACATACATGATAGATTTGCCAAACTTCGGCCGTTTTTCGACCTCCTGAATAAAAAGTTCATGAAGTTCGGTGTGTTTTTGACTTGTTTGTCAATAGATGAACAAATGGTGCCCTATTTCGGACGACATTCATGTAAAATGTATATGAAAGGCAAGCCTGTCAGGTTCGGATTTAAATTATGGTGTCTCTGTTCATCTGATGGCTACCTCTACCAATTTATTCCGTATGCTGGTGCATCCACAGAAAAAACTCCACTTGGTTTAGGAGGCCAAGTTTTGGTCAATTTATTATCAGTCATCAAAGAAAATGCCGCACACAAGGTTTTCTTCGACAATTTTTTCTCCTCCTATAAACTATTTTCAGTTCTAACTGATAAAGGATACTCTGCCACTGGTACGATACGCGACAATCGAACAGGAGTTTGTCCACTGGAGACAAACAAAATAATTTCGAAGAAGCAGCGTGGGTCACATAGCTGCGCTTATGATGAAGAGGCTGGTATATCACTTGTTCGATGGAATGACAATTCAGTGGTGACGGTGATAAGCAACTGTTACAATGTTCAACCTATGAATATAGCGAAGCGATATAATCGAAAAGAGAAAAAAATTGAAAATATAAATCAGCCTGCAGTGATTTCCCATTACAATAAATTCATGGGAGGGGTAGATTTACACGATAATGCAATAGCAAACTATCGTACCAGGATCTTGGGAAAGAAATGGTGGTGGCCTTTATTCTCAAATGCTGTTGATAGTACTATTGTAAATGCTTGGAAACTTTTCAATCTGGTTAATGAAAAAAAGATGTCACAACTTGACTTCAAGTCATATATTGCATACCGTCTCTTGAAAATCCAGAATCAAGGAGGCGAACAATCTTCAAGTCGGGTATCCATATCTAATAGTATACCAACTCAAATACGGACAGATAAATTTGACCATGTGGTGGTTCAGGAAGCAACGAAAGCTAGACGACGATGTTGATTATGTCATAGTGCAACAATATATATGTGCAAAAAGTGTAATGTACATATTCACGCTAACTGCTTCGAAGAATTTCATAAGAAATAATGTTTGTACATTATATTTTTATATAGTATCAGCTGGCACTTGTATTGCATATATTTGGCCATTGATGCGTTTACGCATCAGCCTGTAATTCACTAATTAAATAAAAAATATTTTTTTGTTTGTTGGTTTTATGTTTAGAAACTTTATTGTTGCTGGAGAAAATGAGTGACATTCAATTTTGAACGTTTTTTGATACCTTGGCCATAAATGGGTTAATGGTATATAATTTTTGTCGAATTTTCGTAAAAAATCAATAAAGCTCAATATATCCGTTATTATACAAGATTTGAAAAAAATTTGTATATATTAATTATAGGGTGTCTTGAGCTACATCTTAAAAAAATATTTCTACAATCACAGGATGGCCCATAAGTCATTGGTGATACAAATTTTCTTTTTTTTTTTAATCAAACACGCCTTATGTTATTGCATTTTCCATCGAAATATAATGCATGTTTGTAAGAAAAGAAATTCTGGATGCAGCAAGTGCGTTATGGTAGCGAACTTTAATCAAATGCTTCATATTTGAATAGCCCAATTTGCTATTAACCTATAAGGTTGACCAAGAAACGAGTTTTTCGGGAACACTTTAAGTCTACTTTTGGAAATCTTGGTACATTTTCACACAATAAAGTTATTTTTATGAAACATGGCACATTGCTTTTACTATATAGGTTATACTGGTAACCAAAATTGATGCCTGCTTTCTGAAAAAGAAAACACACATATTTGCAATAAAAACATTTTTATGAAAATTCACTACCATAACGCACTTGCTGCGTCCAGAGTTTTTTAGATAAGAACAGGGTGTCGTATAAGAATGTGTGTTGTTTCTAGGGTTACCTAACCTATTTAGCGGACAAACATGTAAGAGATTTTTTTCTCTATACAAATTGTGTAAAATATGCTTCGACGGTAAAGTTGTTACTGTAAGCTGATGATGCTTGTGAACTTACAGAAGAATAAAGTTCTGGTGATAAATAAAGGTGGTACAAACAATTGCAGTCTCTTGATAAGTGGTAGTTTAATGAGGGAGCTTATGTGATTTACATATATAAGAAGACTGTTTTCTAACGACGGAAGAATAGGTGATGAGACACAAAGTAATAAAAGGTTGGTTGGCGAAATGACGTGGGTAAGTACACATTGCTCTATCATCGTAGGGAAACAATAGTAAAACCAACTTATTCTCTTGTATATCTTTATGCGAATACTTTCGAAGTGTAACCTTTGAATAATTAGTCACTGAAGAAATGATTTAAGTAATTATACATTGTTTCACCATTCTGCTCAAATTATAATGTGTCCTTTCTTACAGAGGCGAGCAAGTTTTTACTTCCAATTGTCAATACGTGCGGAAGTATGACGTCTGCGACAAATATTTTAAAAAATGTCTTTCGGTTAAATGTCGTAAAAAGTGTCAAAGCAAATAGAAAACATGAATTGGGGACGATTTTTTGTGTGTGTCTGTCTGACTGTCTGTCTGTTTGTAGCACCAACATATCACATCAATTGCAGAAGCGGCTGCTAATTAGGTTTCCTCTTCCGGGCTCGCAAATACTTTTCACCAGCTAATCTCTATACCTTATATACTTCACAAATAAGGGCAAACCTCGAATACTGCTCCCACATCTAGGGTGCCGCTGCCGCTTCTACACTCGCTATCCTGGACTTCATTCAAAAGAGAGCTATACGTGACCCAACCCTCACCCAAAGGCTGCCATCCCTTGCCCACCGACGTGCCGTTGGTGACCTCTCTCTCTTTTATAGATATCTGCACGGGCACTACTCAGAGGAGCTTTCCTCCATGGTTCCCCCACCTGCTGCCACCAACAGATCTACCAGGGGAACAGAGCGAATGCACCCTTTTACTGTCCAGGTCACCAGACATAGAACATCTTGTTATGCCCGCTCTTTTGTCCCGAGGACTTCCAAGTTGTGGAATTCCTTGCCGGCACATGTTTTTTCCTTCTCCTCCGAACCTCCAAACCTTCAAGTCCAGAATTAACAAGTTGCCTTTTTCCTCCTTGTCAACACCCACGGTACGATAGTATTTAGGTTGTGAGCCCACGTGGTGTGTTGTTAAAATTTAAAAAAAAGCCAAGATAACTTTAGAACGACTCGAGATACTGTCATCAAATTTGGTATGCCGTTAGCACCCGACATGCGAAGGGTTGGGATTGTTTTTGGGTAAAGTCGCTCTAAGGTGTAACTCATTAATGGGGGGTGATTTGGTAAAAATTTACATTTTTTCGTTGAAACGTTTTAGGGGTTGTTTATTAAAAAAATAATTTCATCAAACATCTGGTATTCTGCGTTGAAATTAAATTAGTGGTGAAATGTATGAGGATGAAATATCGGTGACATAAATTTCGAAAATTGTTTCTGATTCAATGGCGTAGAGTCTCAAAATATATAAAAATGTTAATTCTTGAACGAAATTTGTTTCTTTTGGTCCGTCGGTCTGTCGGCTTGTACGTCGGTCTGTTAGTAGGCGTAATAACTTTCAAACTAATTGAGATATCATCTTCAAATTTGGTATAGAGTTAGCACCTGACAAACTACCGGTTCGAATTGTTTTTGGGTAAAATCACTCTAAGGATAGGGGATAAATGATGGGCGATTTGGTGTAAAATTCACATGTTTTCCTTAAACCTCGAGTAACATAACGTTTCAGAAGGTTATGGGTACGGGAGTGCGAATTATTTCTTTGTGGTCAAGTTATGGACCCTAAATTTATTTGAGGAGAATGTCTTTCTGAGTAAGGTAGATTATCACGGCTATGTGGAAGTTCTGATTCAGTTTGCAGCACTATTTAATTTAAAATGTACTCACATTTCTAGGTGTGAGACAAAAGCGATACGCACTGATAAATTATTAGAATATTTTTATTGTGGCCGTATTTCAAATTTACCCTTTTACTAACTTGGCAACAAGCTCTAACAAAAAAGGCTCTGCTAAAAATAGGAACATTTTAGTATAGGCTATTATGCGTTTGCAGTCCTAGATAGTGGCTAACCAAGTTTTTATGAAAATCTATGAAAAGCACTTTTAAAAATTAAGGATCCTGTCATTTAAGGAAGACCTAAATATACTAGGTGCTTCGTGTTTACCTACTCACTGTTCAATACATTCTGAAGAAACGTCCTTTTTGAAAGAAACTTGAGAAAAAATAACAATTTTTAATTTTTTAATTTTTTTTTAAATCTATGTTATAGGCTAAACAACCCTGGTATTTACTTGTAAGCTTGCGGTATTCTATAATTCAAAAGCTATCAGCCTGGGGGCGCCGCTTTGCGACATACCCACACACTCAGCAGACTTCACGGAGCTCTCCTGGTTAATTCTCACAGGGAATAAGGATAATGCTCTCCGAGTATGTCGAGGAAATGCTACGTGATAAAGTGCCCTCCTGCAAACATGGCCGATGCGACAATAATGGCTTAATTCTGTTAAGTTAGATACACTCATCACCATGACACAATATTATACACACTGCGTATGTTTGTGGCTCGAATTAAGAGATGCAGAATGTTTTGCTGGACATTTAGTGGAAAATAAAGGTACTTCCATTAATTGTTTTAGGCGATATTTTACAAAAGAATTGCTATAACTTACAAATTGCTTACTCAATTTAATCACAAATTTTTCTTATTTTATATTTAGGCTTGGAGGAGTTCCTTCACCAAACTAATCAGCCAGTTTTTCATAATTCACTCTTTTTTTCCAAAAAAGTGCATCTTCATAAATAACAAGGTTATCTGATTAAACCTCATGCACACGTTACCGTTACAACAGCTCTTCCACAATTAAATTAAACTTCTTGATAATGGAATCTGGATTTGATAGGTATATATGTATATATATATATATATATATATATATATATATATATATATATATATATATATATATATATATATATATATATATATATATATATATATATATATATATATATATATATCAGAATATTTCACTACACCGTAATCACTTTTAAATACACATTTTATTTGTTTGCTGTACTTTCTGTGATCAGATGAGGGCGAATTTAGGTCCCTAGAACACAAAACCAAGGTCCGTTAAAATTTTTAAATCAGGGAAAACTTTTTGAAAACGCTATATTTTGTAAATTATTAAAGTGAGTGGAATGGAATTTTTCACATATATAGAGCATTCAAACATCTTTTCATGTATTATTTTTGAGGGTTTCTCGCAACACAGATTTAATTTATCCTGCATTAAAGAAATTTAAAAGCTACGACACGCTCCTCAAAGTTTATTAAGGCGTTGTGTAATATGTGTGGGAGAGGTTGACATAACGGATGTCTTAGTTTGTTTTGTTTCATTGTTGGAAAGCTACACAATCTGCCTAATAAATTGACACGGCCAGGGTTGTCAGTTTCAAAATCTTATTACAGTAAGTTGGGAAGTTTCCCTCCTTAGGAAAATTAACGGTAATATTTATTTCTAAAACTGATTTGTTATTCAAAAATATATATGGTAAATTCGGCAGCTAAAGAGTTTAAGCCTGATTTTAAGTTGTGATCCAAAGAATAACTAAATAAAAACCTTATAAGTTGTCCAAGGCACTAACCTTTAAAATAAGTTATGTTGAATTGTTTTACACAGGAACAATACTACGTGTGCAATCAGGACTGTTAAAAATTGTGTAAATATTGCAAAATTTGAACATAATTTACCTACTTATTTAAAATCCAAACTTAAAAATTAATAAAGAATATATAAACCTTGCATAACTAATTATTTAAAGTGGACACCTATAGCACGTTGTAAAAACCGATTATCCTGCAATCAGCGAAGTTGAGCAACCTCGGGCGTGGTCAGTTCTTGGATGTGTGACCACCTGGGAGCATGGTATACTGTTACCTCTTTTTATAGGTAGTGACATTTCTGTTTTGTTCTTATTAGCGAATTTTTATTTTAAAAAAATAAGTGTTTTTTATTTACAAAAATTCGCTACTAGAGAGGTATCGATGGTGAGACAGGCAAAAATTTAAAAAAATAATTTTTCCGAAAAAAATTTGTATCTCAAAAAATAACCAAGTTATTTTGATGAAATTTGGTTGGTACGTTGCCCTCGTAAATACCTTGCTCCACCAAAACTAAACTTTCTAGGTTTATAGAGAATTGAGTTATACAAATTTGAAGCATTTAATTAAAATTGGCTACCATAACGCACTTGCTGCGTCCAGACTTTTTTTAATTATTGTTGTGTAGATTGTGATATCTCGAAAACTGCTAAAGATAGAAAAAGCCTGGACGCAGGAAGTGCGTTATGGTAGTGAATTTTCATAGAAATGATCTGGCACAAAATATGTTATTATAACTTTTTTTGCTTGTAACATAGAAATCTGTATTTTGGTGTATAGTTTACGTTTTATATCCTAAACCTACCTACCAAATTTGGATATTATAGCTTGTTTATTTTTTGCGAAAAAAAAATTTTTCGAATGAAAACTGAAAATTTTTCCGGAAAACCTCGTCAGATTTTCCTGACTAACGAGGTTAACCAAGCCATTTGCAAAATGAAGGCACATGCCAAATTTTATCAAAATCGGCCCATAATTTTTTCAGTTATCGGTGTGATACATAACAGTTGTTAGTACAGAGTGACTTTCTTTAAAGTATAGCCCTCTATTTTGATCGTAACTGCCTTTAAAAGTGTATATATATATATATATATATATATATATATATATATATATATATATATATATATATATATATATATATATATATACTTTTAAAGGCAGTTACGACCAAAATAGAGGCCTATACTTTAAAGGAAGTCACTCTGTACTAACAACTCGATAGATTTCGCTTGCATTCGCAAGCATCTTCCGGAGTACTAAAATGAATAAAAACTATAACATCTAGATTATGCAGCAAACTAACACTTACAGCACTGTAACTAATTGAACAAGCAAGGCCAAAACATCAAACCAGAGAAATTCTGCCATAAAAGCACACACAAAAACAGTAATGTAAAAAACATCTTTAAAATACATGTACCTCTACGCGAACATTTCCACTCTGAAAACATTTAAGGCAACTCATGAAAAAGCACAAAAAAGAGTCACCAAAGGTTAAAATACAAAAAGCTTTCAAAATTTCGCGTGTAAGAATTTGGACCCGTTGTTAGTCTGTGTGTTAATCCACCATTGAACCTCTTCAAAGTTTTTACAGACATCAGAGTGGCTAAATACAATGTTCTGACCAACAAAAACTTTTTCACTACAACAAGGACAAAATTCCGGTGTATAAACAACGTGATGTGGTCTACAAGTTGGACTGTAAAAATTGTTCTGTTTCTTATATAGGCAGACCTCACAGTCTGTTGGTAGGAGGATTAGCCAGCATAGGAGCGACTCCAGACTTAGACCTGACAGATGTGCATGGGCACATCATGTGTCAACCTTGGGTCACAACATAGATTTTGAATATATAAAAATATTGGATAGGAAAACATTTTGAAAAAACGTTTGAAATATGTCATATTCTTGAAAATGACACTATAAACTCTAAAGCAGATATTCAAAATTTAAGTAACATATATAGTTATGTAATACTATTTGATAGTTCCGATGACGCCTCTGTGCTGGCCGGTTCCATAACTTAGAATAAGAAAACAACTTATGTATTCATCAATAGAGTAATAATAGTCTATGATCAATGATGTCTCTCTCTCTCTCTTTTGTTGCAGTGTCACTTATATCTATGGTCGGCATTCTAACGTGAAAAAATGGGGTTAGATGTCCAAATTTTTACACGAGAAATTTTCAAAGCTTTTTAGTATTTTTAACCTTTGATGACTCTTTTTTATGCTTGTTCATGACTTGCTTTGAATGTTTTTAGAGTGGAAATGTTCGCGTAGAGTTACATGTATTTTAAAGGTGTTTTTTACATTACTGTTTTTTTGTGTGCTTCTATGGCAGAATTTCTCTGGTTTGATGTTTTGGCCTTGTTTTTTCAATTAGTTACAGTGCTGTAAGTGTTAGTTTGCTGCATAATCTAGATATTATGTTAATTTTTATTCATTTTTGTACTCCTGAAGATGCTTGCGATCGCAAGCTAAATATATCGAGATGTTAGTACAGAGTGACTTTCTTTAAAGTATAGCCCTCTATTTTGGTCGTAACTGCTATATATACAAATATATATATATATATATATATATATATATATATATATATATATATATATATATATATATATATATATATATATATATATATATATATATATATAGGGTGTTTCAAAAAACATGCACCATCGCTCGTGGGGCAATTCCTTGCTAAAAAATAAGAAAAAAAGTTCCTGTGCACATGGGCCCGGAAACGCATAGTTTCTAATATACAGGGAGTTGAATTTTAATAATTTTTTTTCATTTGTTATAAATAATTTCAAAACCACTGGATTGATTTTAATGAAACTTGGAACTTGAAAGTGTATTATGAAAGTGCATATTTTCAAGTGAAAATCTACTTACAACTGCGTCAGTGGCGTGCGTACGGGGTAACTGTAAAAATTCATTTGGGGAAAAAATATGTGCGCCACTGTCTTTTTCCAATTTTGATACATCAGTTATGAAGCTTATTACATAAGCCACAAAAGCTACCTCCTAGTATTTTTTCGTTCAGGGTATCCCTTAGGAGATATGATTAATTTTATAAAAAGGGGCAAAGTACCGATTCGTTGGAGTAATGAAAACAGTAATCGTAAAGTGCCATGAAACTATAATTTTTGACAGTTCTCTAAATTCTACAATTTTGAAGTGCTTTGTAGGCGTCAAAAGAGTTTTCGTGCTATTCTTTATATTTTGATACGGTGCAGTATTTTCGTTTTTAGTTATTTGTTGATCCTGAGCTGCACATTAATATTATTTCCTCCTCTCAAGATGGTTTTCATTAAGTACACTTCAGCGGATTTGACTGATATGTTGTTAATTTATGGACAAACAAATCAAAATGCTAGACAAGCTGTGCGAGTTTATCAGGAAACTTATCCGCAAAGAAGAATTCCTGACAAAAATATTTTCCCACGTATTGTAAGACATTTGAGAGAAACTGGTTCTTTAAAACCTTTAAAAGCTGACTCTGGACGCAGAAGATACCGCCGAACTGTACGAGTTGAAGAGGCAATATTAAATAGAGTTGAACGTGATCCTAGTACAAGTACGAGAATTATTGCCACCGAACTGGGTAATATTTCGGCATCATCAGTTCACAGAACTCTGAAGGATCAAAGTTTATATCCCTATCATTTTACACGTGTCCAGGAACTTCTACCTAGAGACTTTCAACCAAGGGTAATGTTTTGTCAGTGGTTCTTAAACAAACTTAGGCACGACCAACATTTTTCTAAACGTGTACTATTTACTGATGAGGCGTCATTTATGCGAAAAGGTATCATAAATTTTCACAATTTACATACATGGGCCGATGAAAACCCACACTCTCTAAGAGTTGCAAATTCGCAGTATCAATTTTCCATCAATATTTGGGCTGCTATTATTGAAAATCACATAATTGGTCCTGTTGTTCTACCAAATCGTCTTGACCATGAATCATATTTAAACTTTTTACAAAATGATTTGCCGTTGTTACTACCGCTTTTTATGAGAAATGGTACAATGTGGTTCCAGGATGATGGTGCGCCCGCACATTTTGCAGCAGTTGTAAGAACATATTTAGCCAACACATACGGTCACCGATGGATTGGTCGTGGAGGTCCGGTGTCATGGCCACCTCGATCTCCGGACCTGAATCCTCTCGATTTTTATTTGTGGGGTCATTTAATAGAAATAGTGTATAAAACACCAGTAAATACACGAGAAGAATTGTTGGGAAGAATAGAATATGCATTTGACAGCATTAGAGAAGATCAAAATATTTGCAAAAGAGTAAGAAGATCTTTGCGCAGAAGGTTAAATAATTGTAACGACGCTAATGGTGGTCACTTTCAACATTTTCTTTAGCTTTGTTATTAAAGTCAATTGAGTAATGTACAAAAAACAAGAGTTTGGAAAAATCATGGTGTCTTTAGGATTACTTTTTTCATTTTTTATTTTTATTTATCATATTTTATCAATGTTTGTAATATTCATTTCAATGTTTATCACCAATAAGTTTTACGTAGGTTAGTTATTTGCACGTTTATTGCTGTAATGTTTACTGTATGTTTTGTTTTTCATATTCTTATGGTTGCAGTAAACATATATTATTATTATTATTATTATTATTACGCCGACTAATCGGTACTTTGCCCCTTTTTATAAAATTAATCATATCTCCTAGGGGATACCCTGAACGAAAAAATACCAAGAGGTAGCTTTTGTGGCTTATGTAATAAGCTTCATAACTGATGTATTAAAATTGGAAAAAGACAGTAGCGCACATATTTTTTCCCCAAATGATTTTTTACAGTTACCCCGTACGCACGCCACTGACGCAGTTGTAAGTGGATTTTCACTTGAAAATATGCACTTTCATAATACATTTTCAAGTTCCAAGTTTCATTACAATCAATCCAGTGGTTTTGAAATTATTTATAAAAAATTAAAAAAAAAATTAAAATTCAACTCCCTGTATATTGGAAACTATGCGTTTCCGAGCCCATGTGCACTGGAACTTTTTTTCTTATTTTTTAGTAAGGAATTGCCCCACGAGCGATGGTGCATGTTTTTTGAAACAGCCTGTATATATATATATATATATATATATATATATATATATATATATATATATATATATATATATATATATATATATATATATATATATATATATATATATATATATATTGAAACTAACCCCGGATATGGGTTCTAGGGGTCCTAGTTCGCGCTCATTTGCAAAAAAAATTTCAAAATTAAAAAATCTGTATCTCCCCATTGGTGAATTTTTTCTACAAAAATTCACTAATAGGCTCGCTACATGAAATATATTCAGAGGTTTCAGTAGAATTCCAAAATGGAATAAAATTTTGGGTCTTCCATTTAAAAAATTAAAGTTAACATGTGCCCCTACTTTTTGTCCCGTATAACACTAAAGATTCTCAAAATTTGTAAAAATGAATAATAGAATCGACGAATCTGAGCGTTATTTGAAAATATACAGGGTTATAAAAATATTAAGGTAAAAAAAAATAATTAAATATTAACGAAAATGTCAAAATTAATGGTGAGAATTTCTAAACTGTATTCTTAAGTAGTTAGAGATTAAATAATGAATATTGTTATTGTACACAATTTTAATGGCCAGAAGTGTGGAGAGGTGTTTATGAAAATAACAGAGATGTTTTATGGAAGCTGCACAAGCAAAATTAAAAGTGACAGTTATGACAATACTTTTTGATACAAATTAGTTTTGAAATGTATACTTTTTAAATTGTGTTTTTGCAAGCACAAGCTAAGGCTTCTTTGTACAACACATTGTATAATTTTTTGGCAAATATATTACTATTACTATTACTATTATTATGTTTGCACAGGCTGTATGTATCCATAGTTATTAACTAAAATCTAAAATTTTATGTTATCTGTATTGGAATCCTATAAAATGTAATATTGAAAAATACGCATCTCTCCAAATTATCCTTTACTCTATATATAAGTGGATAATTAAATTACGTTGCGCTTTATTCGCCTATCACCGTATTTTAATAAGTCTTGTTTTATTGTGGCATTTAAATTTTTTTACTGGATCTTTTTAAGCTCCGAGCTATCAAAATTACCTAACAATGTTCCCAACGTGTTAAAAAAGACTTTTAAACCGGCATTATAGCACCTACTTTCACATTAATACCCAATTTCATAATCCTGCTCCGTCCTTGGGTTCGCATAAGTTGTTTGATGATGTTACATAACGCGGGAATAAATCTTGCGGATACCATACTTTTTAGGTTCTCCAGACGATTCGCTTTCGCATTATTAGAATTTATGGGAAAGTCGTTTCGTTATTTCTGCAGTTTTAACTTCTGATTATCCTAAATTCAAATGTATGTTAAATGCAGACGTTAAAAAAAGCCACTTTATTTTATTACGCCGTATCGCAAAATACGGGTAAACGAAGGGAAAAGAATAAAAAGATTCAAATTGCCAGGTAGGATATTAACGCGTCTTCGAATTACCTAAAGATTAGATTTTTTCAGAATCTGCCTTCCCTTAATATTGTAAGATAGTATTTGATAAAGAATACATGATATTAAAAGAAGCCTCAACGTAGCAAGTAGTAAATGGTAGTAAATTTTCATAAAAAGATTTTTTAATAGCAATTATATTTTTTAATGAAAGCAGTCATTTAATTTGGTTATCAGTATAACCTAGATAGTAGAGACAATGTACCATATTTCGTCAAAATAAGTTTGATGTTTGAAAAAGTATGTACAAAAATTTTCCGCAAATTAAATTAAAATGTTCGTGAAAAAAAGTGGTACAACTCTCCTAGGCAACGAACCTCTTCAAGCTATCTACCCACATGCCAAGATATAATTATTTACAAACAAATCTCGGGACGCAGCAAGTGCGTTATGGTAGTGAATTTTCATAAAACTATTTATTAATAGCAAAAATGTGTGTTTTTTTAAGAAAGCAGGCATCAAATTTGGTTACCAGTATAATCTATATAGTAAAAACAATGTGCCATGTTTCATCAAAATAACTTTATTGTTTGAAAATTTACAAAAATTTCCGAAAGTAAACTTAAAGTGTTCCCGAATAAACTCGTTTTTTGGTCAACCTTATAGGTTAATAGCAAATTGAGCTATTCAAATATTAAGCATTTGATCAAAATTCGCTACCATAACGCACTTACTGCGTCCAGAATTTTTGTTCCTACAAACATGCATTATATTTCGATGGAAAATGCAAAAATGCAATAACATAAGGCGTGTTTGATTAAAAAAAAAAAGAAAATTTGTATCACCAACGATTTATGGGCCACCCTGTGATTGTAGAAATAATTTTTTAAGATGTAGTTTAAGACACCCTATAATTAATATATACAATTTTTTTTCATATGTGGTATAATAACAGATATATTGAGCTTTATTGATTTTTTTTACGAAAATTCTACAAAAATTATATACTATTAACGATAAACTCTATAGCTAAGACTACTGCCAAGCGTCAGAGAAGGGGTCTATTTGAAATGAATTTTCTGGAAACATTTTATTAAAATGAAGGACAATGACGGTTGAAACTAAGACTTCAGGGTTTGTAAAACATTCTTCTTGAGACATTTTATTTCCATAGCCCGTATTAGATTCAAGTTCTTTTCCTAAATGTTGCCAATTTTGACGTTTAAATCGCAACTTTGACGTTTTGTGCAAAACCCCAATTTATTTTTGTTTAAATGCCTATAACTTTTTTGTGTTTTGACCTACAGAGCTAAATTTTGGTAGATAACTTGGGTTCTCCTCAAAACGTCAAAATCGCGATTATAAACGTCAAAATTGGTGAGTACCTTCCTTCGCAAGTGGCTTGGATAAGTTTGTTAGCCAGGAAAATCCGCCGAGGTTTTCCCTGAAAATTTTGTGTTTTCTTTCGAAAAAAATTTATATCTCCGGAATTAACAAAGTAAGGGCAACCAAATGTAATACGCGGGTTTATATTATTATATGTAAGTTACCTACCAAACTTTTGTACATTTTCAAACAATAAAGTTATTTTGATGAAACATAGCACATTGTTTCTACTATATAGATTATACTGGTAACCAAATTTAATGCGTGCTTTCTTAAAAAACATATTTACTATTAAAAATATTTTTATGAAAATTCACTACCATAACGCACTTGCTGCGTCCCGAAAAAATTTTAATCTCTGTTATGTGTGGCTGCATTTCTCTATGGCTAGTCTTGATTGTAGATACTAAATAGATCCCCGATTAGTGATGGGTCGTTATTTAACTGTCAGTTATTTTTAAACGGTTACCGAGCCGTAACGGTAACCACCAGTTATGGACTTACAAAAATAGCAGCTTAAAAAATAACGCTTTTTACACTAAACTAGAATTCGGAGTCTGTTTCAGTTCCACTGCAACTAGGTTCGATGAATAAACATCGGTTTTCATCGGCAACTGTTTTGTAACCATTTAACGGGATGAATAGCCTTGAGATTGGGAATGCTAAATATGTATGGTTATACAGTATAGAGCGGACTGTACTTCATAACATTATTATTTATACTAGTGTGCTCGCTCTCGCTCACAGCTTTAGGGACGTACGATCTTCGGTACAATAAAACGGTTTAATTTTAATTTTAACTTTAACCGGTTGTTGATGGGGTGACGGCATACGGGCACTACTACACAGAGTTATTCTGTTAAACTGAGAAGCTGTTATTTTTGAAACAGTTGAGTTTCCCACTAGTATGTAAAGCCAAATATTTAATAATAAATAATGTTGGGTAAAAATATGAATTTCGGTAAAAACGTGTTATTACTTTCACTATAGACAACGCCAAATAGGGTTATTTCACGTTAAAGTAAAGTACTTATTTATTTAAATTTATATACATTACCTAAGAAAACAGTTAACACGTCATTTTCGTTTGTCTGATAATAGTTATCAAATTGATAAAAAAAAAACTCTGGACGCAGCAAGTGCGTTATGGTAGTGAATTTTCATTAAAATGTTTTTAATTGCAAATATGTGTGTTTCCTTTTTAAGAAAGCAGGCATCAATTTTGGTTACCAGTATAACCTATATAGTAAAAACAATGTGCCATGTTTCATAAAAATAACTTTATTGTGTGAAAATGTACAAAAATTTCCAAAAGTAAACTTAAAGTGTTCCCGGAAAAACTCGTTTCTTGGTCAACCTTATAGGTTAACAGCAAATTGAGCTATTCAAATTTGAAGCATTTAATGAAAATTCGCTACCATAACGCACTTGCTGCGTCCCGAATTTCTTTTCTTACAAACATGCATCGCTGAAAAATTCAAAAATGCAATAACATAAGGCGTGTTTGATTAAAAAAAAAGAAAATTTGTATCACCAACAACTTATGGGCCACCCTGTGATTGTAGAAATATTTTTTTAAGATGTAGCTCAAGACACCCTATAATTAATATATACAAATTTTCTTCATATCTTGTATAATAACGGATATATTGAGCTTTATTGATTTTTTACGAAAATTCGACAAAAATTATATACCATTAAACGATAAACTCTAAAGCTAAGGTTACTGCCAAGCATCATAGAAAGGGTCTATTTGAAATGAATTTTCTGGAAACATTTTAGTAAAATGAAGGACAATGACGGTTGAAACTAAGACTTCAGAGTTTGTAAAAGATCCTTCTTGAGACATTTGATTTCCATATCCCGTATTAGATTCAAGTTCTTTACCTAAATGTTGCCGATTTTGACGTTTTAAAATGCAACTTTGACGTTTTGAGGAAAACCCCAATTTATTTTTCTTTAAATGCCTATAACTTTTTTGTCTTTTGACCTACATAGCTAAATTTTGGTAGGTGAGTTACCTATAAGGATACTAACTAGCGTAGCAAATTTGGTTGCCCTTACTTTGTTATTTCCGGAGATATAAATTTTTTTCGAAAGAAAACACAAAATTTTCCGGGAAAACCTGGGCAGATTTTCCTGGCTAACGAACTTATCCAAGCCATTTGCAAAAGGAATTTTTCCACCAAATTTAGTCAAAATCGGCCTATTATTTTTTGAGTTATCGGTGTGATACATATATATATATATATATATATATATATATATATATATATATATATATATATATATATATATATATATATATATATATATATATATATATATATATATATATATATATATATATATATATATATATATATATATATATATATATATATATATATATATATATATATATATATATATTTATATAAATATATATATATAAACATATAAAAATTGAAACGGACCCCGGATATGTGTTCTAGGGGGCCTAGTTCGCGGTCATTTGAAGAAATTTTTTCAAAATTCAAAAGTCGGGATCTCCTCATTAGTGAATTTTTTTAAAGAAAATTCACTAATATAATGATCCAACATTTTTTAATATCTATATACATTTAAATATAAAAAATTAAATGAATATATATATATATATATATATATATATATATATATATATATATATATATATATATATATATATATATACAGGGTGTTTCCAAATTGATGCTAAAAATTTTACAGGGTGATTCTTTGGCGAAAAATAAGGGGTGTCTTTTTATTAAGTTTTTCTTGAAATCCCTTCTCCTCCAAGTTACAGCCGTTTGAAATTTTTGAAACTAATTTTAAAACAACGAATATTAAAATAAGTAAATAAACAATTAATACTATATATCTTCCAATTTTTTTTAAAACTCAAACTCAACCTCAATTTTTTATACTGTTGGCTGTTGTTTGCACAGTTTTTAAAAGTGGACTGATAAAGATGACCAGTGAACCGAAAATGTAACTAGAGATAGAGATCTTTCTAAGAAAGAATAAAAGCATAATGTAATAACAAACCATATGTACAGAATAAAGGCAAATTTCTTTACCGAAATTTTATGAGCTGCGTTATGTTATGGAGTTCTTAGAATCACTCCCTGTGTAGCAATAAAAGTTCTAACGTCTAACGTCCCAAGACGTGATAAATAATGATATTTATTGATTCTTGCTGTGGCATTGACATTTACGTAAAGACCCCTCATAAAATAAATTTTTTTAGAAATGACTAGTTTATAATTCCTAAAACATCTAAGTAAATACTAATATAAGACTCCTTTCTGATTTCTAAGTTTCACTTCAGAGTGGCAAAAGATTTACGACACGCTTATTATAATTTCTTAACCCTTTGTTTCCTTTTCATATCGACAAAATTTGAGATTTATACACTACGTGAAATAACGGCGTAAAAATACAATGCATTTATACTAGTGTGCTCGCTCTCGTTCACAGCTTTGGGAATGTAGGATACTATCGATCGACTATCCAGTTTAAAATGACAGATAAATAACTGAAACCGTTATTTTCAATCCATCACTATCCCCGATATACTGCGTGTCCTGTGTGAGGTGGCTGTTCGCAAACTGGTATCGTTACAATATATGCTGCCGCCTGCCTTCGACCTGTGTATTATTACATTCATAGACTTTCACACTAGCACGAGGAAACTCCACACTGGACGTGGTAGGTCTGACGGTGGCAGATAATAAGCAGCGATTGATGCGGAGGCACCCTTTCGCTGTTCCGCTGCCAAGCCAGGCCAAACAGTAATTCCGATATACTAGAAGGCTTTTAATAGTGATGGGTCGTTATTTAACTGTCGATTATTTTTAAACGGTTGTCGAGCCGCAACGGTAACCACCCGTTGTGGATTTATAAAAATAACAGCTTACAAAATAACGCTTTTTACACTGAACTAGAATTCGGAGTCGTATCTGTTTCAGTTCCACTGCAACTAGGTTCGATGAATAAACATCGGTTTTCATCGGCAACTGTTAAATTTAACTATTTAACGGGATGAATGGACATGCGACTGGGAATGAAATAAATATATATATGGGTATGCTATGCAGTATAGAGTAGACTTTACTTCATAACATATTACTTAACAGGAAACACGTTATTTATACTCTAGTGTGCTCACTCTCGCTCACAGCTTTGGGAATGTAGGATACTATCGATCGACTATCGAGTTCAAAATAACAGCGAAACAACTGAAGCGGATATTTTCAACGGTTATTATGAAATAACGTAAACGGCTTTAACGTTTAATAGAAAATAACGGTTTTTACCACCACTAGCTTTTAAGGATAAAAGCAGATTCCTTCAATGCCCACCGAAGATCTTGAACGTCGACGTTGGTGCTGGCAGATGTACTGCTGCTGCTGGACCTGTTTAAGTAAATGCGTTGAAAAGTTCCTAGATATTTATTCCCACCAGGTGTCCGATTGTTGGTTGTTTTATATGATTTCTCGCCTTGTGTAAGGAGCCTTATCTTCAAGACACGTGCTTATCCCAGGGTCAATAATCTAAGCTTTAGTTTTAATTAGACACTATCCGTGAATTGCTGGTAGCTCAGAAGATTCCTTGATAACGGCTTGTGTTAATTAAAAATATAAAAAATGACATTAAAAGCCGGGCTATAACAACATTCTGTACGCCAGTTCTTTTCACGCATGCGTTTTCAGTAACTTCTGTCAGATGTATCAAATACTTTGATAAATTTGAAGTAACAAGAAAAGTAATAAGTAGAGACGTCTTCTTTGGCTTGACAAGAGAAGAAAACAAGCGCTTATGACGCCAGAAAAAAAAAGACTCTACATCTCTATTTAGTATGAAACGGTTTCACCAACTAGACGTAACAACAATAATGAACTAGTTATTGTGTAGCTCTTTTTACACTAACTTCCTAACATAAATTATTCAAATTTAAAGACCAGAGTAACCGATTTATACTTCACAACTGCTACATCGGAGACTTACTTTGTTACGAATATTGAACTAAAAGGATATGTTTGCTGTTTTTGGTAATTAAGTTCAGCGTGGGTAAATATTAGTAATGCTTATTGCAGTACCAGAACGGTTTATATGGTATTAATAGCAGCTATAAACCAAAGCATGGCCCCGTTTGTTTGAAAACAGAACTTCGGGAAGCTTATCAAGTTAGTTGCAATGCTATTTATTATAGCAGAGTAGGCAACATATTATAAAGCTGCTTGCTAAGTACAACTTGAACAGCGTCTTGAATACATTTCAGTTCTTAAGAAGAAGGTTCTAAAACTAGGTTGTTGTAAATGTGACTAGATTTAATTTTAATTTGGTTTTAAAATTTTAACAGCAGTCTAAAAGATAAAAACGTAGACCAGAAACTTGAATACGTCAGCTGGGATATAACTTTGTACCAGTCCTCCCTTATCTTTTATGACAATAGGAGTGCTATAAAATGCGTTCGTTTAATTATGATTTACTTTGCCAACTGAGCCAATAGTTACGTTACGACTTTGATTTTCGGTTCAGAGCTTTACACGTAATATAATTAAAAAGTCTTAATGCAGAAAGTGCGTTATGGTAGTGACCGCAGACTTTTATGTGTTCGATATTCAGTATGAACGCATGAACACATCCATATACATCTGTTCAACCATAGAGTAAGATGTGTTTAACATTGACAGATTAATATATTACCCGTCAGCTCAGACCTGGCACTGGGAGTACGACTGTCTAGTTAAAACAGTGCGTTGTTTAATCTATTTGTAACGCATATTATACATACATTTTAACTGCTCTCCTTCTTTATATGAGCTTTAACTATGCCAAATCTCCCACTGACTCGTGCGCGCAATGTGTTTAAAAAGAGGGAAAAGGTATTTTCTTCATGTATTAATATATATACAGTAAACCCTATAACTGAAACTACTGCCAAAGCATCAGAGAACGGGTCTATTTGAAATTCATTTTCTGCAAATATTTAAATAAAATGAAGAACAATGATAGCTGAAGCTGAAACTTAGGGATTTTTAGAACACACTTATTACATTTCATCTACATAACCCGTATTAGTTTCAGGTTCTTTATCTAGAACTATATACAGCGCGGCCTCAAAATTGACCCAAATCCTAATCGTTTTAAAAATTTCGTCTTGACAGCAGAATTGACTGAAAATCAATTTGCTTATGAAAGAACCATGAATTGTGAGCACAAATTTTTTGTCGCCTGCATGGGCTAAAAATTGTTAAAAGAACTCAGTAACCTGATAATTCACAAAACAACGGGCTAATAGTGAAAATATGGTACTTGCAAATGTTTAAATTTAAAAAGGGTAAAATTTTTGCGAGCGACTGAGTGTTGAGTAGTTTACATTTCCAAGATATTTATTTTGTAATTTTTTGTGATTAAAAATATTCTTAAAGAAAATTCACAACCATTGCGCACTTACTGCGTACATGTTTTTGTAAATTTGATTAATGTAGAACAAATTTTAAATTAAATTTAACCTGTGACGGCGTTTTCTCAAACAATCATATCTCTAATTTTAGTGAATTTTCATTAAGAAAATTCACTATTAGAGAGGTATCGATGGTGAGACCTTTGGAAAATTTCTTCAAATGAGCGCAAATTAGGTGCCCTATAACCCAAATCCAAGGTCACTTAAAATGATTATATATATATATATATATATATATATATATATATATATATATATATATATATATATATATATATATATATATATATATATATATATATATATATATATATTTGTGTGTGTCCAACCGATAACTCAAAAAATACTTGACCAATCGAAATTAAATTTGTGCAATTCCTTTCACTTTGTTAATAGCTTGGATGAGTTCGTTAGACAGTTTTGACACTCAAATACTTGTAGAAAAAAACTGCTTGAACACGCAATATATTTTTAATTACTAGAAATATTAAACTAAAACTTGAAAAGCACGTACACAATGTACAAGCGGTCCTACCTACCAAATTTGAACGCAATTGGTTCAGTAGATCTTGAATTAAAACTAAATAAAAATCAATAATCTACGATATGACCTGAAATTACCTCTAAATGGATGCCTATAATGTTAGACAACGTCAGACAGATAAATCAGGGTTCCGCTGCTATTGCCAACAAAATCTCAAAATTAAGTTTTAAACGGACAGGCTACGAAATATGTCACAGTAAGCAATCAACGGGGTTGCCATTTACGACAACTCTCATCTAAATCTGTAGATATTAGAAAAATGCAAATAAATATAAATTTTAATGAAAATGATTCAGTTTGTTTAAAAGCAATCTAGAACTACGTTTTATTATGTATAAATATTAAGATTTCTATTTTCATGGTATTTAAAGCCATCTCCATCTCTCTAGTTTAATTTGACAACACCACTATTTATCTTTTTTTAACTGACAGGACTCATGAGAGAAACGTGTACGTGGTACGCATAACCTCGAAATCGTCTCTGCTGGTACCTTAGAACCTCAGAATGTTAAACAACTACCTAGAATAGTAGGTAAATAATAACCCAACTTTTAATTTTAACATAACTTAAACAACTGCCTTTCGCTGTCACTGTATTATATTATGGTTCTAACATCTAGTCAAACAAATAAGGAAGTGGTTGTATACATCAGATGCAGGTTCTTAATCAATGCATGTAGGTATTCTATTACCAAAATGAAACAAAATTATTTCAAGAAGGAATATACCTACCGCAAACTTAATATAAGTATAATACATAGGGTACCTAGGTACTTATGGTTTTCTTTACTCGTAGATTTTACTCTTTATGGAACATTTGAAGTAAATGAAAGCACATATCATAAATCAGCTTAAATTACATATATAATCAGATGTACAGTGTAAATTATTAAAATTTTAATTTCAAAATTTTTCATTGTTTATATTTATTTCATTTTCAAAATGTATGGAGCCAGTAATAGTAAATAAGTGTTGAAAAGAGTTGATGTGCAGCAAGTGCGTACTGGTAGCGTTTTTTTGTAAAAATATTCCACATAGTGGTAACTCAATTTCCCATTAAACTAGAATATTTAGTTTTGATACATAGTAAAACCCATATAAAGGTACCGTGGGTACTCTATTTAAAAAATAACTACAAATTTCTTTTAAAAAACCTTTTTTGTTCTTTTGTTTGCAGAAACTGGTTTGATTGAGTTGACTAAAAAGGATCATCCAAGCGATTAATAAGGAAAAATACCTGCCACGTTTATAATTTGGCAGGTACATTCCTTTTGGAAATAAAAATTAAATGTTCTGTAAATTTGCAGTTTAGCACACGGGGGGCTTTTAGGAAAAAAACAGAAGCATGCTTAGAACCGTTTCTGGATTCACATACCACATGAAAGATTTCTTGCAAACCACCCCCAGGAGTGAATAGGGGTGCTGGGCGGGGAAGAAGATAAAAAGGAAATGTGAGCTGAAAGTTAGAAAAAAACAGCTTAGTTGGACCTCTATACTATATACTATATATATTACCCATTTTGCAGCTATACTCCCTTAAAATCCTGTTTACTTCGTCGCTAACCCTTATTCACCGCAGGTCCCCCAACATTCTTGGGGTTTGTTCCGAATAATTTTTTCTTGTGTATATTGTTCTAGTTTAGGCATTGAGGGTGGTTGTTAGCATGTAGAAGAGGGAGGAGAAACCTTGTGACAAAGCCGCGAACCAAGATTTTCAATTTATGTTTGAATTGTTACCTAATTTCATTTGTTTAAATATTTTTCCAAAAATGAATTCGAGGTTGCCTTATTTGTCAGTCTCACATAGAGAGCTACAATATTTGATCATTAAAAAACTTTGGATACAGCAACAGTAAATAAGTGATGAAGAGGATCTGGGTGCAGCAAGTACGTTGTGGTAGAGAATTTTCGTAAAAAGATTTCAAAACTCAATTTCCGATTAAGCTATAATCTTCAATCTTTATCCATAGTAAAACCTATGTAAAAAAAACTCTTTTTTGTTTGGTTGCAAAAACTAGTTCGATTGTATTGACTAAAACAAAACCATCCAAGCAATTAGCGAGGAAAATACCTGTCATATTGATAATTTGGCATAATTTGTAAATAATTAATTTTTTTCTGGAAAACTTTTGTAACTTTGATAAAATTTGTAACATAATTTTTAAAGCGACTTGCAGAATTTACATATATGTCCCAAATGTTACTTTTCTTGCTCCATAGAAAATATAAATTTCTTTAAGTAATCACTTACTGGGACCTCTAAAGCCAATCTCCAAGGTCCATTTAAATTAAAAGAATTAGTTTTAATAATATACCCTACAAATAGTGTACAATTCTTATGAAAATTCACTACTATAATGCACTTGCTGCGTCCCGAACTTTTTATTTAATAGAAAAGTTACACACTGTATTTTCCTCTTGGCGCAGCCACGTGTTTTTGCATACTTTCACCGAATGATGAAATAATAATATAATTCAGCGCCATCGTTACAACTTCCTCATTTGCGCTGATATAATTCTCATAAATCACTAATTTTAGCGTTTAAAATCCCAGTTTCTATTTGGTACGAACCATTCATACAGCAGTTGCCTGGATGATTGAATTTTCTGCTGCTAACAAGATAAGAAAATCAGCCCAGAGCAATTGAGAAGTTACAGAAATCAGCAGTTTCGTATAATTGAAATTCGATGAGTGTTCATTTCTTATGCAGTAGACGCACTCAGATGTCCTAATTTGTCAAAGGACTAGGTTTTTAAGGAGTTCGTTCTAAATGTGAATTTACTGTCTGCATTGTTAAACGGATAATTTTGATCTGGTGACTGATATTCCAGTTAAGTTTAGATTTGACGTGTTCTAAAGGCAACGCTGAGTAAATAAGAATATAAATTGAAATAGTTTTCGCTGTCGCTTTTAAATGTATTATCAAATATTATTTGCCACTGATTCTACGGTCCGTTTCATATTTTTTGTACTCAAAAGGCCTCTTCATCGTATTTTCAGCACCGCTTCTCTATTGTGTCCACCAGATATAAATCCGAGATGATCTAGATGCACGCAACTTTCAATTTTGCTTTAATTAGTGAATTTTCGTAAAAAAAATTCACTAATGGGGAGATCCCGACTTTTCAATTTTGAAAAAATTTTTGCAAATGAGCGCGAACTAGGACCCCTAGAACCCATATCCGAGGTCAGTTTCAATTTTTATATGTTATATATATATATATATATATATATATATATATATATATATATATATATATATATATATATATATATATATATATATATATATATATATATATATATATATATATATATATGTGTGTGTGTGTGTATGTATGTATGTATCACACCGATAACTCAAAAAATAATGGGTCGATTTTGATAAAATTTGGCATGTACCTTTCTTTTGTCAATGGCTTGGATAAGTTCGTTAGTCAGGAAAATCGGACGAGGTTTCCCGGGAAAATTTTAAGTTTTCATTCGAAAAAAATTCTTATCTCAAAAAATAATGGGCCGATTTTAATCAAATTTGGCATGTGCCTTCCCTTTGTAAATGGCTTTGACAAGTTTGTTAGTCAGGAAAATCGGACGAGGTTTTCCGGGAAAATTTTGAGTTTTTATTCGAAAAAATTTTTTTTCTCAAAGAATAATGGGCCGATTTTGATAAAATTTGGCATGTACCTTCCCTTTGATAGGTTTTCCGGAAAAATTTTGAGTTTTCATTTGAAAAAAAATTTTATCTTAAAAAATAAAAAATTTCTGATAACCAATTTTTTTTATTTTTCACTGTCATTATTACCAATGAATAAAGTGCACATAGGCGGCGGTGCCGAATTTATACAACTTTTAGTGAATTTTCATTAAGAAAATTAACTAATAGAAAGGTATCGATGGTGAGACTTTCGGAAAATTTCTTCAAATGAGCACGAACTCGGGCCTCTGGAACCCATTTCCATGGTCAGTTATGTATATATATATATATATATATATATATATATATATATATATATATATATATATATATATATATATATATATATATATATATATATATATATATATATATATATATATATATATATATATATAAATGTATGTATGTATCCAACCGATAACTTAAAAAATACTTCACTGATTTGGACCAAATTTGGGAATTACGCTTATTTTGCTAATGGCTTGGATGAGTTCGTTCATCAAATCTTAACGGCCAATGTTTTTTAGTAAAAAATTAAAAAATATTTTTTAAACGCAATATTTCTCAAGTTGTCTAAGTGATTGAAACGAATGTTTGCAACGTAAAAGAAGATAGATAGACGTGGTTGTGTACCAATTTTCAAGTCATTTGATCAAAGTAAAATAAAGTTATTCGAAATTAATAAAATAATCATCAACATCCCTTCAGTTTCTGTAATGTAATATCTACAATGTTGGACAAAGACAGATGACGTTATATGTATTGCTATGCTATTCAAATAAATCGTAGATGAAAATCTAAACAATAAAGGTTGTCGCAGGTTATCAGCCTGGACAGCGTTGTGAAATAAATACGACAGGGACGCCTTCTCTGTTCAGGACCAGGTAGTACGATAGCTCTAGTTTACACAAAACTTTATAGATAGAGCTGTGTACAATAAAGTACAATCAACTAACAATAATTGTGTAAACTGCCAGCCTTAGATCATTTCTTTCGTAATACCGGGACAAAGTTTGCATCTAAAAGTGATAAATTTAAGCATGTGAATTCTTACTATAAATAACACATTTCGGGACGCAGGAAGTGCGTTATAGTAGTGAATTTTCAGAAGAATTGTACACTATTAGTAAGATATATTATTAAATCTAATTCTTTTGATTTAACTGGACCTTGGAGATCAGTTTTAGAGTCCCAGTTAGCGATTATTTGAAAAAATTTATATTTTATTTGGAGCTAAAAAATTAAAATTTGGTCTTAGATATAATCCGTTAGTACTGCAAGTGCCTCTAAAAAATTTTGTTACAAATTTCATTAAAGTTACAAAAGTTTTTCAGAAAAAAACATAATTACTCACAAAGTGAATGTACCTGTCAAATTATAAATATGGCAGGTATTTTCCTTAGTCAACTCATCCAGTTTTTGCAAACAATTAGCACAAAAAAAATCAGGATGCAGCAAGTGCGTTATAGTAGTGAATGTTCATAAGAATTGTACACTATTAGTAAGATATATTATTAAAACTATCTCTTTAAATTTAAATAGACTTTGAGATCGGTTTTAGAGTTCCAGTTAGCGATTATTTGAAAAAACTTATGTTTTATATGGAGCTACAAAATTAAAATTTGGTCTTAGATATAATATGTAAATACTGTAAGTGTCTTTAAAAAATTGTGTTACAAATTTCATTAAAGTTACAAAAGCTTTTCAGAAAAAAAAAATTAATTATTTACAAAGGTTATATACCTGTCAAATTATAAATATGGCAGGCATCTTTCCTTATTAATTGTTTGGATGGTTTTGTTTTAGTCAACCCATCCAGTTTTGCAAACAATAAACAACAAAAAAAGGTTAGGTTTCACCTCACCATCCTGGAAATTTTGCCGAACCACTGCCTTTCTGTGAGGAGTGTAGGGATCTTTAACGTGCCCAACATCGCGTGGACACGGGACCGACGGCTTTACGCCCCCTCCGAAGGGCGGAACGTGCAGGCATTCAACTTGCGCAAATACAATGCCAGAACCTCGGTTGATGTTAATGTTACAGTTTGTACTGAAAAAAGTGAAAGGCGAACCCTGGGATCTAACCCAGTACCCTTCGGTTCAGAGGTACACGTTCTTACCTCTGAACCACTGAAAAGCACTTTTTTTAGTTCGCTACATGCGCAAACGTCGTTTGACATATTGAAATTAGGACAGGACAACGTCAGTCGGGACAAGTAGTATAGATAATTAACCTTAGAAGTATGTCTTCCCCAGACGTCGTGACGTTCAGAAGTTGTAAGATAATCAAACCCGGTAGAAACTTTTCTTCAGCTTTTCTGCAAATTTTCTAGAACATCCTCTTCCATTTATTTTATAAAAAATATACCGAATGTACAAATTTTTATCAGCTCCTACAGCACTTTAGCTATGTTTATTTTGAAGCCTGTGATGAGCACTATCAGGTGCTCCTTGAAACAAGCCATTTCTGCACAATACAAACTTGAGCCCATTCATCGCTCGAGTAACGAGTTGAGTTGTACAGATGACTACTAAAAACTCACGTCTTGATGAAGATAACGTGGTTGACGAAACAACCAAGTTGTTAAATTGTGTTGTGGTTAATTGAATTCCCCCAAAATTGAACATACGATAACACTCTCGAAACGGGATTTTGTCGTCTGTGGCGTGATTATAATAATATTTTTTCTATTTACCCGTTATTTGCAAGAGGAAGAACGAAACCCGTTTTACGTTCAAAAAATGTAATTTAAAAATATTTTTACGTTAGAGCTTTCCTAAGAAAACTCGCGGATTGTAAGCCTGCGAGCCCTAGCGATATCATTCACGCTACGAGATAATTCAGCGGGAAAAAACTGCATTACATAAAATTTAAGTGGAAGAGAATTTCATTTCGCGCCTACGCCTGAATTGCGTGTGAAATCTACCGTTTTCGCAGATGTGAAAACTGAAAAGAATGCGTGCAAATTAGCACACTTATGAATATTCTGTGTTTTAAGGGGAAATTAACTGGGTGCTGGAAAAATATTTATCAACTCAAATGAACACTCTCTTGTTAACTAGATATGGGGGAAAGTGCAGAAAATATTTGTTAGTGGAAATATGAGGGACAATTCTCATTATTTTTCCACAATTGCCTACGCTATATAAAGGAAATGTGATTCAAGGTTTATTATTTGTTAGATGTGACAGTATGGCACGCATTTTAATTCAAGTAGTTAATTTAAAATCATATAAGTTTTACAAGAAATGACAGGATAAATGCAAAAGGTAATTAAATATTTGAAATGACCAGCTGTATATAATACACAAGACTCAAAGATAACAATAAAATTAATAAAATGACTCACATCTGCACTCTGGCATATATATGAAAATCTTTTTTTTTTTGTTTTTTGTATCGGATTTATTGGCTTCGGATGCAGTGTCCACCCAAGCAACAAATTAAGGCATGTTAACCAGCACTCGAGTCCAAATAACCTAACCAAGTTGTAATTTAGTAATAATTAACCAAAATGTTGCCTTGATTGTCATAATGACCACAAATTTGGAAATGCGGCTCCGAACGAACTTATTTTTGACTATTAAAATTACTCCAAAGTCAGTAACTTACAAGTAACTAAATTGGGAAAAAATTGGTTTAATTTTACTCATAAAATATACTTGAATATACTTTTGTGTTTCAATTCCAGAGTTGGTAATTTTTAGGTCGAAGTGTGCCCTAAATTGGACTGAAAATCGACTACCAAGCCCAGATACCTGAAATACCTACTTTAAGGTAATTTATTACCTAATATTAACCTGCAATATGTCTCTGTGGTATAGTAAATTGGAGGTCTTCTTATGAAGTCCAGCTTACATATATATTACCAATTTCATTGCAATACAGCACAGGAAATATTTTAGGCACTGAGCTAACCTAAAATGGCTTTCTGATCGGCTATAAAGTCATAATTACTGCAGAAATGGTCTTCCAAGTCAAATTGCCTACCTTCAAGTTGAAAATACCCATAAAAGCTGACTTGAAATAAAAATTGTCCTCAAAGTTCAAAGTGTACACCAGTGAAATACATTTGTGAATCTTAAAGGTGTGTCAGTTGATAAACTTCATCAATAAAAGTTTATTCTTGTTGTTAATGTGTGTGCACCAGTAACAAATATAGTGTTACAATGCCCCCTTTGAAACCAATAAAAGTTTACAGACATACTATAAACTATTATAGAGTAGTAAATAATGCTTACAGAAAAATAGTGATAGATGCTGATCATTCAAAGTGGCTTACATCAAATGAAGAACTCATTTTTCAATCTTAAAAAAAGTATGACAATTTTATCGGCTACTACTACTAGGTATATGAAAGTAAAACTGAATTTCAATTCTATGCTGGTATCAAATCAGCACGTTTACCTCTTCAATATAATACATCCCTTTTCATGCCAAATGGAGTGAAGTATTGGCAACACGGTCAGCTAGCATGTTTATGTTTATTTACTTATTTTATTTTGTTTCTATTTTCTATTAATGTTTATATATTATGGAATCAAAGACCAAAAACGCTGTATAGTCATTCCTATATGTCTCTCCGCTGTGCACGGATATAAGTAATATATATTTCTATACACGAAGATGTTTCATTTCTAATAAATTCAAACAAAATTCGTTTACCATATAGTTGAAATTCCCATAATAGGAGAAAATGCCTTCAAAGTTTGGTTAGTTTGCCCTGTCATTAGGAATTGTGACTTATAGGTAAAAAAATAGGGCAAAATTAACTTTCAGGTCAATAATGTTAGAAGGGCAGCCATATTAAATTAATTTTGCGGTATCCATCTTGATTGTATTGGAAAATGAAAAATAATATTTTGTTAAATATAGTGTTATCAAATTTTAGTTAGAAAAAAACATTAAATAATGATTGTATACCATGACGACAAGATAGTTTTGTGTTGTTTACATCACCAATCCTTCAAAATCAGAATGTCAAGAATTTTGAATAATTTTTTATTTTCACTAATTTTATCTTTTACACGGGCGCTCGAATTTTATCGAAGTATCATCATCATGTTAACAGAAAAAAACATAACCGCATTGGTTTTTTTCTTTATACAGTGCGAATCACCTTTATCATTGTTGCAAATATTTGAAGTAAGTTCTTTGATCATTCAAGATGTCATTTTTAACAAAGATGGACAATATCTCTACTACTCTACTGTTTGTTTATACATACATAACCACAGATCCTACAGAACCGAATAATGTCACATGCGTAGTTCGTTGTTAAGAACGTCACAGCACTCGGCGCCTAGATGTCAGATTCAAGTAAAGCGTAGCACATATTTACCAATATATTACATCCATTCGCCCAATGTTGAATGAAAATGGCCTAAATATAACTAAAACGCCTTGGTCGAAACGCCTTGCTGGACCTATTATCGACTTCCATATTACTTTGGCTTTATTTCCCACATTGGTAATATACACTTAAATTTTACTTAAAAATGACCTGTGGTGATTTGGTCGCCGACCTATTGGTAGGGCGATTTTACGTCAATTTGACTTTAAATGTTGCTTGGGCATTCGCCTAGTTTCCCCTTCTTATATTCTTATATAAATATGTAGCACCAGATCGCCACTAGACTGTTTCTGATAGATATCTACTAATAATCCCAGAATCTGATCACCGCCTGTTTACATTTCATCTAATTATTGTTTTTTGTGTGTTTTCCTATGACTAATTATTTATTACTAATGGTTCATCTAATTATTGTTTTTGTGTGTTTTCCTATGACTAATTTTTTAATATTAATGGGATGTAGACTGGGACACAGAACTTTGTGCTGCTGGGGCCGTTCAGAGCAACTTTATGACAAACACAGGTAGGCCACTAACGGAAAGGGTTCTTAAACAAAGGTGCGCAACAATGGGTTTTTCTAAATCTATTACAATTGTTGTAAATTACATAAGGTTAATATTTATTTTTTTAAATTTTTGTTTGTGATTTAGCTACATATAAAAATAATGCGTATAATATTTCCACATTTTGGGTCCTTAAAATTTGTGGCAAGTTGAGTGGCTTTTCAATACAATAATCTTTATATATTTTGCCCATGAATGTATTTATTTCCGCTTGTTTAAGAGGGCAGTTCAAGATTATATGTTCCAAGTCACCCAACTCTCCGCAATCACAATTCGGGTTTTCCCTTAAGTTAATTTTAAATAAATATTCTGGGGTTAAAGCGTGGTTAAAGCGCAATCTACATATAGTTTTAACAATTTTATTATTTTTATGAGGACAATCGTAAAACCATGGCTTGTGAGGTATATGTTCTTGCAGTGCCATATATGCTTTTCCTTTGTTATTGTTCCTGTATTCATTTTCCCAGGTTTCCCTATATTTCCTATTGGATAAAACTATTCGGTCTTGGAATCGTGTTAATAGTTGAGTTTATATGAAAATCTAAAAGATTGTTTAAACGAATGCAAGTTAATTGAAGCGTATAAAGGTATATAAAACATGTGAAGCATGGATTAGTTTCCTGTCACGACACTTATCTTATGAATTCGGGCAGGACGAGGCGGGAAGATGGCGTGGCATAATTAAGGCCCCATTTAGTCTCGGAGCAGATGACTTCTCCAGCTGAAGGTAGATTATCGCCATTTTGTAGAACCCCACGAAGTTCTGCGATCCCTGAGATGTTGAGCCAGTGCTTGCTGTTCTTTCATTCGTCTAGGAAGATTGATTGCATTGTTGAAGCATTGTTCTTAGATGTTGTTTTACTCTTGAGAGTTATCAACTGCATTCTTCTAAAAGGTTGATTGCATTGTTCTAGGGTTTATTGCGTTCTTCTGCAAAGTTTTATTTTATTGCGTTCTTCTAAGAAGGGCCTATCATAGAAAGTACAATAACTAGTACACTCACACTCACAACATTAATTATGCCCCCCTCGTAATACGATAGTGTCATTTAGAAAAAGCATTTAACTATATTTGATAATAAAATTAAATCAAGCGAACGTGTTTTACTTTAAGTTTAAGTTTGACACGATCATATTATCTCATTCCTAAACGTCACACAGTCTGGGATAGACATAATTAAAACATTTAATGAAAGGCTTCTTTCCAGACAACAAAATTTATGAAATTTCCCGAACTGGGAAATTAAAAAAAAAACTGTTGAAACCTTTCATTGGAAGTTTTAATTACGATCATATTATACCAAAGAGCTTTTGCACGTGAGATGTTTAAACTACACATGCATGGAAACCAAATCAAGCAAATTGAATTAACACATAAAATATATTTACCCATGAGTAAGGCGTTGAGGCTTTAACACTGCATAGTTATCGCTTGCAGCCAGCAAAAAATTAAAAGCGCTTTTGCTAAAAGACGTCAGCTATTTACAAACGTCCTAAATGAGATAATCCAGACGCATGACGACAATTTAGCCAACAGTGTCTAAATTAATATACTGAATGGCATTAAAAAGAGATAGCGTTATCTATACCATAAATAAAAGTGTCTATAGACAATATAGTAAAATATTTTTGGTTTAACGAATTAAATATAAATTAATGTGACGTTACAAACGTCACATGTACAACATATCCTTTTTACTGTAAATTAAATACAAAGAAAGGTTTACTTGATTTTCTTCAGGATTAAATGCAGCGCATATCAACTTTTTAGTATTTTCGACCCAACTGTCAATCACAATTATAATCGTGCCCTCCTCTCTTCGTCCACCATAGCGGACATTCTCGCGGCTTTGCGTGAAGTTACGATTTCTTTCTAGTATTCTAGAACCTCTGCGCGGCGTGTATAAATGTTGCAGTTCATTCAGGTCCAAGTCTAAGTCGAGTAGATCCTTCTCCATGAATGTGTGTATTGTAATTTGCGTGTTAAATGCAATTTACGACATTCCTGTAGCAGTAGATTTTCACAGTGTATACAGAATCATGGATAATTTTTTAACTGGGCGTAAGCGTGCTTTTGACGATAGTGAAGCATCAACAAGTCCACAGGCAGGAGTAGTTCTGAAACAAAATTCAAGAAAATATTCTCAACGATATTTTTTTCTTTAACGTCGGTAAATTTCCGCGACTATGGCCAATCACCGACGCCAGGAACAGTTTCATCTCACTATCCTGGAAATTTTGGCGAACCCCTGCCTTTCTGTAAGGCGGGTAGGAATCTGCAATGAGCCCAACATCACGGGGACACGGGACTGACGGCTTTACGCCTCCTCCGAAGGGCGTGACGTGCAAACATGCCACTTGCTCAAATACAATGCCACAACCACGGTTGATGCTTATTGTACAGAATATTTAATGTTTGGGTTTACCAGCACATTAAACATTAGATTAGTAGTAGATACACATTACACATCTACATCAGATCTCTCAGAATTATAGTAGATAGTACATAGATAAATATCTTAAAACATAATTAAACGGTTTTGATTTAACTTAGGAACGTATCTTTTTTTACTTGGACGAGTTCGTTAGTCCACTCATACCAGGTTTTCCGAAAAAAAAAAACTTTTTCAGTTAGTACCAAAAATAACAACAATATTATAGTTAAACTTTGTACACATTATAGTGAAATTTTGTACACATATCAAATAAAATCAAATTAAATTTATTTGCTAACATACAAGAATTTAAACAAAAATTGGAAATTCGCATGGACTTTTTAAAATTTTCTTCGAAAAGCTTTTTGTGGATAATTGTATATTGGCAGGTCGGTAGGTAGCTTGGTTGGAAAAGTCGGACCAGTTTCTTTTGGGAACACTTTAAGTTTAGTTTTGGAAAATTGTTGTACTTTTTCAAAGAATAATGTTATTTTGATGAAATATGGTACATTGTTTATTTTTTGTATATAGGTTTTACTAGTGACCAAATTTGATGCATACTTTCATTAAAAAAATACACATTTGCTATTAAAAACATTTTATGAAAATCCACTACCATAATGCGCTTGCTGCGTCCAGAGTTTTTATTGTTCACTAAGGTAAAACGCACATGCATGAATAGTAGATGTTGAAAAATGTTTTGTATTTCTTTTCTATGCGTCTTTTTTTCAGTTTCTTTATTTTATAATAAATTCAATTTCGATGACCCTTCGAACCGTGCTTTAGGGTCTGTTCAAATATATCTCTCTCTAAATATCTCCCCCACGTCACCGCTGAACACCGTGTCCTATATCTTGATCCTAGAGACTCTGTAAGGGGACGGCTTTCGGTAAATACTTATAGAATATTGAGTACTGGAATCGCTTATAAATTGGTTCGCATACTTCACTTTCCCTTCAGAAAATCTGATAGTCCCTTCTTCTATACACTGTTTTAATAAAAACTTCATACGGGATCACTAGAGACCCTTATAGCGAAGCTTATTATTTCCGTAATCAGCCTTGATCCAGTCTAAATTGGTCAGAGGCTATGGATAAGTGGATCGTAGCGCGCCTCTGTCATGTTATTAAAGTTACTAGGGATTACAGTTTTGGAGTTTCTTCGCTAAATACTGTCATATTAAACGGGCTTTTGTTCAAACTTTGATTTAGGAATTTTATCTCCGTTATGTGATTGACTTAAAAGTTTGTATATCACGATGATGGTAATCAACGAGCTGAATATAACTACATTGACATATCAGGTTTATTTATAACACGCCACCAGGCCAAATATGTACAGCGTTGCCCATAAAAAGATTGTATTAGAGGAGTACAAAATCTAAGAAACTACAAAACTACCTTGTGTTTCACTGTTGTATAGGGTGATTCACCTAATTTTTTTATTTCAGCAACACACCACGAGGGCTTACAGCCTAAATACTATCGTACTGTGGGTGTCGACAAGGAGGAGAGAGGCAACTTGTTAATTCTGGACTTGAAGGTTTGGAGGTTCGGGGGAGAAGGAAAAACATGTGCCGGCAAGGAATCCCACAACTTGGAAGTCCTCGGGACAAAAGAGCGGGCATAACAAGATGTTCTATGTCTGGTGACCTGGACAGTAAAAGGGTGTATTCGCTCTGTTCCCCTGGTAGATCTGTTGAGGGCAGCAGGTGGAGGAATTATGGAAGAAAGCTCCTCTGAGCAGTGCCCGTGCAGATAAAAGAGAGAGTGGTCACCAACGGCACGTCGGTGGGCAAGGGATGGCAGTCTTTGGGTGAGGGTAGGGTCACCGATGAGACTTATAGCTCTCTTCTGAATAGAGTCCAGGGTAGCGGGTGTAGAATAGGCAGCGGCACCCCAGATGTGGGAGCAGTATTCGAGGTTTGGTCTTATTTGTGCAGTATAGAAGGTATAGAGATTAGCTGGTGAAAAGTATTTGCGAGCCCGGAAGAGGAAACCTAATTTCTTAGCAGCCGCTTCTGCAATTGATGTGACATGTTGGTGCCAATTGAGATTTCGAACCACAGAAATGCCAACAAGTTAAAGGGACTCGTTATTTGAATAACTTGGTTGTTCATTGTGATGGTCTAGGGCTGGTGTACCTCTTATGAGAAAGAAAGCAAGACTGTGATTTGGTGGGGTTGAATTGTACAAGATTTCTACTTCCCCAGTCTAATATTTTTTGGAGATCCACGGAGGCAGAACCCTTCATGAGTCTGCGATCCTCATCTAACTGGGCTAAAGAAACAGGCTTAGAATATTGTATATTTGAGTGGAGGGTGCTGTCGTCCGCGTAACTGTGAACTGGGTTGGATGTGCTAGAGAGGAGGTCATTGATGTGGAGAAGAAACAAAGTAGGGGCTAAAGCTGAACCTTGAGGAACTCCTGCATTAATTGGATACAGTTTAGAGGAATGGCCATCCACGACAACAGAAATGCTCCGGTTGGAGAGAAAATTTGCTGTCCACGTACAGAGTTTTGTTGGTAGGCCATAGGCCGGTAGTTTATTAAGCAGCGCTGCATGCCAGGTCGAATGCTTTGTATATGTCTAGAGCGACAATCTGGGATTCACCGTGTAGTTCCATAGACTTGTTCAAAGAATGGGTGACAAAGGAAAGGAGGTCGGCAGTTGATCTGCGCTGACGGTATCCATACTGCCTGTCGTGGATTAGACTGTGTTTTTCAAGAAATTTTAGTAATTCGATGTTTAGATACCTTTCCATCACTTTAGAGACGACTGAAAGGAGAGAAATAGGCCTGTAGTTGCTAGGAGGCGCTTTGGATCCTTTCTTGGGGACGGGTTGTACTCGAGCAGTTTTCCAGTTACTAGGGAATATGCCTCTATTGTAAGATGTCTGAAACAGGCGAGTCAGGACAGGAGCAAGTTCTGGTGCGCATTTTAGGATTTCACCAAATAACTTTTTTTTTTTTTTTAGTTTTGAAAATAAATAAAAAATAAGTAAATAAAAATGTTGTTTATAAGTTTATACTTAGCGCAATTCACATTTTAGACAAACAATTTGGCATCGCGTTTTTCAGATACAAGCTAAACATATTTTTCTTAAAGGTAGTACGCTCTATATTAGCATTTTCGTTCAAATAATCCATTTTTTCGTCGGACTTGGAGACTGTGGACTCTTGCATGGCTTTCTGACTCTTGCTTTACCGTTTCAAACAACAAGGAATGTACCAAAGCTTCGTTCAAGTTTTTGTGTCTCACCACCCGCAGGGCCTTGGATGTCGATATCCCTGATACCGTCAATGAAGGTTTGTAGCATCTGCCAAACTTCACCGGAGCTGTGGAGTAAACTGATTGTGTTAGTCTGGCAACGTCGGCTTCGAACTGTTGGAGGCTTTCGCTCGATTTCTGACAGTGACATTTTAACCGAGTTTGATACATCTGTTGTAAATGCTGGTCGCCAAATCTCATTTCTAGGTAATATCTAATGTTGTCAAAACTATCCTGTGCTTTCCGGAAATACCTTGGAGCACATGTAGGGCATTTCCCCTGAGAGCTACAATCAACGAAGTCGCTTCCCCTCTCTTGCCCCAACCATTTTCTGTAGCAGCGGCTTCGAACTGTCGTAGATAAGTAACCCATGGAACTGAGCCATCAAATGCTGGGGACATAATTATATATATATATATATATATATATATATATATATATATATATATATATATATATATATATATATATATATATATATATATATATATATATATAGTAATAAGTTTTTCGTGACAGTATTAGTGTTATTTATCAAAAAATTGTGGGAAAGTCGTCAGTTGCAAAATAAAACTCTTTATTATAGGCCAAGCTGTCGGAAAAATTTATTCCATTCTCAAGGATATAACGTGAGTTCTACTAAACTAATTATTCAATGACAAACATAAAAAAACCTTTTCGACTTCAGTCAAATTTATAAAAATATAAAAATTTTAACGGAATTTTCGTCTAGGGTTGTTTCAGATCTTCCGACAATCTTCCATCCGTCACTTCTCGTTCCCTCTCAAAATATAGTTCTAGAGTGTTCGCTCCTGCCAAAACGTTCTAAAAGCTGTCTGTGGCCGTGGAGATAGAATTGCTCTACCGAGTGGATTTCATAGAGAAGGATGTTAGGCAAATAAGTAAAATTAAAAGAAATACAGGTCAGGTCAGGTCAGGTCAGGTCATCTTGAAATAACAAATGTCTGATGCTTTAAATTATTCAAATAGTTATAACTAGAAATATTAATTTTCTGAATGTACCCTCAATTGCATTATATTTATCTTTTTTTTATTGGTAGAACTACAATGGTGAGTGACTCATGTGATAAGATCACGCCTTGAACTGTTTTGAAAAATGCTGTATTGGTGATCCCTTACAATTTTGTGCCTACTAAAGGTTCACGTTGATGAAACTTATTTTCATTATTCCAACGATTTCAATAACTCGCCGAAAACGAGGATTTCAGGGCAACTTATAACAAGAAAACTCGAAACTAGACTAAGAAAACAAACTAATCGTTCTATTAAATCAACGTGCACCTCGCCTATACCATTTTCTTAGAGAAATTACTGTTCCAGCGGCAAAGTGAGTCTTTAATTAAATGGTGTCGCTCCATTTTGTGCACTCTGCTGAATTAAGAGTTCATTGAACAACTGTTTTTGAACTATTATTAAACTGTTGATAGGATTAAATGCAGCAGCACTATAGCTACTTCAAAGGAAGTTTTGTTTGGTCGTTCTTGCTCACAAGCAATTGAATCAAGTTAATTAGTTAGCAAGCGGCTTTGCTTTGCCGAACTGTTTTTAGGTTACAAAGTTATGTACGAGGAATCCTAATTAAATAACCTGTCGGTTTATGTGTTTATTACGTAAAAATAACTTAATGCATTCATGCCTTTACAATCTCAGAGTACCTCCGACAAATTTTGACCTTCTTTTTATGGATTTTTTAGCACCTTTTCATTTAATTAGTTTATTGCCATTATTTTTTATATGTCAATGTAAATGTATTCCCTGAGAACTCAAACGCTGTAGAGGAAAGTGCCTGAATATTGAAATTGTATCTCAGAGTACCTCCGACAAATTTTGACTTTCTTCTTATGGATTTCAGTAAATATCTTTCCTTTTCCGTTTTTGGAACCTTTCATTTAAATAGTTTATTGCCATCGTTTTTTTTAATGTCAATGTAAATGTATTCCATGAGCCTTCAAACGCTTCAGAGAAAAGTGCCTGAATATTGAAATTGTATCTCAGAGTACCTTCGTCAAATTTTGACCTTATTCTTATGGATTTCAGTAAACATCTTTCCTTTTCCGTTTTTAGCACCTTTTTATTTAAATAGTTTATTGCCATCGTTTTTTGTATGTCAATGTAAACGTATTCCATGAGAAGTCAGACGCTGTAGAGGAAAGTGCCTGAATATTGAAATTGTATCTCAAAGTACCTCCGACAAATTTTGAATTTCAGTAGACATCTTTCCTTTTCCGTTTTTATCACCTTTTCGTTTAAATAGTTCATTGCCATCATTTTTTATATGTCAATGTAAATGTATTCCATGGGCATTCAAACGTTGTAGAGGAAAGTGCCTGAATATTGAAATTGTATCTGAGAGTACCTCCGACAAATTTTGACCTTCTTTTTATGGATTTCAGTAAACATCTCTCCTTTTCCGTTTTAGCACCTTTTCATTTAAATAGTTTATTGCCATCATTTTTTATATGTCCATGTAAATTTATTCCAAGAGCATTCAAACGCTGTAGAGAAAAGTGCCTCAATATTGAAATTGTATCTCAGAGTACCTCCGACAAATTTTGACCTTCTTTTTATGGATTTCAGTAAACATCTTTCCTTTTCCGTTTTTAGCACCTTTTCATTTAAATAGTTTATTGCCATCATTTTTTGTATGTGAATGTAAATGAATTCCATGAGCATTCAAACGCTGTAGAGTAAATTGCCTACATATTGAAATTGTATCTTAGAGTACATCCGACAAATTTTGACCTTCTTATGGATTTCAGTAAACATCTTTCCTTTACCCTTTTTATCACCTTTTTATTTAAATAGTTTATTGCCATCATTTTTTATGTCAATGTAAACGTATTCCATGAGAACTCAGACGCTGTAGAGGAAAGTGCCTGAATATTGAAATTGTATCTCAAAGTACCTCCGACAAATTTTGACCTTCTTTTTATGGATTTCAGGTAACATCTTTCCTTTTCCCTTTTTAGCACCTTTTCATTTAAATAGTTTATTGCCGTCATTTTTAATATGTCAGTGTAAATGTATTCCATGAGTATTCAAATGCTGTAGAGGAAAGTGCCTAAATATTGAAATTGTATTTCAGAGTACCTCCGACAAATTTTGACTTTGTTCTTATGTACTTCAGTAAACATCTTTTCTCTTCCGTTTTTAGCAGCTTTTTATTTAAATAGTTTATTGCCATAATTTTTTTATATGTCAATGTAAATGTATTCCATGAGAACTCAAAATCTGTAGAGGAAAGTGCCTGAATATTGAAATTGTATCTCAGAGTACCTCCGACAAATTTTGACTTTCTTATGTATTTCAGTAAACATCTTTCCTTTTTCGTTTTTAGCACATTTTCATTTAAATAGTTTATTGCCATCATTTTTATATGTCAATGTAAATGTATTCCATGGGCATTCAAACGTTGCAGAGGAAAGTGCCTGAATATTGAAATTGTATCTCAGAGTACCTCCGACAAATTTTGACCTTCTTTTTATGGATTTCAGTAAACATCTTTCCTTTTCCGTTTTTAGCACCTTTTCATTTAAATAGTTTATTGCCGTCATTTTTTATATGTCAATGTAAATTTATTCCAAGAGCTCTCAAACGCTGTAGAAAAAAGTGCATGAATATTGCATAGATACTGTACAGTCGGTTTGTACCCAAACTGGCCGGATTTAAAAGTCATATATGGCATTCTCTTAAAGTTCATCACACTGTTAACCAGTAGATACCGGTAGTAAGGAAAATTGTGAAAACTGTTATAACTGGTGTCCCACAAAGCGCCATGTGAGCTCCTGGATCCACTCTTGTTTAGCATTTATATTGAAAACCTGCCTTAACGGTGCAAAGTCATGCATGCTAAACTCTTTTTAATGCCGACCACAGACGGCTGTATTGTTCATTTGAGCCATCCAGTATTAAGGAGTTGTATTTTTAACAGCAGGGGCGTGTTTAACTCTATATATATATATATATATATATATATATATATATATATATATATATATATATATATATATATATATATATAATAGATAAATAGAAAATAGGGACTGTGTACAAGCAACTAGCAATTTGGTAAATTGTCAGCCCTGGCCCATTTCTTCCCTAATATGGGTAAAATGTATGTAAGGCTAGATGTATTTAAACCATAATTATAACCGTGGACCGGTTTCACTCTAATTAGAGCTCGTCAGTACGGTATACTAATTACAGCGAGCTCTAATTAGAGCGAAACCGGTCTGCGGTTCTAGTTATGATAACAATACATTTAGATGTATTGGTTAGCCTTACATACATTGTCCCTATATTGGGGAAGAAACAGGCCAGTAGTACACAGTCTTTATTTTATAGCATTTGTGTTATTTGGAACTGTCGTGACAACACACTACCTGGTTCCACACCGAAATGGCGACCCTGTCGTACATCTCACAATGTTCTAGAATACAAAGTGGATACTTTTTTAAGACAAATGAAATTATTAAACAGTCCACAGCCTCGGTGCTAGGTACCGGTCCTGTTTTCATCGTAATATCAGCTTTTATAATATTACTGAAATTGTATTTTGTAATAAATATGTGTTAGAGAACTCGGTGGTCCAGAGGTAAGTACGTGTGCCTCTGAACCGAAGGGTACTGGGTTCGATCTCAGGGTACTCCTTTTATTTTTTCAGGACATACTCTACAAGAGAGGCGTTGTTCGCGCTATTGGTCCTGCTGCAAAAGTGTCGACATCAGCGAAAGGAAGTATACCTGTGTTTCATAGATTATGTTAAAGCATTTGATTGTGTCAAACATAGCACGCTGCTGAACATACTAGAAAGTAGAGGTTTAGACTCCCAAGATCTAAAAATCATTCAGTACCTCTATGAACACCAGGTAACGACAGTATAGATTGAAAACACCCAAACAAAAACTGTACCAATTAAACGCGGAGTCAGACAAGGCTGTGTACTGAGCCCTATGCTTTTTAACATGTACTCCGAAATTGTATTCCAAAACGCACTTGAAGGTGCAGAAGATGGCATAAAAGTGAATGGAACCTTGATAAATAATCTACGATATGCCGACGACACAGTTATAATCGCAGACAGTCCTGAAGGCTTGCAGCGGCTACTTAACAGCCGAAGGAATATTAGGCTTAAAAATCAACACCGCAGAAACAAAGATATTGGCGGTAAACCAGAATCCAAATCAACCAATACATATAAACGTATGCGGGACACAGATAACCAAGGTCTCTAAGTTTAAATACTTGGGCAGTTGGATCGGCGAAGATCTGAATCCTGATTTGGAAATCAGGGCTCGGATTGAAATGGCTAAGACAAATTTCTTAAAAATGCGAAGCCTGTTAAGCGATAGGTCAGTTGATATACAAATTAGATACAATTTTGTGAAGTGCTACATATATTCCACGCCTCTATATGGGGTTGAGGCGTGGACGCTAAAGGCTGGCTGTCTAAACAGACTCGAGGCATTCGAAATGTGGGTGTATCGACGAATGTTGCGAGTTCCTTGGGCTGCTCACACCACAAATTTGGAGGTTTTGCATCGTATAGGCAGAGAACGTGAACTCATCGAAATTATAAAAAAGCGAAAAACTGCATATCTCGGTCATGTAATGAGTCACAATAGATATGAAACTCTACAACTCATGATAGAGGGTAAGATCGAAGGTAGACGTGGACCAGGACGCAGGCAGTGCTCCTGGCTTAAGAACATACGAGATTGGACAGACTTGGATTCAAACACTTAGCTGAAAAGGGCCCGAGACAGAGAAGAATTCGCTAAAATTGTTGCCGATCTTCGATAGGAGAAGCCACTCGAAGAAGAAGGCTCTACTATGAACATCAACCGAGGTTCTGGCATTGTATTTGAGCAAGTTGAATGTCTGCACGTTCCGCCCTTCGGAGGAGGCATAGAACCGCCGGTCTCGTATCCTTGCGATGTGTTGGACACGTGAAATATCCCTACCCTCCTTACAGAAAGGCAGGGATTCGGCAAAATTTTTAAGATGGTGATGTGAAACTGCTCCCTGGCGTCGGTGATTGGCCATAGTCGCGGAAATAGACCGACGTTAAAGAAGCAAAAAAAATTAAATAAATATATGTTGTAAAGAAAGGCTTGTGGTTGGAAAGTAATGGTGAAGAAGTTGACAATTATCGTAAATGAAGGTGGTGACTGAAGTATATGACGAAAACAGAAATTCCAAAGGAAATACTCTAATTTGGAGCACCAAAATTAGAAGTTTGTCTATTTTGAAAATCATGTCAACTATTTCAGACGAGTCCTTTTTAGAGTATGCCTTACATATAGAGCAGTCTTGCTAGGCCTCTGGTAATAGACATATTGTAAAATTTTTGACAATAAATATAGTATAATCAAATATAGTATAAACAAATATAGTATAAATAAATATTTGCCTTAAAACATAAATATTTAGGAATAGCGGCTAATTGATCTTATTTATTTTTCAGTTATGCGAAAAGGACAAAGGGAAGCTGATTGGAACGGAGAAACGGAAAGCTGACGATGGAGAGCCTAACAAGGATTTAAAAAAGGTAAGGTTTGTTGCTAAAATCATTTGTATGTCATATGAAGTTTAGTTTTAAAGAAACATCGTTTGATTGGATACTATGCAATAGACTTACCTTATTTATTTTTTCATGAAATAATTCATGTGTCTCGATAACAATATGAAATTGATTTCCGAGCCACAAAATAAGTGTTCATTCGTTATTTCAATAACTTTATATCATATTTTTCCGGAAATATGTCCGCCTGAAGGGTATTCTAAAATCGGACACGAAGAAAGAAAGAGCTGTGATTCGTAACAAATCTTTTGACAGGTTGGTAATATGACATTAAAGCTGTACCATTTTTGACTAAAACGAATTTAAGTTTGTGAGTATTATAGATACTGGTAGCGATAAATGGGACAGCGTTGGCCAGCCTTTCTTTTGTTGTTGTTTTGTATAATTTTTCGTCAAAGTCTCGATTTGAAACGTCAAAAATTGCAATTTTCAGACAACGAATCTGAAACAAATACTGACTATGTAGAAGAAATGTCGTAATAAGTGTGTTTTATAAAGCCTGAAGTTTCGGCTTCAACCCTCAATGTCCGTGATTTTACTAAAATAATTTCGGAAAATCCATTTCAAATAGACCCTCTTTCTGGTGCTTTGGCAGGAGTTCCAGCTATAGAGTTTATGGTTTAATAGTCTACATTTTAGCAAATTTTCGTAGAAAAAATTCGTTATTGGGAAGAACGCGACTTATGAATTTTAGAAAGATTTCTTCAAATGAGCGCGAACTAGAAGCCCTAAAACCCATTTACGGGGCCAGTTTAAGTTTTTGTCTCTTTATACCTATCCAGATTTCTACGATAAAGCTCAATATATCCGTTATTATACAAGATATGAGAAAAAATGATATACGTTAATTATAGGGTGGTGTCTCCAGCTGCATCTTATAAACCTATTTTGACAATCACAGGCTGGCCCCTAAGTCGTTGGTAATACACACTTCCCTCTTTTTTAAATAGAAACCCCTTGTGCTATTGCATTTTTGTATTTTCCGTCAAATTATAATGCATGTTTGTAAGAAAAAACTAATTATATCCTTAAGTTTTTTTGAGTTATTTCAATTGTTTTGGAATTTTTCACGTTTTTGGCACATATCACAAACACATATCAGGAAAATCGGGCCAGTTTTTTCTGGAACCTTTTAAGTTTATTTTCGGAAAATGTTTGCACTTTTTGAAACAACAAAGCTATTTTAATGAAATATGGTACAATGTTACTACTATAGAGTGTGTCCCAAACTGAATGCGAATGTATTGCTATCTCCGTTATTATTAGAGATAGGGAGATGGTTAAATTAGCAATGTTTTGTAGAATTTCATGCTCGTTCCAAATATGACTTGTATTTTGCCCTGCCTCTTTTCGTTTTAGAGTTATTGTGAAGAAACCAAAATTTGTCGATTTTCTTTTTTCTTCAGTATCTAAGTAGACGTTGATCTGACATGTTTAAGACTTGCACATTATGAGGACACTTTTTACAGAGTAATCTTTTTGTGCTATTCCCAACTTTGGATTGTCATTTATTTTTGAGCTACAGGTTTGTTTTTATTATGTCAGCCATATTGGATTTTTTTCTTATGTGATAGCCTGTGAACAGAGCTTTCCAATGATGTACAACATGCTTGAGAAATCATGTACTTGCACGGAAAATTTTGAGACAAACCGTTTTGAGGGTAGTAGGCTACGAAATTCAATACCAGAAAACAAATGACCAAAAAAAAATGTTCAAAAAGCAGTAGGCCATGGAGTCTAACAATAGACTTCTACTTTTAACATAATTTTCCGTAATAATTCACGATAAAAAATAGTAACTTTGAGGACACCAATGAATCGGCCCATTATTACAAATGATATTTTACATTAGAACATTATCCTAAAAAATTGTTATAATTTAATTAAATAGGTAAACCTAGTAAATAACTAAATTTGCTAACAAAACTCAATAAAAAGCAGATTAATGATTTGCGAAGAAGCCTTTGAAAATTGTTTGATTTTTAAACGTAAGTCAACTGAAAACCAACAGAAGAAAGGTTGCTATGGATATAACCCTATCGCGACAATTAAGAGTACTGTCATTCTTAATTATCTGAACAATTTGAGGTGTATTTAACACGTTGGTTAAAATTTTGTACTAAATAATTTGTTTCCTGTTTATTTTAAATAATATTCAACAGTATGTTCAGTAATGAAGAATATTTTGGCATGTTGGAATGTTATATTCGTTTTAACCGAAATACTCAGGGAGCTGCAAATTCATATCAAAACAACTACCCAGAAATACGACAACGAAACACCAAAATATTTCGCAGGATAGTGACCAATCTATTGAACGACGGTAGCTTTCACGCAAAGAAACTACCAATGCCTAGAAATGAAGAAAAAAATAATACCGTCTTACAGATTTCAAACGAAAACCCTCCGCAATCTGGTCGGTTTTATGGTGAACAAATTGACGTTCCAAAAAGCCTGGACGCAGCAAGTGCGTTATGGTAGTGAATTTTCATAGAAATGATCTGGCACAAAATATTTTATTATAACTTTTTTTTCTTGTAACATAGAAATCTAAATTTTGGTGTATAGTTTACTTTTTATATCGTAAACCTACCTACCAAATTTGGTTATCATAGATTTCTTATTTTTTAAGATAAATTTTTTTTTCAAATTAAAACTCAAAATTTTCCCGGAAAACCTCGTCCGATTTTTTTGATTAACGAACTTGTCAAAGTCATTTACAAAAGGAAGGTACATGCCAAATTTTATCAAAATCTGCCTATTATTCTTTGAGATAAAATTTTTTTTCGAATGAAAACTCAAAATTTTCCCTGAAAACCTCGTCCGATTTTCTTGACTAACAAACTTGTCAAAGCCATTTACAAAAGAAAGGTACATGCCAAATTTTATTAAAATCGACTTATTACTTTTTGAGATAAGAATTTTTTTCGAATGAAAACTCAAAATTTTCCCGGAAAACCTCGTCAGATTTTCCTGGCTAACGAACTTATCCAAGCCATTTACAAAAGAAAGGTACATGCCAAATTTTATCAAAATCGGTCCATTATTTTTTGAGTTATCGGTGTGATACATACATATATATATATATATATATATATATATATATATATATATATATATATATATATATATATATATATATATATATATATATATATATATATATATAAACATATAAAAATTGAAACTGACCCCGGATATGGGTTATAGGGGTCCTAGATCGCGCTCATTTGAAGAAATTTTTTCAAAATTCAAAAGTCGAGATCTCCTCATTAGTGAATTTTTTCTAAGAAAATTCACTAAAAGTACGGTACACCGTGTATTAAAATACAGTCATTACCATCCATACAAACCTACAATCGTACAAGGCTTAAATGTTGACGATTACCCTAAGCGAATTCTTTTTTTTATTTGAAAATAATATGGACTGATGAATCCAGATGTACGAATTGTGGTGTGTATAATCATCATAATATGCATTATTGGGCAAATGAAAATCCCCATCTAAAGGAAGAAAGACGATTGCAAGACAAATTTGGTATTAATGTTTGGTGCGGCTTATTAGGTCAAAAACTGTTATTTTAATTTGTAGATTAGACAGTTAATTTTTAAAAATTTCAGGTAACTTCGTTGTTGGTCTGTCCTTTTTTGAAAATAATTTAACTGGGGAAAGCTATCCTAATCTATTAAGTAATGATATCTTACCAATAATTAGAAGAGTTCATGATAATTTAGATGAGATTTGGTACCAACAAGACGGTTGCCCAGCTTACAATGCCAGGATCGTTAAAAAAGAATTTTTGTGCCAAAATTTCAATAATCGTGTCATTTGTAACAATGGGCCGGTTCATTGGTGTGCTCGAAGTCCTGATATAACACCCATGGATTTTTATTTGGGGTACTCTGAAGAATGATGTGTATAAATTCGATCCACCACAAAATATCAATGAATTACAAAACATAATCATGGAAGCTATAAATCATATTAACCAAAACACCCTCACTAGAGTCAGTGTAATTACAAGATTTCTCAAGCATGTGGTACATTATTGGAAAGCTCTTTTCACAGGCTATCACATGAGCAAGAAATTCAATATGGCTGCCATAATAAAAACAAACGTTGATACCTGTAGCTCAAAAACAAATGACAATCCAAGGTTGAGAATAGCACAAAAGATTACTCTGTAAAAAGTGTCATGATAACGTGCAAGTCTTAGACATGTCAGGTCAACGCCTACTTAGATATTGAAGAAAAAAGAAATCGACAATTTTTCCTAAATAACTTGAAAACGAAAAGAGGCAGGGCAAAATACAAGTCCAATTTAGAACGAGCATGAAATTCTACAAAACATTGCTATTTTAACAGACTCCCTATCTCTAATAATAACGGAGATAGCAATACATTCCCACCCAGTTTGGGACACACGGTATGGGTTATACTTCCAACCAAATGCCGTTCTATTAAAAACAAGACATATTTGCAATTAAAAACATTTTTACGGAAATTCGCTAGCATTCGCCACTTGCTACGTCCAGACTTTTTTTATTCATGCAAGCTGATAAACTCAAACAAACCTTAAAACTAGTTTATTTTAAAATTTAATAACTTGCATGTATTATACGGCTAAAATACAACACTCTAATTGCATGACTGATTTATAAATACTGCTATGTTGCACATCAAACATAAACATGTAATAACAAGTTTCGTGCAAGTCGAGGTAGGCAAAATTTCCAAGACACGTTAACTTAGGCAACTTCAGTCTTTCCTATTCAAATCGTTTCACGGTGAAATCATTTTCACGTGGAAAATCATCATGTCATGCGTGACTAGGTATCGCGTGAGATTTCATAAAAGCCGAAATCGAAAAACTTTTCGTTAGTCATTCGGCCTTTATTGCCCACCTTCTTAAATAAAAAAATCGCAATTTTGTCAAAGTAGTTTAACATTTATAAGATGTAAATTGGCACACAGTGTCTGAGATTTGGTAGAACATTCAAATCTGATCGATTGTTTGAGTGGGCTCTTTTCTCCTTCAGAGTCGGCACATTTTGTATGATATTTTCGATAACACGAGACACATGTGTCTTTTCGTATCTTTATCTTTACCTTCATCATATCTGGAGGGGTTATTTATAGGTGGAAATTAAAGTAAACATTACGGTATTGCGGGAGAAATGGTTTTATTTTGCTATAGAAAAGCATTGCTTTAATCTCCGTCAAAAACAGTTTTAGTGAATTTTCTTTAAAAAATTTACTAATGACGAGATCCGTGTTTATATATATATATATATATATATATATATATATATATATATATATATATATATATATATATATATATATATATATATATATATATATATATATACAGGTGGCGCATTGAAAACGAAACAGACAGATTTGCGTCTAGAGATTTTTTTTAAGAAACGTTGAAACACGTCAATTTTAATATATAGGGGGACATTTTTTGACATAAAACTTAACTTTCTCACATCAACCCCTTAAGTGTGGTGATAACAACCCTTATGTTTTAAATATGGAACATGGGTCGAGTGTTATATCGTTTGAAAGCTCTTTCTTTTCTGAATTCAGCACACTAACTTTTTTTGGAAGTTTCATCAACTCGTTTAAAAATTATTTACAGTTGGATTTTCAAGAACGTATTTCATTCATTGTGATAAGAAATGCACTAATTAGTCAATTTTTCGTTAAAAGAGACTAAAAAACAAAACCTAACGTTCAAAAATGTTTATTCAGTTAAGTAAGTGTTCAAATTGTTGACCACCAGCTTCCATACAAAAGTACAAATTTTGTTCAAAACGAGCTCTGCCATTCTGGAGCATTTGTGGAGTTATTAGACGGCGTTCTTCAACAATGCGTCGTCGTAATTCTTCCAGAGACTCCGGTTCTGTTGCGAAAATTCTACTCTTTAAATGGCCCCATAGAAAGAAGTCTAAAGGAGTTAAATCCTCAATAGCACCTCTACGCCCAATCCATTGCTCTGAAAACTCTCTGTTCAAAAACTCCCTAACACGTTGTGAAAAGTGCGGAGGAGCTCCATCTTGTTGAAACACTAATTGATTTTCTTAATAGAGATCATTTTCAACAATGTCAATTAGTAGAGGGTAAACGATATCTTCTAGTAACTCCAAATACGTTTCGCCACTCAAATTGCCATCAAGAAGAATTAGTCCGATTAAACGGTCTACAAAAATGCCAGTCCAGATATTCAATTTCTGTAGAGTTTGAGTGTGGACTTCGTGAAAATTTCTTAGATTATTATCTGCCCAGTAACGACAATTATGACGATGGACTGTAGAGTTTAATAAAAACGTACGTTCGTCTGAAAAACAGATATTGAACAGAAAGATCCCATTATCAGCTATTCGTGCAGTCATAACTTCACACAGCTCCAGCCGCCGATCAAAATTATCTTCATTCAGTTGATGTGAAACAGTGGCCAATTTTCACGTGCTCAAAGTCGGGTCTGCAGCAATTTGTCCTAAAACTTCAATCTCAGTAGTCTCATTTCTAACCGGAAATTCACGTTCAGGATCCCGTTTTTTGTTGGCTATTTAACCACTTTGTCGAAACTTTGCAACTAACACGAAAATGTATTTTCTGTTAACATGTTTGTTCGGATGTCGTTCATTAAACAAATTTGCGGTACAGTTGGCACAGTCATCGTTTTTGAAAAAAAGAGTAATTATTTCAACTCTTTCTTCTACAGAATACACCATTGTGAAATTAATTTTCGGTAGTACTATCATGTATCAAGCCGACCGATAAACTGAAATAATAAACCGCATTTCTCTCATTCCGATAAGAAATGTTCTGATAGTCAATTTTTTGTTTACAAACCAACAAAACATTGACTATCAGCACATTTCTTATCGAAATGAGTGAAATGCGTTTTTGTATCTTCAACTGTGAATAATGTTAAACGAGTTGATAAAACTTCCAAAAAAATTAGTGTGCTGAATTCAGAAAAGAAAGAGCTTTCAAATGATGTAACACTTGACCCGTATTCCGTATTTAAAATATAAGGGTTGTTATCACCACCCTTAAGAGGTTGATGTGACAAAGTTGAATTTTATGTCAAAACATGTCCCCCTTAATATTAAAATTGACGTTTCAGCGTTTCTTAAAAAAAAATTTCTCTGGACGCAAATCGGTCTGTTTCGTTTTCAATACGCCACCCTCTCTCTCTCTCTCTCTCTCTATATATATATATATATATATATATATATATATATATATATATATATATATATATATATATATATATATATATATATATATATATATATATATATATATATATATATATATATATATATATATATATATATATATATATATATATATATATATATATATTGGCATTCGTTCCCAAGAATTTTGTCGCCAGTGCCACACACGTATTGACGATGTGGAAGTAATGTAACGTTTTGAGGTTTGTTAATTAGAAAACTTTCAATTTCATCAAACATCAGGTATCCTGTGCTGAAATTAATTTAGAAGTAGAATGTGTGGGGTGGAGTAACGGTGACAGAAATTTTGAAATTTTGTTTTGCTAAAACGGCGTAAAAAGTCTCAAATCATAGGAAATATTATTTCAGGCGATTTTTTTTTTGTCTGTCGGTCTGTACGTCTCTGCCAGTAGGCATAATAACTGTCTATTTAATTGAGATATCGTCTTCAAATTTAGTATGCAGTTAGCGCACAACAAACGGTTCAGGTTGTTTTTGGGTAAAACCGCTCCAGGGGTAAGGGATAAATTGAGATTTTTTCGTTAAAACTCGCGTAATATAACGTTGCGTGGTTTAAGTATTATAAAGCGTTCAATTTCATCACTGATTTAATAACCTGTTATGAAATTAAAGTAGGGGTTGAATATGAAGTTAGTTTTAAAAGAATATTACCTTAGATTATTGAGTGTGCGTAAAGTCTAGTTTTATCTCTGATTTTTTTTTATGGCCTGGATTTGCCATCTGTGTGGTGTCACAAAAGTAACAGTATAGCAGAGTCACTCTGAAATTTCAAGCCGCGGAGAAAAAGTTCCAGACAATGATTTTTTCCTGGCTATCTGATGGAGACCTTGGATTTGATCTTGGGGATGAGTTTCAACATCAAATCAAGGTTAGCTTCATATTTTCCATGAAATTCAAGTATCGGTTGATCATGCAAAGGTGAAATATAAAATTGGTTTCTAATTAAGCAATCGACATGAGATTTGGTGCACAGGTTCACAACCTGATAGTTTGGATTATTTGTGTGTAAGATCGCTTCAGAAAAAAAGGAAGAAATAGTGGATTGATTGGGCAAACTTTACTGTTAAAAATCAAGTAATATATTTAAACGTTGAATGTAACGGCGTCTCCTCCAGACACCAAAATTTATTTTAGATTTCTCTTACTCCCGACGCGTTTCGACACTCCAAAAGGTCATCTTCAGGGAATAAATTTGTACAATTCTCAAAAAATTGAACTCGAAACCATACAGGAGGGTTTTAACAGGTCACAACTTCATCCATTGTGCCAGGGGCCATGCAGCACTACATCTGCATAATGCCAGAAAATTATCTTCAAGAACAAAAATCAATGTAAAAGATCGACAACAAAGATCTTTTACATTGATTTTTGTTCTTGAAGATAATTTTCCGGCATTATCCAGATGTAGTGTTGCATGGCCCCTGGCACAATAGATGAAGTTGTGACCTGTTAAAACCATCCTGTATAGTTTCGAGTTCAATTTTTTGAGAATTCTACAAATTTATCCCCAGGAGATGACCTCTTGGAGTGTCTAAACGCGTCGGGAGTAAGAGAAATCTGAAATAAATTTTGGTGTCTGGAGGAAAAGCTGTTACATTCAACGTTTAATTATGGTAATCCCAGACGGTGCGACGTTCAGAAATGAGTAATATATTGTTTCAGAATTTTATGGTTACAGGAATACGAATAGTTTCTTTGTGATCTAGTCATGGACCCTAAATTCATTTCATGAGCATGTCTTTCTGGGGAGAGTAAATTATCACAGCTATGCGTAAGCTATATTCAATTTGCAGCACTTTTTTCTCGTTCTGATCGAACCATTAGCGGTTTTAGTCATCCCCTCCACTCGGTGATCCTTTTTCTTGAGGCAATAGTAAAATGGGGGCACACTATATTTCAAGATACGCTGCTTCTCTTAAAAACAAGTTGGTGCGAATGCAGAGGCTTTGGTAGTTAAGCAGAGAGTGTGTAAAGTTAATTGTAGCCATCATGTAATCCATCTACACTATGAAAGAGATTAGTGGTGATGTATCTGTATCATAGCACGTCATCCCCTCCACTCGGCGATGCTTTTTTCTTGAGGCAATAGTATAATGGGGACAAACTATATTTCAGAATACGCTGATTCTCTTAAAAACACGTTCATGCAAATGGAGAGGCTTTGGTAGTTAAGCAGAGAGTGTGTAAAGTTAATTGTAACCATCATGTAATCCATCTACACTATGAAAGAGCTTAGTGGTGATGTATCTGTATCATAGCACAGCACACAGTGGATTCCATTGGTATTTGAACCAATCCTTAATATTAACTTCACACCCTAAGTCAGTAGAATGTTTAATGCTTACGTACAGTTTCCAGAACGGCAGTAATTTATGGGATGTATAATGTATCTTTGACGATAAATTCTCTCCTCATTTATGATGCATGGAACGCCTGCCTGCCACTAAACGCTTCTTCCGTTTAGATAACGTTGCCACTATATTTGACTGATACACATCTTGATAAGTTGTAATCAAAACTATATTATTTATCATCGTACTTGGTTTGGCACAGCCTCGTAATGCGGACTATTTACAGGGTGATCTAACTCGGCGATATTTTTTTTCTAGCGGGGGTTTTATTATAACTATAAAAGTGATTTTTTAGTGAATTTTCTTAAAAAAATTCACTAATGAGGAGATCTCGACTTTTGAATTTTGAAAAAATTTCTTCAAATGAGCGCTAATTAGGCCCCCCAGAACACATATCCGGGGTCAGTTTGAATTTTTAAATGTTTATATATATATATATATATATATATATATATATATATATATATATATATATATATATATATATATATATATATATATATATATATATATATATATATATATATATATATAATATATATATATATATATATAAATATATATATATATATATATATATATATATATATATATATATATATATATATATATATATATATATATATATATATATGTATCACACCGATAACTCAAAAAATAATGGGCCGATTTTGATTAAATTTGGTGAATAAATCCCTTTTACAAATGGCTTGGATAAGTTCGTTAGCCAGGAAAATCTGCCCAGGTTTTCCCGGAAAATTTTGTGTTTTCTTTCGAAAAACATTTATATCTCCCAAATTAACAAAGTAAGGGAACCAAATTTGGTACGCGGGTTTATGTCCTTATATGTAAGTTACCTACCAAAATTTAGCTCTGTATGTCACAAGACAAAAAAGTTATAGGCATTTAAAGAAAAATAAATTGGGGTTTTCCTCAAAACGTCAAAGTTGCGACTTAAAACGTCAAAATCGGCAACATTTTGGCAAATAACTTGAAACTAATACGGGCTATGGAAATCAAATGTCTCAAGAAGGATGTTTTACAAACACTGAAGTCTTAGTTTCAACCGTCATTGCCCTTCATTTTACTAAAATGTTTCCAGAAAATTCATTTGAAATAGACGCTTTGCCTGATGCTTGGCAGTAGCCTTAGCTTTAGAGTTTATCGTTTAATGGTATACAATTTTTGACGAATTTTCGTAAAAAATCAATAAAGCTCAATATATCCGTTATTATACAAGATTTGAAAAAAATTTGTATATATTAATTATAGGGTGTCTTGAGCTACATCTTAAAAAATATTTCTACAATCACAGGATGGCCCATAAGTCATTGGTGATACAAATTTTCTTTTTTTTTTACTCAAACACGCCTTATGTTATTGCATTTTCCATCGAAATATAATGCATGTTTGTAAGAAAAGAAATTCTGGATGCAGCAAGTGCGTTATGGTAGCGAACTTTGATCAAATGCTTCATATTTGAATAGCCCAATTTGCTATTAACCTATAAGGTTGACCAAAAAACTAGTTTTTCGGGAACACTTTAAGTCTACTTTTGGAAATCTTGGTACATTTTCACACAATAAAGTTATTTTTATGAAACATGGCACATTGCTTTTACTATATAGGTTATACTGGTAACCAAAATTGATGCCTGCTTTCTTAAAAAGAAAACACACATATTTGCAATAAAAACATTTTTATGAAAATTCACTACCATAACGCACTTGCTGCGTCCAGAGTTTTTTTAATATATTGCAGAGTAATAGTAATAGTAGTATGCATTTATCATTTAATTAGATAGTGATCTCTTCATTTTGCATAAACGATAACACATTTATTACTTAACATAAAAAAATATACATAATACATGTTGAAAGATATACATGGGATTTTTACTTCCTAAATATTGTGTGCCTTAATTGCCGGTCTCCCTTATCGACACCCTTCCAAACGATATATATATATATATATATATATATATATATATATATATATATATATATATATATATATATATATATATATATATATATATATATATATATATATATATATATATATATATATATATATATATAGGTGGCGCATTGAAAACTTAACAGACCGATTTGCTTCCAGAGAATTTTTTTTTAAAGAAACGCTAAAATATGTCAATTTTAATATTGAGGGGGACATGTTTTGACATAAAAATCAACTTTGTCACATCAACCCCTTAAGGGTGGTGATAACAACCCTTATATTTTAAATAGGGAACATGTGTCGAGTGTTACATTATTTGAAAGCTCTTTCTTTTCTGAATTCAGCACACAATTTTTTTTGAAGATTTGTCAACTCGTTTAAAAATTATTCACAGTTTGAGCTGCAAGAACGTATTTCATTCATTGTGATAAGAAATGCACTAATTAGTCAATTTTTCGTTAAAAAAAACTAAAAAACAAAACCAAACGTTCAAAAATGTTTATTCAGTTAAGTAAGTGTTCAAATTGTTGACCACCAGCTTCCATACAAAAGTACACATTTTGTTCAAAACGAGCTCTGACATTCTGGAGCATTTGTGGAGTTATTAAACGGCATTCTTCAACAATGCGTCGCCGTAATTCTTCCAGAGACTCCGGTCTTGTTGCGAAGATTCTACTCTTTAAATGGCCCCATAGGAAGAAGTCTAAAGCAGTTAAATCCGGTGATCTAGGTGGCCACTCAATAGCGCCTCTACGCACAATGCATTGCTCTGGAAACTCTCTGTTCAAAAACTCCCTAACACGTTGTGAAAAATGCGGAGGAGCTCCATCTTGTTGAAACACTAATTGATTTTCTTGATAGCGATCATCATATTCAACAATCTCAATTAGTAGAGGGTAAACAATATCTTCTAGTAACTCCAATTACGTTTCGCCACTCAAATTGCCATCAAGAAAAATTGGTCCGATTAAACGGTCTCCAAAAATACCAGTCGAGACATTCAATTTCTGTGGAGTTTGAGTGTGGACTTCGTGAAAATTTCTTGGATTATTATTGGGCAGACAATCATGACGATTGACTGTAGAGTTTAATAAAAACGTACACTCGTCTGAAAAACAGATATTAAACAGAAAGTTATCAGCTATTCGTGCAGTCATAACTTCACAAAACTCCAGCCGCCGATCAAAATCATCTTCATTCAGTTGTTGTACAAGATGAATTTATACAGGTGAAATTTATGATGCTTCAATATTCGCTGAATAGTTCTTCTTTTGATGTTTGAAACATTGGCCAATTTTCTCGTGCTCAAAGTTGGGTCTGCAGCAATTTGTCCTAAAACTTCAATCTCAGTAGTCTCATTTCTAACCGGAAATTCACGTTCAGGATTCCGTTTTTTGTTGGCTACTGAACCACGTTGTCGAAACTTTGCAACTTACTCCAAAATGTATTTTCTGTTAACATGTCTGTTCGGATGTCGTACATTAAACAAATTTGCGGTACGGTTGGTACAGTCATCGTTTTTGAAAAAAAAGAGTAATTATGTCACTCTTTCTTCTACAGAATACACCATTGTGAAATTAATTTTAGGTAGTACTATCAAGTATCATAAAAAATTTAGCGGGCCTTCGTTTTGGGTTTTAGGGACCCAAATTCACGCTAATCTGAAGAAGTTTTTTTAAAAGCTTTTCATCGTGGCCTCTCTATTGGCGAATTTTTTTTTAATGAAAATTCACTAAAAATATATATTTTTGCAAACTAGAAGTTAACGTGTCAAAGCATTTTGTTTTAACACACATCCTCATATATATATATATATATATATATATATATATATATATATATATATATATATATATATATATATATATATACACGAGGGCGGGTCAATAAGTCCGTGACTTTTTAAATATCCCGCCTCTTCACAGGAAGGACAACACTGCATCTGTCAACAAATATCTGTGAGTTGACTCCTGTCAAATTTTGAACAAGCTGCGTCATCTAGTTTGTGTTAGATAGCCATTGAAAGCAGACAACCTCTTGAGTTATAACGAAAATGGAAAAAAGTTAATTTCGTGTGCTTATCGAACATTATTTTTTGCGAAAAAAAAACATCACCCACACCAAGTCCAAGCTTGATAAATACTATGGAGACTCTGCACCATCAATTTCTATGGTAAGAAAGTGGTTTACTGAATTTCGTTGCGGCCGTACAAGCACAAATGACGCCGAATGTCCTGGACGACCAGTTGAGGTCGCTACACCCAAAACAATTGAAACAATTCACGAAATGGTGTTGGCCGATCGGAGATTGAAGGTGCTGGAGATTGTGGCGTATCGCATGGCTCAGTTGTTTCGATTTTGCTTGGTCACTTGGGTATGAGAAAGCTAACCGCAAGATGGTTGCCGCGTTTGCTCACATTCGACCAGAAACGCAATCATGTGACAACTTCGAAGAAGTGTTTGGCGTTATTAAACCGCAGTAGGGACGAGTTTTTGCGCCGTTTCGTAACCGTGGACGAATCATGGATTCACCACAACACACCAGAGACCAAGCAGCAGTCAGAACAGTGGGTTTTTCCGTGCGTTTCGGCGCCGAAGAAAGCCAATGTGGGTTTGTCAGCCAATGAAGTCATGGCGACCGTTTTTTTGGATGCACGCGGTATAATCCACATTGATTACCTTCAAAAGGGAAGAACAATCAATGGCAAATATTATACAAACTTATTGGACCGATTCAATGACGATTCGAAGAAAAAACGAACGCATTTAGCCAACAAAACAGTCCTTTTCCACCGAGACAATGCAAGGGTGTACACGTGTGTAGTCTCCATGGCGAAATTGCATAAATTGGGCTACGAATTGCTGCCTCATCCGCACCATCTCCGGATTTAGCCCCGAGTGACTATTTGTTGTTTCCAAACTTAAAGAAATGCCTCGGCGGAAAGAGATTTGACTCCAATGATGAAATCATCTCACAACCAATACCTATTTTAAGGACCTCGACAAATCTTATTTTTTTGGAAGGGATAAAAAAATTGGAGAAACGTTGTACGTAGTGTATAGCGCTCAAAGCAGATTTTTTTTTAATTACACACCACGAGGGCTTACAGCCTAAAACTGTATTGTGAATGAATAAACTATTTATCCCTCTGATAGCGCTAACTTTGTTAGGGAAACGATTGTCAGGTCTAAAAGCTGTATTCTGATGAATTATTATTTATTATTTATTATTTATTTTCTTGTAATAAATTTTACAAGGTACAATACAAATAAGCTTAGGCTTGTGGCTGTATTAAATGTACAATTTTAAATTATAGTATCTAAAATAATGTTTTCATCTAAAGTAGTGTTTAAAAACTGTCAGATTTGACAGTATAATTCCAATTTATTCTCACTCCTCACCAGTATAGTTTTCTCAGTGGCTAACACGTCCAGTTTTGTTAAACTATTATCAGCCTTCTTGTTCAGCAATTTCCATATTATCTTGTTAATGAAAACACAGTGTAGGTTTGAATTTTCTTTTCACTAAAATTTTGAGTTCACTAAATTATCCTCATGAGTACACTTTGAAGAACCTAATTCAACATAAGATATTTGTAAAGACCTGAGGATCGTTACGCCTGCAAGGTTGGCACCATCAGAGGATACAACGATCTAACGATATTGTGTATTTTACTTGTCAGTGCTCATCACAGATTACAATCTTCGTTAATTGAGAGTGTGCTCTGAAGAGAACTCGTTGGACAGTCACGCTTGCGACGGCAAGGCACCACCACCACAAGTTTGTGATAGTGGTGACAATAGGCGTTCTCTTTGGATGTTTACCTTCGTAATACAACTTGGACATTATTTATTATTTTGTCTTTCAGATTTCAGTGGCGTTTAGCCTTGCATGTGCGTTTTGATATTGTGTAGTGCATACCAACACCCTAGCAAATACGCTAGCATCCCTTGTAATTCCTACACCTTTGCTTTAGACAGACACAACATTCAGATACGCCTGGAGTCAATTTGCTTTATTTACGATCGACTTCATGACACACGGTGATAGCAAAGCGATACCAAAGCCACATTAACCGACAGACAGATTCATTTCATGTACATTCCGTGTTAATACAGTTTGTGTAATAGTTGTAAACAGGTACAGGCGCACACACACACCTATACGAATCACCGGTGTTGAGTTATATCTCGTGGGACAATAACGCTCAGTGTTTGTATTTCCTTTGTTTGTGTCCAACTGTGGTTCGCATTGTGTTACTGTCTATCGGAGTTGCGGCCAAATAATATGCAGCAGTGACTCCCATAATCGAATGCATTAACCTTAGCTCGGAGGATGATATGTCCGTTATCTGTTATGGACTGTTTACTTATGGCAACAAATATCCGTCTAATGTTCCATCGAGTGGTATGGCACGGGATTCTCTGGTTGTGTACAGTGATGTGGCTGCCAAACATTCAGATTGATGTAACGTACAAGCATAGGTCAGGATTTTTCACGAATTACTTGCGGAGATTCCTCCATCTGGCTTTTAGCGAATTTTTCGTGAAACGAAAAATTCGCTAACGAGGATATCTGTGTATTATATATATATATATATATATATATATATATATATATATATATATATATATATATATATATATATATATATATATATATATATCGCACCCATAACTAAAAATAATGGGCCGATTTTAATGAAAATTGGTAGCTACCTTCCTTTTGTAAGTGGCCTGGATAAGTCCGTTAGCCAGGAAAATTGGACCAGTTTCTCCCTGAAATCTTCGGGTTTTCTTTCGGCAAATCTTTGTATCTTCAAAAATAACAAAGCTGTGAAAACAAATTTTGCGTACATGTTTCTACTATCAAACTTACCCTGCATACCGGAATTCAGATCTCTATTATTATTACTATTATTATTATTATTATTATTTATTTATTGGTAAAAATCATACAGCATGCCAATACAATAAGTCTAGGACTTGTGGTGTACATTTGCATAATTTTAAAAGTTACATCTAAAGGAATGTGACAATTATATACCAAATTCGGCAAACTTCAGATTTTGACAAGCCAGGAAAAAATAATTCTCTTCACTTTCATTTCTTCCACCTAATGCTTCACCCATTGCCTTTATTTATCATAGATCTGAACCACTTCAATACACCATCGCAACTATAACTCAATCTCCACATACCATATTGTTTCCAAAATTATCAATTTTGTACAAGACCAAACTGACATTAAACGTCAATCATGTTAAAAGAAAAAGGCTATAGGCATTTGAAGAAAAAAATTGTGTGCCAAGCGTGATTAGACAAAAGCACAAGAACAAAATATTTTGTGTGGTTAACTTTTTTTTTTGTCTATTTCCGCGACTATGGCCAACCACTGACGCCAGGGAGCAGCTTCACCTCACTATCCTGGAAATGTTGCCGAATCCCTGGCTTCCTGCAAGGAGGATATGGATCTTTACGTGCCCATCATCGCAAGGAGACGGGACCGACGGCTTTAAGTCCCTTCCGAAGGGCGGAACGTGCAGACATTCAACTTGCTCAAATACAATGCCACAACCTCAGTTGATGTTAATGTTACAGTATATCATACTGAAAAAATGAAAGGAGAACCCTGGGACCCAGTACCCGAACCAAGTACCCTTCGTTTCAGAGGCACATGTTCTTACCAATGAACGACCGACGCTGTGTGTGGCTAACAAAACCAATTGAATATTACATACAGAAGTGAAGTTTTCTTGGCGCAAAAAGGTCAAGAAATATCAGAATAAATATTTGATAATTTATTATTTTATATATAATTTATTATTATTATTTTTTCTTAAAACGTCAAAATTCGCAATTTTCAGACAAATAATTTCAAGCAATATGGATTATGTAGAAGAAATGTAATAAGTGTGTTTTACAAAGCGGTGAGTTTCACCTTCAACCATCATTGTCCTTCATATACTAAAATAATTTCGGAAAATACATTTCAAATAGACCCTCTTTCTGGTGCTTTGTCGAATTTTTGTGAAAAATATAATTTAGCGTAACATTACTGACGGCAATTTCAGTAAAAAAAATGGTGACTTTTGTGAAAGAGATTGCAAATTTTCATAAATATATGTTTTCAATTTTAGTTACAAGAACCTCGGTGGTTCAGGGGTAAGAACGCGTGCCTCTAAACCGAAGGGTACTGGGTTCGATCCCAGCGTACACCTTTGACTTTTTCAGTACAAACTGTAACATTAACATCAACCGAGGTTCTGGCATTGTATTTGAGCAAGTTGAATGTCTGCACGTTCCGCCCTTCAGAGGGGGCGTAAAGCCGTCGGTCCCGTGTCCATGCGATGTTGGGCACGTTAAAGATCCCTACCCTCCTTACGGAAAGACAGGGGTTCGGCAAAATTCCCAGGATACTGAGGTGAAACTGCTCCCTGGCGTCGGTGATTGGCCATAGTCGCGAAAATAGGCCGACGTTAAAGAAACAAAAACACACACATTTTAGTTATAATGCTGTCTGTTAATAACCATGTCTTGGCTGGTGTGTAAATAGCTTAAAGAGATTCGTTGGCGAGGAAAATTGGACGAGTCTTTCTCTGGAATATTTTAACCTTATTTTCGGAAAATGTTTGTACTTTTTGAAACAACAAAGCTATTTTAATGAAATGTGGTACTTTGCTACTACTATATATGATAGTAGAGTATAGTGTTTTATTATACGGCTAACCAAATGTATTTCTTTTAAAAACAAGACATTTGCTATAATTATTTTTTTTAACGAAAATTCGCAACCATAACGCACTTGCTGCGTCCAGACTTTTTATCAAACAGAGCTGCTGGTTGGTGATTGTTTTTTTTTAACAACACACCAAGAGGGCTTACATCCTAATTACTATCGTACCGTGGATGTTGACAAGAAGGAAGAGGCAACTTTGTTAATTCTGGACTTGAAGGTTTGGAGGTTCGGGGGAGAAGGAAATACATGTGCCGGCAAGGAATTCCACAACTTTGAAGTCCTCGGGACAAAAGAGGGGGCATAACAAGATGTTCTATGTCTGAGGTCGGTAGATCTGTTGGGGGCAGCAGGTGGAGGAACTATGGAAGAAAGCTCCTCCGAGCACTGCCTGTGCAGATATCTATAAAAGAGAGAGAGAGAGGTCACCAACGACACGTCGGTGGGCAAGGGATGGCAGCCTTTGGGTGAGGGTAGGGTCACCGATGAGACGTATAATGGAGTCTAGGATAGCGAGTGTAGCAGCGGTAGCAGCGGCAGCAGCACCCCAGATGTGGGAGCAGTATTCGAGGTTTGGTCTTATTTGTTAAGTATATAAGGTATAGAGATTAGCTGATGAAAAGTATTTGCGAGCCCGGAAGAGGAAACCTACAGCAATCAAATTTATATCGAATGTTAAGGTGGGTATACTTAGTGCAGGCAGCTCTTTCCACATATACAGGTGTCTGCGGTTTTGTGATATTCTTTTTAATGGATAATAGAAACAGCTCAAAAGAAGGGGTCATAAACGTTAAAATGCAGTAACAAAATGTAAGTGGAAAAAATAGTCATATTTTCATGTCACCAGCTGTATAAGAACGTTATTTAGGCCTGTCACTTTAAAGTTACATTTGAGATTTGTGAAAACAATTTATCAGCTACTTATGTATTATTGAAATGTAAACATAGATAATCCTATCAAATAAGTTTTTTTCTTACTTTTTGTACCAAAAATAATTTTATTAAATTAGATATTTTAATGCTGAATAATCACATAATCGTATCGGTAAATGATGAACTGATTTTTTTTTTAAACTGACTCCGACATGAATCATGATATGCGATTATAAATGTAAATATTTGCAAACCTAAAGTCTTCCGGTATATGGAATGTTGTGCAAAATTTGAAGCTGAGGGCATGCCCTTCACTTTTGAAACACAAAAAACAGGCTGGCTGTTACATTTGAAACGATATAGTTACGCAGTTTGAGTTCCTGAAAATTCAGCCACTATTTGAAAGCGTCCTGTACAGGGTGTCCCACGTAAACCTTCCATTAGCCATTTCTAGAGTACGGTTCACAATTTAATTATGAAAATTCACGCACGTAGGCTTAACGAAATTGCCAGTTCACTGGAAATATTGACGTTAGTATGGGACTTCTGGTTAAACCGGAAGTAGACGCCAACTTTCTTATTTCAAGTGGAAGATTGTGTTTTTTATTACGGATCTAGATTGCTCGTCAAATTTTATGGTAGGTGTTCAGAGAACAATAAGGTTTGCAGAAGGACAGTCGTAGGCGTGGAAATATAATTGTTAAGATCATTTAATTTATAATTAAAAGTTAGTTATAGGAAAATTTTCTACAACAAGTAATGTAAATATTGCATACAGTTGTAGGTCACAAATGTATCAATAACATTGGCGTTGAAATTATTACATATTTATCTAAATAACAAACAAGGTGAAATTGCAGCGTAAAAGGAATGCTGACTGCTGAGGTCTGCAATTATTTAGGATGTAAACCAATTAAAAACTATAAGTAGTATTTGTTGAAAAACATTCAGGGAGACTTTTTAATTACTTTCTTAAGATGTAAAGACGCGAGACTTGTGATTTTAGTTATGTAGAGAGAAGTAGATACTTTTCAATAAAGATTCAGTATGTAAAGATTTCGGCTTTAAACTCATTCAGTTAATTTAGTTTGTAAGCATTGTTAAAGTTTAGTGATTTTATTAAAGTTCATTACATCGTTACTAAGTCTACGAACGCCTAGTTGGACAAATTTTTACTCCCTAATTATCCTCCGCTCCTTAAACAGTAGGTTTCACTAACATATTACGTCATTTTTCTCAACCATTTTCGAGATCTTTGACTTTTTTCAAAAATTTCTTAAAAAACATTGTCATATTTACACACCTGTATTTCTCTTATTTTTCAACCTGAAGAGCTGAAATTTTGAAGTGAAAATTCTGAAATGCCACAAAATATTTGGAATTTACTGAACCTAGTACAAGTTACACAGAGTGTCCGAAATAGACCTGTCAATCGTGACAAATTTAAAACCTAATAACCCTCTTATTTTAAATAGAACACTCTATATTTTATAACGTTAGTTCATGTAGTTTTTATTATTCTTTAGATTGGTATTAGCATTCCCTATACCTAAGTCCCACCGATTTGAAAACATTTAAACATTATTTGCAATAAGAAATAATTATTAGTCAGTTTATCAGGTCGCCTATAAGATGAAAAATTTAAACGTCATTTTCCGGCGTGAGTAATATATGCGACGACTTTTGAATATAACTTTTATTTACGAGGAGTATAATCGAATTATTAACAGAAGATATCGTGTGGTTACAAAGAACTTTCTTTATAAACACAGATCAACTAGTTACATGATCAAATTAGTACTAAAAAAATTTCTAAGAATGGAGTGTTTCGTCCGAAATTTCATAAGAGTAAAGCATTATTAGCGAACAAAGAGATTTGTGTGTTATCACTTCACAATAAATGTTCGAAATTTGCACCGTTTACTTCGCGGCATTTAATGGCTATTTTAATGATGGTACCCGTGGCCCGAGAAAGGTAATCTTGCTTTATTGCGTTGAAGGTCTCTAATACTCTAGCTATCATATCTTGCTTTATGGTAGGTGGTTCCTGGTAAATTTTGTTCTTAATGCCCGCCCAGATACTAACATCTAGTGGAATCAAATCTAGTGAGCGGGCCGGCCAACGATGAGGTCCACCGTTAGCTATCCATCTGTCTTCAAATGTTTCCTGGAGTAGGTCGCTTACTATCTGTGAGTTGTGTGGTGGAGCTCCATCTTGTTGATACCAAACTTCTGCCGCTTCGTGTTCATGCAAGGAGTTCAGCGCTGGTATTATTACTTGCTGCATAATGCGACAATATCCACTACCTGTGAATACTGCACGTTTAGAATTCGTTCTTACCTCTATTTTTATTGTTCCAATTATTGCTGACATGAATAAAAGGGTCATATTTTCAAATTTAATTTCAGTGAGTCTAATAAATATTTTAATTACATAATGTACTAATACGCAAATGAAATTCAGCATTGCTTAATATTATTGGTACCAACCTGTTAAGTTCTCATCATAAATGTTAAGGGCAAATATTCTATTGTATTTCACTGCCCAAAATACATTGAAACTCCAACAGTCCTGGAAATTTCGTTCTCTAGTAATGTGAGGATTTTCGTCCGACCAATGGTGACTGTTGTGACGATTGAACACACCCCTCTTTGAAAATTTTGACTCATCGCACCATATAATTTTTCTTGAGAAATTTTCATCTTCTTGGGTTTTCAAAAGATACCATTCGCAGAATTCTACACGCCGGGAAAAATCCCCAGGTTCTATATGGTGTATTAGGGTGAACGGAAAGGGTGTCCATTTCTTAATTTTTAGACTTCTGTGAATAGTTCCTCCTGAAAGATGGAAATTTTTACTGCAATCGCTGACTGACGCATGCGGATAAGCAGTGAAAAATGCCAAAATATTTATTTGTGTCTCTTCATTGTCCAATAACGGTTTATTTTTATTACCTTCTGAACGAAACTTTGCATTCTCAGAACAATTGTTCAATAGTCTTCTGATCATGTCAGGACTTGGTCTATGTCTATCTGGAAATCTCTCTGCAAACACACGACATATTCCGATAACAATTCGATTACACTCCCCGTAAATAATAATTAAATTCAAAAAGTCATCGTCTCAGTAATTGAAGTGTGCCATTATTGTGGAAAATACCTCTTTTATTAAAATATAATTGACAAACGTACTTTACAGTACAACCATTAAGTTTACTGTCGGAAGATAACGTTTAAAATTTTCATCTCCTAAGCAACCTGATAAACTGACTGATAATTATTTCTTATCGTAAATATGCCTCGAAGTGAACGTTACAACTTTCGAACATTTATTGTGAAGTGATGGCACACAAATCTCTTTGTTCCTTAATAATGCTTTACTCTTATGAAATTTTTGACGAAACACTCCATTCTTAGAAATTTTTTAGTAGTATTCTGATCATGTAACGAGTTGATCTGTGTTTATGTGGAAATCTCTTTGTAACCACACGACATTTTCTGTTAATAATTCGATTATACTCCTCGTAAATAAAAGTTATATTCAAAAGTCGTCGCATATGTTACTTAAGTCGGGAGATGACGTTTAAAATTTTCATGTCATAGGCAACCTGATAAACTGACTAATAATTATTTCTTATTACAATTAATGTTTAAATATCTTCAAATGGGTGGGACTTAGTTATAGGGAATGCTGATACTAATCGAAAGAATAATAAAAACTACATGAACTAACGTTATAAAATATAGGGTGTTCTATTTAAAATAAGAGAGTTATTAGGTTTTAAATTTGTCAGAATTCACCGGTCTATTTCGGACACCCTCTAACTTGTACTAGCTTTAGTAAATTACAAATATTTTGTGGCATTTCAGAATTTGCATTTTAAAATTTCAGCTCTTCAGGTTGAAAAATAAGAGTCATACAGGTGTGTTAATGTGTCAATCTTTTTTAAGAAATTTTTGAAAAAAGTCAAATATCTCGAAAATGGTTGACAAAAGTGACATAACATGTGAGTAAAACCTACCATAAAATTTGACGAGCCATCTAGATCCGAAATAAAAAACACCATATTCCATTTTAAATAAGAAAGTTGACGTCTACTTCCGGTATAACCGGAAGTTCCATACTAACATCAATATTTTCAGTGAACTGGAAATTTCGAGAAACACACGTGCGTGAATTTTCAGAATTCAATTGTGAGTCGTACTCCAGAAACGGCTAATGGAAGGTCTACGTGGGACATTCTGTATATGGCATCTCGATTTTTTTTGACTAAAACGATAAACCAAACCTCTCTATCTGTGGAAGAAACGCCGTATTACAATTTTTGATACCTATGTGTCAAAACCGTGAAAAGTTGCGAATAGGTAATTGAAATAACTTGGAAACGATAAATGATATCATTTTTTTCTTAAAAACATGCATTATAATTTGATTGAAAATGCAAAACTGCAATAATATCAGGAATCTTCTATTAAGAAAAAAGAACATTTCTATCACCAACATCTTCTGGGCGAGCCTGTGATTGCCAAAATAATTTTATAAGCTGCGGTTTAAAACACTATAATTAACGTATATATTTTTTTATCGTATCTTAATATCCGTGTTCCAATATTGAAAATGTATCAAAACTATGAAAAATACATGTTAAATAACATTAACAAATAAAAACTAAAACTTACACCGGATATGGGTTTTAAGGGGTCATTTGAAGAAATATTTTGAAGATTCTAAAGTCGCGGTCTCATCTAAAACGAATATTTTTAACAGAAATTCGCTAAATTATAATCTAAAAACCATTAACTCCATAACTGAAACTACTGCCAAAGCATCAGAGAAAGGGTCTATTTGAAATTAATTGTCTGCAAACATTTTAGTAAAATGAAGGACAATGGCTGTTGAAGCTTAAAATTGAGGCTTTATAAAACACACTTGTTGCGGCATTTCTTCCGCATAACGCGCATTGGTTTCAAGTTCTTTGTCTGAAAAAAACCAAATTTTACTTTTCAAATCGCGACGTTTTGAGAAGAAAAAGTATAAAATTTTAAAACTATTTTGTCTGATATTTCTTGACCCTTTCGCGCTAAGAAAACCTAATTATTTTCTGTAATGTGCAATAGATTTTGTTATCCACACAAAATATCTTGGTCTTGTGCGTTTTTTCAATCATCATTGATACCTGTTTTTTTTTAAACTAAAAAGATAATCATATGTCAGAACTTCTACCTAGCGAATTTTGTCTACGAAAATTTGCTAATAAACGTGCCAGCCTTGCGTCTTTAGTTCATCGACCTACTCTAGTTTTTATTCTACTTTTCACTGTAATTAGCAGAATATTTTTAACTACGTTTATGTCTGGTGTTTTTAGTTAATTTTTATTTAAAAAAATTCACTAATAGAGAGGTATCGATGGTGAGACTTTGCAAAAATTTTTTCAAATGAGCGCGAATTAGGACCCCTAGAACCCATATCCGGGGTCAGTTTGAATTTGTATATATATATATATATATATATATATATATATATATATATATATATATATATATATATATATATATATATATATATATATATATATATATATATATATCCGCTGATAACTCAAAAAATAATTAACCGATTTCAATGAAACTCGGCAAGTGCCTTTCTTTTATTAATGGCTTGGATGAGTTCGTTGGCCAGGAAAATCGGACGTGGTTTTCCGGGAAAATTTTGAGTTTCCTTTCAAAAAAAATTTTTTTCCGAAAATTTCGATAAAATTTGGTCTGCATATTGCTTTGGGAAAGACCTTACTATGTGCCAAAATTCAGCTTTCTAGGATTACAGAAAATTGAGCTATTCAAATTTGAAACATTTATGTTTAAATCATAGATCAAGTATGTGGTTGCTGTTGGTTAGTCAATGACAGCTGCTATTATTGTCATTGACTCATGAAATTTATTTTTAAGTTTCAGAGAAATGTCAATAATACTGAATTCACTGATTGTTAATCATTGGCAGCATTTACGATTATATGTAACCCTATTGTAATTTATCATCATTTATCACCTCTGTAGTATAATTATTTTTTTCCTTACAACTCGCATCGTTTTTAGTCAATTGTTGTTATTAATAGTCAATAGTTTCTTCCCAAAATTTGCTCTTACCAAACACACACGGCTTCCTTTGACTTCTGCTTCTGCCGCTGTTACAGTCTTTTTAGAGGTCCAGTTGTAACCACTCATGCAGCCAGTGTTGCCAGTTTAAGTATAAATAGTGTAGTACCTTTTAGTTTGTGTACACTCCATTTACTTTTTATATTTCTTCTTTGCTGCACATATTGTTCATTATGCGAACCATATTGTGTAAAAAAACAGTTACTTTTTCATATGATCAACAAGTTGAATATCGAATCAGGTATGGCTTATGGTTTATGGGAAAATTTCGCTATTTTACGTTATCTTTTTGTACAAAAATGCATAGTTCAAGGCCATTTTGGCTTATTGGAGCAAACATCCTGAAAGCCGTATATGAAATATCAAATGTCGCATGCTTAATTTTTTAGAAGCCTGATTATACGTATTCTGTAACACAAATACATTTGTAAAAGGTTAGGGACGCAGCAAGTGCGTTATGGTAATGAATTTTCATTAAAATGTTTTTAATAGCAAATATGTGTGTTTTTTTCCAGAAAACAGGCATCAAATTTGATTACCAGTATAACATATATAGTAAAAACAATGTGCCATGTTCCATCAAATTAACTTTATTGTTTGAAAACGTACAAAAATTAAAAAGTTAACTTAGAGTTTAACCGAAAAAATCCGTTTCTTGGTCAACCTTATAGGTTATAGCAAATTGAGATTTTCAAATATGAAGCATTTAATAAAAATTCGCTACCATAACGCACTTGCTGCGTCCAGAATTTTATTTTCTAGAATAACAAAGGTTTTAGTTCTGGGTGTATTTTATGTGAACGTACCATTAGCTTACCGTTATTCGCATCTTACCTCTTTTAGTATAGAGGTTACACCAAGCCATTCTGGAGGGAAGAGATGCTATTACAAATTATGTACCTATGTAGTATTAGGTGTCCCGATCCCGAAATCTAAGTTTTATCGTATATATTGTGTAAGAACAGTTCAATGTTGCGAGATACAATACGCTGCCAGATATGCCGATTGCAGTCACTAGTCACAGCCGAGCCAGTGTGCTGCAGCTGAGAGTTTGGATCAAGAATCTATACTGTTTGTTTTAGGCTAGATTCTGTTTGTTCCAGAAACTACTCAGTGGCGTTGGTATCGACGAACCTACAATACAAAGTAAATTAGTTTATGTCAAAGTAACAGGTTGAAACTTGGAACATTCGCTGTAATTTGATTTGAACCTCCATAGGGGAATAGTTTCTATAAATCAATCATAAATCAATAACGAAACTATCACTTATGGTGAGGGCAAATACGGCTTTGAAACATTCGCCATTTTTTGTGAATTTTCTTTAAAAAATTCGCTTATGAGGAAATCGCGACTTTTGAATTCAATAAAACTTTCTTCAAATGAGTATAAACAAGGCCCCCTGGAACACAAATCCGTGGTCAGTTTCAATTTTTAATTCTTTATATATATAGATATATATATATATATATATATATATATATATATATATATATATATATATATATATATATATAGGAGTGAAGGGAGGAGTGACAGCCGTTACACCTTAGCGTGCTAATATTTGTATGCTTTTAAAGGCAGTTACGACTAAAAATTGAGGGCTATATACCGTAACTTAATAAAAAGCAAAGCCAAAAACATCAAACATAGAAATTTCTGCCACAAAAACATGCAAAAAACAGGAAGAGTAACAACAATTTTTTAAAACACATGTAATTTTACCCGAACATTTACACGTTAAAAATATTCAAACCCAGTAATGAAAAAGCATAAAAAGAGTTAGAAAATGTAAAATATTTAAAAAAGCTTCGAAAAATTCACGTATAAAAATTTATACACCTAAGCCCACTCTTTCATGATAAACATCGACCATCGACATCAGTGACAACTGCAAATCAAGAACAATCATTGATCATAGACTATTGTTACTCTATTGATGAAATATAATTTATTTTGTTATTCTAAATTATAGAACCGGCCAACGTAGAGGTGCCATCAAACCTATCAAATAGTATTATATAACTACTACTACTACAAATAATATTAATAATACCTTTACTATCCATTTTGACAGCATATAAGGTACATTGGATTTGTCAGCCTTTTACAATAATTAATTTTTCACAACATTAAAATATTCATTTAACGTATAAAAACACTGGTCTGATAGAAAATCAGAAACTTGACTTTTAAACACCTTTATATATTGGATATTTTTTAAATTATTAGGAAGATGATTAAATGTTTTTACTCCAATACAGTTTGGAGAGTCTTTTATCATATTAGTTCTAGCATACGGAACATAAAAGTTACAAGCCTGTCTGGTACTAAAGGTATGAACATCACGGTTTAGTCTAAATTTATCACCATTTTTTAAAACATATATACACAACTCTAAAATATATAAACATATCACAGTTAAAAGTTTATGACTATAAAAGTAGACCCGGCATGACGTCATCTTTTATATGTTGAAAATACAGCGTATTATTCTTTTTTAAGCGATAAAGGCATCATGCAGCAAGGTAGAATTACTCCACAGACACATACCGTACCTCAGTCTAGAATCAATATGACTGTAGTATAAAGATGTTAAATGCTTTTCAGTCAAAACATTTCTTATATTTATAAATAAAAAATTATGAGATGCAAGCCTTGAAACCAACGTCGTTCAGAGCAACTTCCAGTTAATATGTTCATCGACGTGTACTTCAAGGAACTTTTAGTTATTGACAGACGTTAGATAAGTATTGTCAACACCCACACTAAGTATATCAACTTCCCTCTGACGCCATCTCTGTCTTCGACGAATTGAAATATATCAGACACCGAGAGAACCAACTCTTTAAGTTATTAAAAACATGATGACACTTATTACTCAAAGCATCATCTGTCTTTTAGGAAACGATTAGAGACGTATCATCCGCATATAGAGTAAAATGCGCATCAGGAGATACTTTATCAAGCTCATTGACGTAAAGGGTAAAAAGAATAGGGCCCAGTACTGAGCCTTGAGGCACACCAGTAGGAACAACAACACGCTCAGAATATACCCTACTTATTCGTTCTGATGTCTTGAACTTTATCTCAGTATACTGTTCTCTGCCCGTCAAGTAAGAGTCAATCCAGCCAAGCGCATTACCTCTCAAACCATAACAATGAAGCCTGTCACACAGCACCCTATGGTCAACACAATCGAAGGCTCTGCTCAGATCACAAAAAATCCCAACAGGGTACTCGCCAGCCTCCAAACAAGTGACTAAGCCCTGATAGAAGTCAATGAGAGCCGTTGTAGTGGAGTGATCCCCTCTAAAGCCATGCTGACAGGCAGACAATATACCACACGTCTGCAAAAATTGTTCCATGCGATTCAGATAGCTATATTCAAATACCTTTGAAAAAGTCGTAAATAATGTAATCAGCCGATAGTTCAAAATAGTTGTATCATTTTTTTCTATTAAAGGAAAGCCTTTAGGTCACTAGGAAATGAAAGATTTACTAAGCAGGTAGGGGGCTTTATAATATGTCTTAAAACTTTCTTAACTAAAAAAGTTTGAATTTCGTCTCGACCGCACGAAGACTTATTTTTTTTATTAACAAAATATACAACTCGTCTTCACTAAAAGGCAGTAAATACATTGTTTTGTTATTGGGTTTTGTCGGCACGTTTAAAGGAGTTAAGTCCTTAGGAATGTTTTCAATAATATTTTTAGGTGCTTCTACAGAGAACGAATTGAATAAGTTAGCGCTTTCCCTTGGATCCGTAACTAGCCTCTCTTCGTGTCGAATTACAATATTGTTATGTTCATTGACCTGCTTGCCATTTAGTTCCGAAATCAGATACTATGCGGCTTTAGTCGGATTATCAGAAGCCAAAATCCTATGTTGGCAGAAATTCCTTTTAGTGTATCTTGCAAGTTTTTTATGAGCAGCCCTTGCAGCCCTGTAAGAATCATCCACCTGAGGAGAAACACTTCTCAATAAAAAAGGTCTTTAAGTCTTGAACTAGAGGCTCTGACCTCAGAAGTATTATTACTATATATGTTACTCTACTATATATGTTACTCAAATTTTGAATATCTGATTTGGAGTTCATAGTGTCATTTTCAAGAATGTGATACATTTCCAGAAGGGAACGTTTTTTTCAAGTTGGTTTCTCTATCCAAAATTTTGACATTATCAAAATCTATGTTATGACCCAATGTTGAGACATGATGTGCCAAAGCTCATCTGTCAGGTCTAAGTCTGGAATCACTCCTATGCTGACCAATCCTCCTACCAACAGACTGTGAAGTCTGACCTACACAAGAAAGAGAACAATTTTTACAGTCCAGCTTATAGATCACATTACGTTGTTGATACACCGATATTTTGTCCTTGTTGTTAGTGAAAAACTTTTTGTTGGTCAAAACATTATATTTAGCCACTTTAATGTCTGTAAAGTCTTTGAGACATCAGCGGACTGACACACAGACTTGTGAAACTTTTCAAAATATGGGTACACGGGTTTGCATCGTTAAAAGTAAATTACGTACAAAAATTTATCTCTGTAAGTTAAAAGGCAAACAAGTTATAGGCATTTAACTAAAAAAAATAGGGGTTTCCGCAAAACGTCAAAGTCGCGATTTAAAACGTCAAAATGGGCAACATTAAGGCAAAGAAACTGAAACTAATACGGGTAATGTAAACAAAATGCCAGAAGAAGAATGCTTTACGAACCCTGAAGTTTTAGCTTCAACCGTCATTTTCCTTCATTTTACTAAAGTGTTTCCAGAAAATTCATTTCAAATATACCCTTTCTCTGATGCTTTGGCAATAGTTTTAGCTATAGTTTATCTTTTAATGGTATATAATTTTTGGAGAACTTTCGTAAAAAATCAGTAAAGCTCAATCTATCCGTTATTATACGAGAAAAATTGTATACATTAATTATAGTGTGTCTTGAGGTACATCTTAAAAAATTATTTCTACAATCACCAGGTGGCCCATAAGTTGTTGGTGATACAAATTTTCTTGTTTTTAGTCGAACACGCCCTATGTTATTGCATTTTTGCATTTTCCATCGAAATATAATGCATGTTTGTAAGAAAAGAAATTCGGGACGCAGCAAGCGCGTTATGGTAGCGAATGTTGATTAAGTGCTTCAAATTTAAATAGCTCAATTTTTTATTATCCTGTAAGGTTCGTTTGCACAGAAATCAGTCTTTTCGGGAACATTTTCTAACAATAAGGTTATTTTGATGAAACATGGCACATTGTTTCTACTACATATTATATATATATATATATATATATATATATATATATATATATATATATATATATATATATATATATATATATATATATATATATATATATATATATATATATATATATATATATATATATATATATTCATTAACATATACATTTTGGCGTGACGATTTCACAATTTAAATGACAAAAATGCTTTGTTAAGACTTGTAGAGACAATTGTTTTAAAATATGCGAAAAATTAATTTTTACATTTTCTTGATACTCGAGTATATTAAAATTTAATTGTTTGGCACAGAAAGAACCGCCGCGCTTTTACTTTGTGAAGTGATCCTTTTACGGATTCCTAAGATAAATCTGCAGTAAAAAGTTTAAAGTTTTCATTCTGGAACACCGTAAAGACTGTTATTTCTCAAAGTAAATTAGTTTTAATTGTGCCAGTCTCAAATTTTGGTAATTATTTGTGATTTTCTCTGCCATGCTCTGAATTAATTAAAGTTAGAACGACTCCATCCAAATGCCGGTAATATTCTCAACCACCCAAGCAGATCCAGTTACTACGTTGAGTTTTTTAGTGCTACCTTCATTAATTATTTCTTCTTTATTTGAGACCGATGTTCCGTGAGAGACAGTGTTTTACTTTCTGTTCATATTTGATCAATTACATGCTTCATACATGAAATTTGAGGAAGATTTGCTACAAAATATTATGTTACTCTATGATAAAATAATAAACTGGCTACTGTAAATTATAAAATATATAACCTGGCCTAATGAGCCGGAATCTTGTTATACGCGAATTAACAAGGTTGCTTTTTTTAAAAATTTATGTGTGTTAACTCCTCCTCCCATTAGAGGACGGAACCCTTGTGTTTCAGCATTCTTAAAGGATTTTCCGCTTCTGCTTTGTTTCTTTCATTCTGCAGGGCACATCTTCTTTTGACAAAAACTGTAACAAATATTGTTGCTAAAAGGATTAACATAATGTACCGCAAGATTGTCCAGATACTTGTATGTACAACGTGAGTGTGATTTTGTTGGGATTTCTACTTTTGATGGACTGCAGCTGAACCTTGATGTTGCTTGTGTCGTGCAGAGGGACATTTTCCATCGCTGTCAATTCTTCTATGTTCATCTTGCTTTCTGGAACTTTTTTCAACTTTGGTAAGGGAAACAATTGTTGTGTCTCAACTGATTTCGTATAAACACGAAAAGAGCATCGTCCTCTGAAGCCTACAAACATCTCGTCTATTGTAAGGGACTCACTAGGAATATAACAATTTTGACAATTCAGTATGAATGTCTTAAAAAATTCTCGGGTCTCTGGTAGAAATACTATGAAACCGCACTGCAACTAACAAAAACATGAACCTCTTTAGCGACATGGTACCTTGGAATATGTCTCGACCGGTGCCATCTGAAGCAAATAAATCTTCGATGTCTTCATGGTTGGATTTGAAAACCGACGTCAAATAGTGCAATCCAAAAAAATGCATTCATCTCAACTGAATCTGTGAAATTCACAAAGAAGGCTGTTTTTCCATATCTACTGGACAAATCAGTATTTTCTTCATTTGTGCAGTCGAGAATTGTGCTAATCATTTCGTCAGTTATCACAAGAGTCCAGTAGTTGACAGGGTTCTTATCGTGTAAGTTTTTTGCCACTGCTTTCAGTCCAGGTAAATGCGTAATAATATTATGGCGTCTGGTCCGACCAGGTGTGGGAGCTCGTTTTGACCATTTATACCTGTTCTTTCCATAAACATAGCATGCAGATAATAATGGCAAATCCGAAGAACTAGCTGAACCATCACGAAATCGCCAACAGGAACTTGTTCATCTTGATCGACATCGTCTTCTATGGTATATTCTTCATCAGAATCGTGATCACTTTTGATAATAGGCGAGTCACTAATATCGCCATCATCTTTATTGCCCAAGAACAACTCACGTACTTCATCACCCGTATATTTCTTGCCGCCAATAACGAGAAAATCCATAGTGAAATAAATTCAAAATGCACACGTAACTGGTATCCTTGGGTCAAATCTGACCCGAACGGGTACAAATCGGCACTCTCGGTGCTTAAATTGAACTGGCGCTTGAGGTGTCCAATTGTATGCATACTGTATGAGAAGTCAAGGAACTAGAAATTTCTATAGCGTTCTTGCTTTTCATCGGAAAGCCCTGACCAAATTTACTGAAAGGATCAGGAATTGTAAAGAACTCAGATGATTCGATTTGAAATGTATCTATGTGAATTAATTTTAGAGGTTTTGAAGGAGTTGGAGTGTATTCTAAAGGTATTTTAATTAGATGTCTGTTGTATTTTGCTTGTTTACTTGTCTCAGAGTCTGAAATGAATTCTAATTTTTTTTCTTTTAAACTAGGATGACAATATTTCTGTTTCATCCCTAAATACATTTTATCTGGACACTTATGGTTAGTTTTCCCGTGATGATATGTTATTGTAAGAACCTTTAATTCATTTTCACTGTTAATTTCTTCCAAAATTTTATCACATCTATAAAATTTCGGCGCATGCGCATTATTAAAGTGTTAATTGATAACCGAACTAACTAATTCATAATGTCTCTCATTAGTAAATAAGCAATAGTATTTGTTTTGAGGTAAACAGTTTTTAGCCCCTCCTTGCAAACACTCTATTACCTTTGGGTTCAAAGAGAACGCAGTTTCGTCGCAATAAATTTTTTTTGAGGATCGTTGAAAACATTGAGTAAGTTATTCTCTTTCATGCATGATCTAACTTCTGCAGACCAGCTCCTCAATTTCCGATGCGCGGCTCGTCTTGCCGTTAAGTTTTGAGCACTCATTTCGACTATAAGAGGATGGCGTTTTAAGAACGCTTCGTACCAATGACGACCAGGTCTTCCATTCGGGAATGTATCTTGCTTTCTTAATTGCTTTGACAATAGTCTATCTAACATTTCCTCGTCATTTAATAAAATGCAAGGGGGTCCCATTTTTCTTCCAATGGGTGTTTTTCCTTTTACTTTATCTAATAATCTCATTCTTGGCACTTTGAAACATTTTGCGGTAGAGTTTATTTCAACAACACACCACGAGGGCTTACAGCCTAAATACTATCGTACCGTGGGTGTCGACAAGGAGGAAAGAGGCAACTTGTTAATTCTGGTGTCGGCTAGGAATTCCACAACTTGGAAGTCCTCGGGACAAAAGAGCAGGCTTAACAAGATGTTCTATGTCTGGTGACCTGGACAGTAAAAGGGTGCATTCGCTCTATTCTCCTGGTAGATTTGTTGGGGACAGCAGGTGGAGGAACTATGGCAGAAAGCTATAAAAGAGAGAGAGAGGACACCAACGGCACGTCGGTGGGCAAGGGATGACAGCCTTTGGGTGAGGGTACGGTCACCGATGAGACGTATAGCTCTCTTCTGAATGGTGTCCAGGATAGCGAGTGTAGAATCGGCAGCAGCACCCCAGATGTGGGAGCAGTATTCGAGGTTTGGTCTTATTTGTGAAATGTATAAAGTATAGAGATTAGCTGGTGAAAAGTATTTGCGAGCCCGGAAGAGGAAACATAATTTCTTAGCAGCCGCTTCTGCAATTGATGTGACATGTTGGTGCCAATTGAGATTTCGATCCACAGAGATGCCAACAAGTCAAAAGGACTCATTACGTTGAATAACTTAGTTGTTTGTTGTGATGGGTCTAGGGCTGGTGTATCTCTTATGAGAAAGAAAGCAAGACTGTGATTTGGTGGGGTTGAATTGTACAATATTTCTACTTCCATTTCGACATTCCATTTTCTACAGCCAAAATGGCTCCCCGCATATCTTCTTCAGAATATTTGAATCGTTTTCAATCCATTTTCATCGGTAAACTGAAAAAATTGTTTTCGTCAGTTACTTGTCCCTATAATCGTCATAGCACTTTAATGCTGTCTCTCACATAAACTACACACAAAACAGTATGACGAATACAGCTCCTCATAAACTTTAAAATTTGATGAAACAAGATTATGTAGTAGTTAACTTATTGTGGTTATGATAAGAAATTCAATTCGGTTTTTCAGCTCAAATGCATTTGTCCCAGAAGCCCTCAGTGGCAACGAATACTGGGACAAATTATGATGCCGTTTTTATGTACCAGTGTGCGTCATAGTCGAAATATATTCTTTTTTAACGTTTAGCCTCAAACTTTTATAAGCAATAGCCTTCTCAACTTCCCAGTATCACAATCAATTCATAACAACTCAACTTTATGCTATCTGTGAATGTATATAGTGCAAGTTCAAAAATACTATTTTAGATAATAACTTACCTTAACAAATTCAATAAAAAATCACGTGAAATGTGAAATCGTTACTCACACTGCGACCGCTGTCTCACAGCTTAACCAACGACAGTACTCCCACTATTTTGCTGACTAGTTTCGTTGAAATGAAATGTTCTGATGCAGTTTATTATTTCTAATTCATTATTTTTACGCTAGATGTCACCACATGCTTAGTAATTGGCATAATTATTCAATTGTGACGAACACTTAATCATTGAGGAATACTGGTTCTTTTACCTTAGTACTCGAAATTTTCTCTACATTCAGATATTGATCATTTCCACCCGCAGGGAATCTCTTCACCTGACGACGCTGCTCTTCCATTTATAACGTCGAGTCCTTTGTCGCAATCCAAAATTTTTACAGGGAGAAATACAGAGGCGCGCAGTAAATGAACTGCTCATCCAAAGAACAGGGGAGTCGTTGCAGCTGTAAGGTTCTTTTCTGTTCCTTAGAAACTGGTATATTAGAGGTTAAATATTTATTTGGATGTCTCAACTACATAAAAAATACAAAAGACGTTGAAAACCCATTGGACCTAATATTCTGATATGTTCAAATGAATTAATTAATTAATTAATTGTATTAATTTCGACTTTAGGAAATTCGTCTACGTCGTTATTTGCATTTTAAAGAATTAAAATATCTGTATTTGAAATGATGGGTTTAGTGTGTGTGTGTGTGTGTGTGTGTGTGACGTCAGATTACACTGGCTGTGGTAGATGGTTTTAGTTTCCCATATATTTGCAGATTTTATTGTATCCCTCTTGAAAATGTCTAGTCGAGGTTGGAGGTGTGTTACCAAAAGACTATATAGCGAATTTTCATACATTTTTATGAAGGATGTTCGCTCTACAATATATATATATATATATATATATATATATATATATATATATATATATATATATATATATATATATATATATATATATATCAGTTGTAGAAAATTCTCAAAGAATTGGTAGAGCAATTAAAATGGTATGACAGCTTAAAAAGTCGATCGTAACAATTTCCATTGCAGGTCTTTTAAGAGTACAAGTTAATAAGTGTTTGTACGGTGCGTCTTGTACTAAGCTCCAGTGTTCTTTCCTTTTATTTTCCATGTATTGCTATCACGATATAGTCTTCGGCTCTAACTAGTTAATAACTTTCACCTTCCTGGCCACCTTTCTTCGCTCGTTGATCAGCTTCTTCGTTGCCTCTGATGCCTGCATGACCTTTAATCCAGACAAATGCATATCTTTTTCCATTTCTTTCAAAATTAAATAACTGTGTTTTAATTTCGCAGATGACTGGATTGGCAAATATACTTTTCGGGTTGCTGAGTATTGTTATGAATGCTAAGGAGTCTGTAAGGATCAAATATGCATCGAATGGATCTGTCATGGCTATGTCGAGGGCCTTTATTACTGCTGTTATTTCGGCTGTATAAATGGAAAATGTCTTATTAAGTTTAAATAGCTATTTGTTTTTGTTGTAGTCACAATATACCCCAGCCCCGGTACGCTCTTCTGTTTTGGAACCATCTGTAGAGGTTAAAGCGGCTCTTGGATGTTTGTTTCGTATATCTTGATAATAGGACATTATTTCTGTATTCAAAATCTGGTGTTTAGGTAATATTGTTAATGGTGTATTTTCTATTACTTGGTTATTACAATACACAATATTGTATATTTCATTTCTGCAAAGTTTTATGTCGAAGTTTAAATCTGCTACATTTTTATAAACATTGGTATTATATCTTTGTTAGTTAGTTACTTGTGGGTTCGGGGACTAACTAAAAGAATAGGCCCAAGGTAACTCCTGCCTGTCGTAAAAAGCGACTAATCGGAATAAAACACTGGTGGTGATCTTGTCCAGGTAGGCCTGGAGGGAGGCATATATCTCTGGGGACTGATGTGCACCCGGATTTTGAGACCTCCACTCTGGGCTTAGAAATGGACAATTGACCTTGCATAGTTGTTACTCGGGAGCGGGGTTCCAGATGATAACGCCTTGGGTTTAGTGCTGGCGGGTGTCGTGTGTCCAGATGACGCAGAGGTGGTTGAGATCTCTGGTGAGTGGTAAACACCCGGAGCTTCAGGCCTCCACTGTGTGTTTCTAAACGGACGGACGGCTTCGCTTGGGTGATGCTCGGGAGCGGGACTCGATGGGATGTCGCCTTAAGTCGAGTGCGTGGGTGTCGAGTCTGGACGAACCCGGAGGAGGACTGAGATCTTTAGAGGTGGATTACAACTAGAGATTTAGGTCTCTTCTGTGAGCTTCGAAACGGACAAACGACCTCACTTGGATGCTGCTCGGATGCAGGACTTCATGATACTGCCTCGAATCAAACAGTGACGGATGTCTGGTCCAGACGAACACGGAGTGAGGTTATCTCTCTTTGAGCTTTGATAGGGCAAGCGACTTCGCTCAGATGGCAGTTCATCTGTCAAACAAAGTTTCACCTAATAAATATCGTCTCCTGCAATAAGTTTGATTTGTTGGGTGAAATTTTACCGGACACTGGCGGGTACTGGATCTAGGCGAACCCGAAGGGGGGCAGATCTCTAGTGGCGAATTGCACCTGGAGGCTTGGGCATCTCTGTGAGCTTCGAAACGGGCTAAAGACCGCGCTTGGATGCTGCTCGAGGACGGGACTTCATGATACCGTTTCGAGTCGACGAAGCACTGGCGGGGGTCTGGTACAGGTGAGCTTGGAGGGAGGCGGATATCTCTGGGGAGTGATATGCACCCGGATTTTGACGCCTCCACTGTGGGCTTAGAGATGGACAATTGGTCTCGCTTGGTTGGTACTCGGGAACGAGCTTCTAGATGATACCGCCCTGGGTTGAGCGCCGGCGGGTGTCGCGTGTCCAGACGACCCAGAGGAGGGTGTGATCTCTGATGAGTGGTATACACCCGTAGTTTGGGCCCCCCACTGTGTGCTACGAAACTGACGGACGGCCTCACTTGGGTGATGCTCGGGAGCGGGATTAGGTGGGATGTGGCCTTGAGTCTAACACTGTTGAGTGTCGGGTTTAGATGAGCCTTGGGGGAGCTGAGTTCTTTAGTGGTGGATTACAACTGGAGATTGGATGCTGCTCGAGAGCGGGACTTAATGATACCGCCTCGAGGCAAACACTGACTGATGTCGGGTCCAGACGAACTCGGAGAGAGGTTATCTCTCTTTGAGCTTAGAAACGGGCAAGCGACTTTACTCAGATGGCCGTACACCTGCCAAACAAACTTTCACCCTCAAGAAAAGAGCGACTCCCGCAGGGAGCTGGATTTGATGGGTGAAATTTAAATAATTAGACGTGAGCCACAATAGACCTAAGGTCGCGGTGGAGGGACTGGAATAGCCCATTCACAGTAAATCTAATCTAATCTAATCTATATCTCTGACCAACCGTTGTGTGGCGGATAACACTGTTCACAGGCACGTCTTCACAGTACATAATGAAGAATGAACAAATCATTTTGGCTCTAACTGGACAATGCTCAAAAAAATTTTCTGAGAGAAGTTACCAAATTTAAGCACAAGTGGCAACAAATTAACAATTTTGTGTAATACAACGGGAAATCACCGCCTTTCATGTTTTCCCAAAGCAGCCGCCATGGTAGACGTGTTTTTGTCTGAACCACGGTAATTATGGTTGTGGAGACGACGCGACAACGCCTTTAGACTGTGATGTTGATAATTTCACATATTTGCTGGATCCAGCAATGTTTATTTTTTAATTACACACGTAAAACAGAATAAGCACATTTCTCGATGAACCGGTTAAACACACAAAAGAAACACTTTACACAATTTTAGCGGAATTTTATGGAGTGAAACTGTTCCCATTAGAGATACATACTTCCGAAAACTGCTAATAGAGTCAGCCTTATGTAAATACTTACCGAAAATACCAAAGACACCACATTGTTTAACTGAAAGAGGCGCTCACAGTTTTCATTATTAAAATTTATGTAAAGTACACAATAAAATTTAGAGCGGAAATAGACATTACAGTAGCAGTAGAAAAGACTTGGTGCAGCTTTAAAAGTGTTTAATATCTATCCCCATGTACATCCCAAGATTAAATGTATATCTTGATTGTTGCTAAATGGCTCCAAGTATCAGGCAATCTCAAGTACAATAAGCACATTCCAAGGCAGTTAAGTCTCCCTCTATTGTTCAGCCCGTTCAAGATGGCTCTACTAGCACACCAGCGTCTGATGTATGATTTTTAGATCTTCTCAAAGCTATAATCATTGGTTTTTACTGCTTTGTTTAAAAATCAATTCAGGAATTTTTAAACCTGTGGAAGGCATCTATCTACTGGGCGTAAATACAAGTTTATTATTCAATAATAAAAACAAATTGGAACAAAAGTTGCAGGTACTAACGTTAGCCACAAAATAAAATTATTTTTGCATTTACAGGGTGTTTCATAAGTTAGATACAACCCAAACTTCACTTTTTTAATACGTACACCCTGTATATTGTTGCATTTTTGAATTCCTCTTGTTTTGTCGATTTATCCAGTATATAGTTGTTGGGGTATATACAGAGTTGTTCAAAAGTTATGGCCACTTTTCTAAAATATCAGAGGCACATTTGACGATCTCTATCTCCATTAATATGTTAGTGTTCGACCCTCTAGCCTGACAAAAATCTGAAAAAGTGTTCTTCTTACAACTTCAATCAACACAGAAAGAATTCCTTGAAAAAATTATACAGGGTGAGTAAAAACACTAGAGTCGAGTTTTCTCTAGAAAATCAAATGGAACAGCCTGTATATTATAATTAATTTCGATACATCAACAAATGTTCTTTCAGTTTCATGAAGTATTTCTTATACCTACAACCAGCATTTACTGAGGTATTGGGCGTTTTTTTTTTTGTTAAGAAAAAAGGGCCATGTATGTCAATCCAAGAGCCACCATATTTCGTGAACGGTAGACAAATCATGTTTGGCACAACATATATGGGATAATAATCACCACATTGACAAGGAAAATTTGAAACTTATCAAAAATATTAGACATCAAACTATGCTTGACGCTTATGAAAACGTATATATATATATATATATATATATATATATATATATATATATATATATATATATATATATATATATATATATATATATCAAGATCGATTAAGAACAAAACGTCATTGAATCGTGCTGGTCCTTTGATTTCAAGCCCTATATTCTCACTCTGCATTTGGCCAGCTAAACACTCCTAACCTGTCGGGCAGAATAATAAAGTACTACATACAGACTTGGAGACTACTTCTCTGGCTTCAGTGTTGGTTTTTGTAGGTGAAGGACCTAGCTAGCGCGTGAGCTAACTGGAGCAAGTGGTCCTTCGAATTCTGGATGTTCTAGGATATTCTTCAATGCTTCTGTGACTATAGTTTCGCTGCTTGACAGCATTCTCAGACAGATTAAAATTGAATTAGTACAAAATCATGACAACTACAAACAAAGATCTGTTGCTATGTTATGATATGATGTTTTGATCAAACGTATATTTTTTTTTATCAAATTGAAAATAAAATGAAAACAACGAAAATATCGACATACATCAACTCATTATTTTATTATAACTTTCTTGAAATAATAGTTAAATTTATTTTCTTTGACTTATTTAATTAGAAAGAAGAATAATCAAGAAAGGGGAATTCATTACATCAGTTTGCTCGTTTAAAAGAAGGTAGTTATTGTCGTCTGTGTTCTTTTTGACTTCTAAAGCTTAAAAAAAGTCTAGTTTACGTTTGTCATTATAAAAATGTAGTGGTTGTATGCGGTTATTTACTGTAGGTCTATGTTCGGTATCAATAATATGTTTTGCAAATGTAGATTTGTCAGCGTGATTATTTCTAAATGGGCAACAACAATCAATGAAATAAAGTATTGTCAATAACTCGACCGGTCTACACAGATACTAGGCTCTACCTTGAGTTCTAGACTTAAAAATCCCGTTTCGTTTTCTTAGCATCTAAAAAATCAATATAAATACTTGTTTTTATGTAGAATAAGGAATCAATATAAATACTTGCTTTTATGTAGAATTTTAGTTGGATTCTTCATCCTCTGCTAAAGCTAACATTGTGTGTGAAACAGTCGTTTTTGCTTTAAAAAAGATGCGCGGAAATTATTGGTTTGTTCGCCCAGATGTGCTTGTCGGCGCTCATCACGGGCTCCAATGTTCACATAGTGAAATTATAGATCAAGAAAGAACGTGAACTTCCTTAAACAAAGCGGCACCTATCAGTTTTAGCCCATTATCCTTTAAATTAGATAAATTTGTCAACTAGAAGATTAAAGTAGTTAGTCGACCTCGTCCGTACAATATAGACAATCGCTGTGTCTCCAACTACAATTTTTGAGCAAAAGAGTTCAAAGAGATATAAACTGAGTGTTAGAAACTAACTGAGGAATCTAGAAAATTTCAATCATAAATAACTTCAATATCTTAAATGGAACACCCCGTATTTTATAGCATTATTTAATTCATCTTTTTCTTGCCTTTCGATTTGTATCAGCATTCCCTATACCGAAGGTTGGTAGTTTTCAAGATATGCACTCCTTTGTTCATTCGGTAATGCAAAGTAAATTTCTTAAGTGAGGTAGAAACAAGCAGGCCAAAAAATCAACAAGCTTACAGGTAATCTGTCAAATAATGTGACAAGTTAATTAATAAAATTATTTCCAACCAAAAAAACTTTAATCAAAAAAATAAAACAATAAATAACCTTTAAAATATAAAAAGTTCGGGACGCAGCGTTATGGTAGTGAATTTTGATTAAATGTTTCAAATTTGGTTAACTCAATTTTCCATTAACTTAGAAAATTTAATTTTGGTATGTAGTAAGGTCTTTCCTAAGGCAACAGATCTACCAAATTTCATTACAATAACTCTGTAATTTTCGGAGAAAAAATTTTTTTTGAAAGAAAATTCAAAATTTGAATAACTCAATTTTCTATAAACTTAGAAAGTTCAGTTTTGGTACGTTATAAGGTATCTCGAAAAGCGCTAAACCATTACATTTCATTAAAACAGCTTTGTAGTTTCCGGAGAAAATTTTTTTTTTCAAAAGAAAACTCAGAATTTTCCCGGAAAACCCTGTCTGAAATTCAGTAAAAATAATTAAATAATTTTATTATGTATCACTAGTTTTAAGAAACCGAAAACCAAGAACGAAAATTGACAGAGAAAGCTACAAACTATTTTCAAAAGTACTGCCATTCACTTCTTCTTGTTAACCCTTTTTAAGACTTCCTTATTTGTAGCTTTCTCGATTAATTCAGGTTTCAAGGAATTAAAGGCCAGCAGCACTCTAGCTTGCATATCTTCCTTAGTGGTTGCTGGAAATGCAAATACTTTATCTTTAATGTACCCTCATATGCTAAAATCAAGCTTCTGTCAAATCAGGCGAGCGAGGAGGCCAAAGATGAAGACCATTGTTAGCAATCCACCTATCCTCAAATGTTTGATACAAAAATCGCAGCCTGATTGAAATTATGTTGTGGCGCGCCATCTTGTTGGTACCAACAATCTTCTTCGTTTATTTTCTCTAATACGGGCAAAATCACTTATCGTAGAATATCACAATAGCCACCCCCAGTTAAATTTTCGTCGTAAAATTTTAACCCAATAATTCTATGGTTTTTAATAGACCAAAACACATTGAACGCCCATCGATCTTGAAAGTCAACCTCCCTTGTGACTCGCGGATTCTCGTCAGACCAGTAATCGCTGTTATGACGATTAAATAATGTATGTTTTGAAAACTTTGGTTCATCACACCAGATTATTTTCTTTTAAAAGTTATTGTCTCTCGCGTCTTCAAAAGAAACTATTCACAAAATTGTACTCTGCTGATGAGATCGGTTGGTTTTAAGTTTTGGATTAAATGATATGAAAAGGTTTCCACTTATGTTTTTTTAAAACTCGGTGAACACTCCTGGTGGAAAAATTTAACTCTTCTACAGTCTCTTAACTAAGCATTCGGATGGGCCGCGAAAGCTAAAACGTTTATCTGGATTTCTTCATCATCAGTGACAGGCTTCAGTTTTTGAACTGTCGGTCTAAATGACCCAAATTGAGCACAGTTCTTCAATACTCTTTTTAGCATATCACGAGTTCGTCTTGGTCTATCTGGATATCTTTCCGCAAACACACGACACGTTCTGTCAACTACCCGTTGAAACTCCCCATAAATAAACACTAAATTTAAAAAATCGTTATTTGTGTAGCCCAAATAAGGCATGATTTTGCAAATACTTCTCTAAACTTGTTAATAATGTAAATAAAATTTAAACTAGTTAAGAAAATATAACAACAATTTTGACAAGTAAGTCATTTACTTGTAAGTTTTGTTTAGGGTTGCTTTCGTCATGGCCTGCTTTTTAAGAAGGCGACCACAATTAAAGAAATTTAAACAAATGACGAATGAAAACTATTAACTTTAGGTATAGGGAATGCTAATACGTATCGAAAGGCGATAAAAAGATGAATTAAATAATGCTATAAAATACAGGGTGTCCCATTTAAAATATTGAAGTTATTTATGGTTGAAGTTTTCTAGATTGCTCGCTTACTTTCCAACACTCAGTATAATTTTTTTTAACTTTTTTGTTCAAAACAAACTGTCAGCCATAAGATATCACCAGAAACAAGTTTCAGTCCTCTAGCTTAAACATTAGCGAAGATATGGCTGTGCATACATGATTTTCCAACAAAAATTCAGAAAAATCAAGATATATCTGAAACGGTCGCTTCTAGGGGTATGGTATGTTTGTAATATATCACTCAAAATTTGATGCAGGATCCAAAAATGATAAAAAAATTACATGTTCTATTTAAAATAAGCAAATTAATGGCGACTTCCGGTATAACCGAAAGTGTCATGGCGTCACCAATATTTTAGATGTTTTTGTCATCATCTAAAACCTTGATGTGTAAATTTTCAGATTTTAAATACGGCTATTTCTCCATTTAGGGCTGCCCTAAGGTGTTCGCACTCCCCCCTTATATATACATAAAAATTAAAACTAAATTGGGTTCTAGGTGTCCTAGTTTGTGCTCATTTAACAATTTTTTTCTATATAAATTCGCTTAAATAAGATAATATTAGCCTACAAAGTATATTCATAAACATGTAATTAGCTGCAAAAATTCTTATTTAGTCATTTAAAATGTAAATGGCGTCTTTGCTCGCAACAACTTTTTACCGTTACTTCACACTCAAAATTACCACCTTGCTCTCAAGAACCTGAAACTTTCCATTCAGGTTCACTGGCTTTCTGAAGAAGTAGAAGTGGCAAATGTATACGAAAAATATTGAAACTCTGGAACCTGTAATGAAATTATGCTGATTCGCAGAACTCTGGTATTACCAAAACTTTCTCTATCGCTTGCTTTCAAACTTTGCGAACTTACAAACTATTTTTTGCGGATTTCTTTCACGAAGTCATTTATTATTAGCTTGTCTTTTCTAGTTGTGAAACTGATACAGCAAACAAGTAGAACCTTTTTGATAAATTTTCTTTAATATCAATTTTAAGTGGCAACTTGCAATTGGAGTTTGAAAAGAGTTATTTTCTGATTATTTCAGTAAGTATATTTAGATTCATGCAGTATTTGATTAGCTTTATTTGATGTTTTAAATTTTATATTATGTAAATAGGTTATTCTCAGAAAAGTTTTATTAATACGTTATATTTATTCATATCACAGCCTTAATTTTTTTAGGTAGTTTAATTTCAGAACATTTTGACAATGTATAGTGTAGCAACTGGGTTGATATTTTTAATGCAGCCAAACTTCAGACTTACAAAGTTGATTAAAAAGAAAACGAGTACTCAAAAATTAAAATGGAAATAGTAAACATCAAAACAGAACTAGAGTATAAAATTAAAGGCTTTACTTTTAGGCAGTTTCTATTTAAATACGCTACGCGTTTCGGCTCCCACAACCCATCTTCAGGGGCTCAATGCTGTTTATATCAGAAAAATTATACTAGGTATATGAAAAATTGTCAAAGTTTGAATTCCATCTATTGTCTACAGTTTTCCCGAGAAAGGTGATAGTGAAGGACAAAATATCAGCATCTCCAGACCTAAAGTAGCAAAAGGATGAATATAAAACGACGCTTCGTTTAAAAGTAACAAAATGGAGTCCGTGCACTAGGGTAGTGTACACAGATGTGAATCATAACTTCCACATAGCTGTGATAATTTATTCTCTTCAGAAAGACATTCTAATGGCATGAATTTAGGGTCCATGATTTGACCACAAAAAATATTTGTATTCCTATACCCATAAACTTTGGAAGCGTTTTGTTACGAGTTTTATTGCAAAAATGGCAATTTTCACCAAATCACCCCTTATTTATCTCCTACCCCGTAAGCGATCTTACCCAAACACAATTCGAAGCGTTCTTGTTCCAGGGAACTGGAGACAAAATTTCAAGATGATATCTCAATTCGTTCGAAAGTTATTGCGCCAATTAACAGACAGACATACAAGCCGACATACCGGCCGACGACCGACAGACAGAAAAATTTTCGTTCCAGGATCAAGTTTTCTATATGCTTTGAGACCTTTTACGTCGTCCTAGCAAAAAAAATTACGAATTTTTTTTTTCAACAATATTCTACCCCCACACATACAACCCCTAAATTAAATTCAGCACAGAATACCAGAGGTTTGATGAAATTAAAAGTTTTGTAATAAATTAACCCTAAAATGTTATATGAATCGAGTTTTACCGAAAAAATTTCAATTTTCGTCAAATCCCCCCTACCCCCTGAAGCGATTTTACTCAACAACAAATCAAACCGTTCATTTGTCGATTGCTAACTCTATAACAAATTTGAAGATGATATCTCAATTTGTTCTAAAGTTATCGTGGTTACAAACAGACAGACATACACACCAACAGACAAAAAAAATCGTTTCCAACTCATGTTTTCTATATGTTTTGACACTATATACGACGTTTAGGCGAAAAAAATAATTAAGTTTTGGTCGCGATGACCTAGTTCCGAATCTTTCACACGTTGTGACGTGGAAGTAGAACTAAACAAAATCATAAAAAAATGCCAAAAAATGAAGGTTTTGCAATTTTTGCAAATATTCAGGCATTTTCCGCGATCGGAAGTTTGGTTTGAAAACAGTGATTTTTTTGCAGGCTATTCGATACTAGTACTCGCGTTTTAACACTGGCGCTAAAAATACAAACCTCAAATAAACAATAAATAAGAAAAACTGTGAAATTCATAATTTTTTTTTTAAACTTTCGGCGTCTTGCGCGATCGGAAGATATTGTCCGATTTTGATAATGTTTTAGTATATATATATATATATATATATATATATATATATATATATATATATATATATATATATATATATATATATATGTGTGTGTGGATGTATGTATCATACCGATAACTCAAAAAATAATGGGCCGATGTTGATCAAATTTGGAGGGTACCTTCCTTTTGCAAAGTTCTTCCCGAAAAATTTTACGTTTTATTTCGGAACATTTCTATATCTCCGGATATAACAAAGTTAGGGCAACCAAAATTGGGACGAGAGTTTATATTACGAAAGAGTAAACTATGTATCAAAATCAAAAGTTTTGTCAGGCGTGCCACAGGATTCTCCCTTGGGACCTTTGCTATTTAATATCTTCATTAATGATATTCATGAGTGTTTCTCTCATTGTAAATTATTCTACTTATTGTTTGCTGACGATCTAAAATTATTTTCCAGAATCACGGGTCCCTCAGACTTTTTTAGGATTCAGTATGACATTGACAACTTAATAAGCTGGTGTCTTAACAATGGGATGGAACTCGATCCATCTAAATGCCAATCGTTTTCTTTTTATAGAGGTAGGAACAGATTTGAACATACCTATTACATCAAGGGCGTACCATTGAAGTCTGTTAAATTCGTTAGAGATTTGGGTGTTGCATTTGATTCATCTTTTTCATTTATCCCTCATGTTTCTAATGTGATTTCTAAGTCTCTGAGTTGCTTGGCTTTATTAAAAGATGTACCTCTGATTTCACCAACATCAGATCTGTTAAAATTCTTTATTTTGCTCTTGTACGTCTTAAATACGCCTCTTCTGTATGGTCTCCCTACTATACATGTCATTCTGTCAATCTTGGACAGGTGCAGTGCAAGTTTGTAAGGTATGTTGCTTTCAAAAGCCACCATCATTATAGTAGTTTCGATGATTTACTAACGTATTTTAATATCCTGCCTCTTGATGTTCAACAACAAAGAGATTTAAAACTTTTTTATAACATAATTAACTTCGAGGTATCATGTCCTGACTTACTTTCTATGATCAACGTTTTTGTTTCACCAAGATTAACTCGTTCAAAGAGTTCATTTCTTGTGGCTTTTCAGCGTACTAACTACAGTCATATCTCTTATTTATTTAGATGCTTAGTGTTGGCCAACAAATTGTCTGATGAACTTGACTTTTTCACAAGAAAATGAGTTTTCTTAAAACAGCTGTCACTTTGTAAGTTAAGTGTCTAACATGTAACCATTTTGTATGCTTTTATTAACTGGTTTTATTGTATATATATTTTTTCTTTTTGTACTTATCTAAAATGGGCTGCTGGCCCGTAAATAAATAAATAAATAAAAATTTAGATCTTTAAATTTAAAGACAAAAAAGTTGTAGGCAATTAAAAATAAATGGGGTTTTTCTCTGAAAACGTCAAATTCGCGATTCGAAACATCGAAATTGGCAACATTTAGTCAAAGAACCTGAAACAAATACGCATTATGTGGAAAAAATTTCGCAATAAGAGTGTTTTACAAATCCTTAGGTTTCAGCTTCAACCGTCATTGTCCTTCATTTTACTAAAATATTTATCGCTCTTGAAGAGACCGCCACTTTAAATTTTTAAAATATATCTCCAAATGAGTGCGAACTAGGTCCCCTGAAACCCATATCCAGGGTTAGTTTCAGTTTTTGTCTGTTTTCATATATACAGGATGACGCATCTCTACGGTAAAGCTCAATATATCCATTATTATACAAGATACGTGAAAAATTGTATACGTTGCTTATAGGGTATCTTAAATTGCATCTTATAAGTGCATTTTTACAATCACAGCCCATCATGGCCCATAAGTCGTTAGTGATACAAATTTCTTTATATCGATCACGCCTTATATTATTGCATTTTCCATGGTTATATAGGGTATGTTTGTACGAAAAGAAATTCGGAAGGCAGCAAGTGCGTTAGGGTCGCGAACTTTCACTAAATGCTTCAAATTTTAATAGTTCAATCTGCTATCTACCAAAGGTTTTTTGTCCAAACTGTATTAGGTGAATTTGTAAGCATAGAATAAATTAGAAACCAACAATTTTAAATGTCTGTCAGAAATCGAAACGTAAACATTTGGACTAAATCCACGAAACTTCGCATTATTGGCAAGAAAAAGTGTCACACTTATTTGTAAGATGCGCTGTAAGAGTATGTTATACAATAGTGCGCTGTGAGATTATGTAACACAATAAATAATAACGTACGTAATAAATAACAAAATACTCAAAACCCCTAAAAAATTGGAATAAAAACATGACTTTCAACTCTTCCCCTAAAATATACTTCTACCATTTTTAACTTAAAAATTGAGATTTGAGTTTTCATATAAACTAAACTGGAAATAGACTATTGAGCTTAACATATGCTCAGATATTTATATTATGTAAGCTATCTTTCATCTTTCATTTCTCCCTTAAGCTTCTTTATGGATTTTATCTATAACCTCAGGCAAAGCAATGATAAAGTCGCAGGTAACAAAGATTACATTCTACGTGAAAGCGGAAGAAAACCGAGAAGGAACATCGTATAATCGTAATGCATTCTCTGATATTGTTTGGAAATCATTGGGATCCGGGTACAAACAGGCCCAAAAGGGAGGCAAACCCGATCTCTTGCCGGGACAGTGATGTATTACTTTGCCACTCATCAATCACTACATACGTTGGTCCTGTGGAAGATCGCTGCAAACAACTGTTGCTGATCAGCGGTTATATTTCTTTGCGTATTATGTAATACATCACGCTTGTGCATTTAACTGTGTTACAAAATACCTCATTTTTAGTTAATTTTCTTAGAAAAAAATCACTAATGAGGAGATCGCGGCTTTTAAATTTTGGAAAAATTCTTCAAACGAGCGCGAAGTAGACCCTCTTGAACAAATATCCTATATATATATATATATATATATATATATATATATATATATATATATATATATATATATATATATATATATATATATATATATATATATATACATACACATACAGGATGGCCCACCACATACGCCACGGGCTCACACGTCCATATTTTTCGTCATTTCGAATTTATTTTCAACGGAGATTGTGTAGGTGGAAAAGTACTACCACCTACAATTATTTTCAAGTATACAGGTGATCCAAAAAGTGTGACACCTCAAAGTTATATTTTTTTCTTGTGGAACACCCGGTACTAAACAACGTTTTTTAATGCTATGGGAAAAATAAGGTTCACTTACTCCAAGGATCCCTATAGCTAGCTATTACGGTTTCCCAGATATCTTGATTTTTCGACAAGTGTGAGGTTTTCGAAAAAAATCTTATCTCCATTGTCAGATCTATATCGTAAAAAAACTCACTAGCAGTTGATGGTGTTTTTGATACTTCATCAACTACCGTAGTAAATATTTCGCAATACTCTACATGGCGTTCAAAAATTCAAGTTTTATTATCGGCACATTCAAAGTAGAATACTCGATATTTTTTGGCTACATTTCATAGAGAAAGTAGTTCCCTTTCATATGATAATAAGGTTCCCTATACCTAAGTACAGCGGTTATGACGCTATTCACACTTTTATTATTGTTTACACATACCAAGTTGATTATTGTGTTCATTTCCAATGAAACAGCCTGTATTTTGTAGGCCAATTTCAGCAAGTTTTAGCTCTTCATTTTACTAAAGTAGTTGCAGAAATTTCGTTTCAAATAGACCGTTCTTCTGATGCTTTGGCAGTAGTTTTAGCTAGAGTTTACGATTTAATATTTTCGTAGAAATAGAGAAGATCGGGACCTTTGAATTTTGAAAAGATTTTTTCATATAAGCGCGAACTAGCTCCACTAGAATCCACATCTTGGGTTAGTTTCAGCTTTTACCTATTTACGCACACACACAGACACAAGTACGCACGCACCACCTCATGTACACACATACACACAATATATATATATATATATATATATATATATATATATATATATATATATATATATATATATATATATATATATATATATATATATATATATATGTATATATATATATATATATATATATATATATATATATATATATATATATATATATATATATATACATGCTCCGTGGTCTTTAATGTGAGACATACTTAGTTCTCGGGTTGAACCGCATTCAGAATTTATGAACACTCGTGGTTTCGGTTCCTGTTTTGGAGCTATTTTCAAGAGGTAAAGGAAATATGTAAGGGCATGAACTCTAAGGCTTCAATCTGCCTACTCCTTAAAAAGGTGGACAAAGGTGGGTGAAGTTGTTGTAGCTCAATTACGGGACCTCAATCTGCCTACTCCCTAAATCTCGCCGGAGATCGTCTCGAAGGTCTCAGTGTGTTCAACCCTAGGCCTAAGAGTGATCTGGCAGTTCGTTGCAAGTCTTGTATTGTATGTACCGTTTCGTCTACCTGCTTCGTTATCAGTGAAATTAGACTGGTCACGGTTAATTAGGTAAGGGCTTTCGTCACGGTATTTAAAGAATTGAGAGGATTACACGTATTTGTTGAGTCAGGGGCTTTCGTCGGTGTACTTAAAGGAGTAAAAGAGTTGCAGGTATTCGTTGAGTCAGGTAATGGGGAAATAAAATTGTCTATTGATTTTATTGTCTTTTTGTGTGTTTGTAATGAAGTAATAGGTTTCCAAGTAATCGGAAGACGAAGACCATCATCTCTCTTATTTAAAAATCGGGACGTTTTTCGATCTCGATCGCTTCGCGGATAATTCTAGTTTTGAAGTTGTAAACGGGGGCTATTGTTTTGGCATTGTCGAAGTCTATTTTGTGTTGTGTATGAATATGATGCATGGCCAGCGCCGACGAGGGGTCGGATTTTCTAACTGCGAGGGTGTGGATCCGTCTATTTGTTTGTCTTACATAAGTTCGGGAATAGTCAGAACAAAGAATTTCGTAAACTCCGTGGGATTCGTTTGGAATAGTATCCTTTGGAGTTTTTAACAGATTTGACAGTCTTTTCTCTATTGTGAATATGGTTTTGATATTATGGGTTCTAATAATTCGGCTGATTTTGTCGGTGACACATTTCATAAAAACGCTGTGTGTTGTTGTGTGTTCTTGTTGTTGTGTAGTGGTTTGTTGTTGTACGTTTCTAATGTTTCGTAGTATGTGTTTGTTGTCGTATCCCTTTTCCAACAATGTCTATCTGAAAAAGTTTAATTCTGGCTGTTTATTGTTGTTGTCCCTGTCTAAGTCATTGTATTACTAGTGTTTGAACCAAGGAATTTAGTTGCGATGGGTGATGGTGAGATTGGGTGTTAAGGTAACGATTAGTGTGGGTTGGTTTTCGGTACACAGTGTAAGAAAATCGTCTGACTGGGTTTTTAGTGATGCTTACATCTGAGAAAGGCAAAGGAAAACTATTTTCTATTTACATGGATAACTGGCTTTTGGGGTTGATTTTATTTAGGTAAGAAGTAATAGGTTTCCAAGTAATCCGAACACGAAGACCATCATCTCTCTTATTTAACCAATCGGGAAGTTAATTCTGGTTTTGAAGTTGTAAACCGAGGCTATTATTTTGGCATTGTCGAAGTCTATTTTGTGTCCTGTATGAATATGATGCATGGCCAGCGCCGATGAGGGGTCGGATTTTCAAACTGTGAGAGTCCACACAACAACACACAGCGTTTTTACCGTATATTAAAGGTGTCACCGACACCGAATCCACAATAGAATATATGAACACACCCTCGCAGTTAGAAAATCCGACCCCTCATCGGCGCTGGCCATGCATCATATTCATATAGGACACAAAATACACTTCAACAATGCCAAACAATAGCACCGGTTTACGACTTCAAAACGAGAATTATCAGCGAAGCGAACGAGATCGAAAAGTTGAAAGATTGTTTAAATAAGAGAGATGATTGTCTTCGTCTTCCGATTACTTGGAAACCTGTTATATCTTCATTACAAACACACAAAAAGACAATAAATTCAATAGACAATTTTATAGCACCTGACTCAATAAATACTTGCAATCCTCTTAATCCTTTGAGTACCGTGACGAAACCCCCTGACTTAATTGAGCCTGGCCCGACTAATGTCACTGATAACAAAGCAGGTAGACGAAACGGTACATACAATACAAGACTTGCAACGAACTGCCAGATCTCTCTTAGGCCTAGGGTTGAAGCAATGAGACCTTAGAGACGATCTCCGGGGGAGTACGCAGAATGAGTCACCGTAATTGAGCTACAACAACCCAACCCGCCTTGGTACACCGCTCTAAGGAGTAGGCAGATTGAGGCCTTAGAGTTCATATCCTTACATATTTCCTTTACCTCTTGAAAATGGCTCCAAAAAAGGAGCCGAAACGTCGAGTTTTCATAAATTCTGGACCCGGTTCAACCCGAAAACCAAATATGTCTCATATATATATATATATATATATATATATATATATATATATATATATATATATATATATATATATATATATATATATATATATATATATATATATATATATATATATATATATATATATATATATATATATATATATATATATATATATATATATATATATATATATATATATATATATGTAATACACGGTGAATAATTTCATACAAGATGCGAGAAAATATTGTGTAATATGTTAATTATAGGTTGCCTTGAACAGCATCTTATAAATTTTTACAATCACAGCGTGGCCCATAAGTCGTTGATGGTACAATGTTCCTTTTTTTAAAATCAAGCACCCCCTTATACCATTGCATTTTTCATCGAAATGCATTGAAATTGCATGTTTTTCCCCCAGGTCTCGTCCGCGGCCTTGCCGCCCCGATAGCACTGCAACATTTGGTTGATTGTGCATACCCTTAGTCTTACTCCACCCATTCCAAAATCACTGTGCCTTGAACTAGTCTGCACAGCGATTGGTAGGGTGAAGTTTTTTATTGCTCTGTCTCCGGTCTACACTGACCGTAGATCAGTTGTCTTTTGCGGTCCAGAGTTTTACACTCGCACAAGATGTGCTGGGCTTATTCCTCCCCCTCGCCGCAAAGTCTGCATGCGAGGTCTCCTTCGAACCGCCCCATTTTATGCCGGTGTTTCTTGACGGCCATGTGTCCCGTCAAGAGACCTGTTGTGTTTCTGAGCTGTCCTCTGCTAAGATTTAGCAGCTCCACAGCTCTCTTCGAACTGGGTTCGTCAATTATTGACTTCCCATGTCTGAGTCTTGGACAGTCTGCCCAGTACACGTTGTGTTGGTTTCTGATCCAGGACTTAATGGCTCCCCTGGCAGTGCTCTTTGTCACGCTCAGAGCCGGTTCTGGTCTCATAAATGGTTCTGCTGGCCCTCTCTTCGCGAGACTGTCAGCTTCTTCATTGCCTTTGACCCCCGAGTGACCCAGCACCCAGATGAGGGTCACCTCATTCTGCTTAGCCAGGTCGCTCGTCTCGTCTCGGCACTCACTCCTAGCCAGGAATTTACCCGTGGGCTACTTACTGCCTAAATGGCTGCCTGGCTGTCTGTGGCTATGAGGATCCGCTTGTTGGTGTAGCCCCTCCTCTTGTTCTCCCGCACACAGTGCAGAATGGCGTACATTTCGTCCTAAAACACCGTTGCATGGGCTCCGAGGGAAATACTATGACTTACCCTCGGTCCTTCCGAGTAAACACCTGCCCGCGTCCCACGCTCCCCGCTGGATCCGTCCGTGAACCAGGGGAGCGTGTCCTGTGGTATGCCCGACGTCTCCTCCCGCCATGCCTCGCGGTCGGGATTTCCACTGGAAAGTTGTTTTCCCTGCAGATTCGCGGGTTCGCGAAGTCTGACCTCATTTCAAGCATGGGCTCCTTCAGGATCTCCTGAATTTTGCAGTGGCCCCTGAAGCTTGGGTTGATCTTCAATCTACCATTGCAGGCTAGTCTGTATAGTCCTAGCCTGGCCTCCCCCATAATAACTAAGTGTAAGGGGGGGAGGTGGACAAATCCAGCAACACCTCCATGGCGGCTGTTGGGGCTGAAGACATGGCCCCTGTGATGCCTAGGTAGGCCATTCTTCGGATCTTGCCTAGTTTTAGTAAGAAAAAATTTCAGGACGCAGTAAATGCATTTTGGTAGAGAATTTTCATTAAATGCTTTAAATCTTAATAACTCAGTTTGCTATTAACCTAAGGTTCATTGGCTAGGCAACCAGTTTTTTCGGGAAGCTTTTTGAAGTTTGTTTTCGGAAAATTTTTACAGGTATTCAAACAATAAAGTTATTTTAATGAAATATGGTACGTTATTCTTTCTATTATAAAGGTGATACTGGTAACCAAATTTAATGCATGCTTTCCTTAAAAAAAGACATATCTGCTTTAAAAACATTGTAATGAAAATTCGCTTCCATAACGCACTGACTGCGTCCAGACTTTTTATCATATTTCCACCGTTAATAAAAATACCTACGTTGGAATTAAAATCTGCGCCGCACTCCCCAGATTTTTATAAATAATCATGTCAGAAGTTTGTCGTTTAGAGGACACGCAAATTTATTGCACAGCCTTGAGTGACAGGTGTCCTCAAAGTTTTTTTTTGTTTTGTTTCTTCAACGTATGCCTACTTCTGCGACTATGGCCAATCACCGACGCCAGGGAACAGTTTCACCTCTCTATCCTGGAAGTTTTGCCGAACCCCTTCTCCTCTGTAGGAGGGTAGGTACCTTTAACGTGCCCAAATATTGCATGATACATGGGACCGACGACTTTACTGACCCCAAATGTGGATCCTAAGGAACCTAGTTCTGACTGATTTGAAAACATATTTTTAAATTCAAAAATCGCCGTCGCCTCATCAAGGAATTTTTTCTTCGAAAATTCGCTGATAACTAAAACATTGCTTATGCTTATTAACAGATTTCGCGAGTAAAACTTTACTACTTCAATTGACCATGTAGCTACAACTAAAATCTGATACACCTAGCGCATTGTTTGCTGAGGCGTCTTTCATAATACAACTGGTTTTTAGTTAATTGTGTTTTTATTGTTTGATTGTTAATCCTTCCGACAGGGATACGCCAATCTTAAGGTGTTTTATTGCAGCTCGGAACTGCTGTGATCTCGTTGTTTCAGTTAATGTTACGGAGGTCAGATGAGACAATAAAGGAACCTTTATTACTAATGACCCGATGGCTTGATTAGAGCCCTGAAACTCGCTCGCCATAATATTCGTCATATACGGTGTTGATTATGTAAGGATATTTTCAAAAAGGCAGCCCTTATTAGATAAATGCTGGTGTGGTTAATGTACCGTTGACTGTTTCAGCTCTCTGTTACGAAAACCGTCATAAGGGGACGCTCTAGATGTAGATGGAGGGCTGTGCACACAGCTGGGGTTAATTTAGGGATGTTATGAAACCGGTTTAGATCCGGGATACTAAAGGCCACCTTCGTTAATGGTTCTGTATGCGTAGGCAAAATGAAAAGGCCTAGATAGTTTGATTAACTATTTTGTTTATGTTTATCGTCCGCAAAATTAGAAAATTTCTCGTTGAAATATGGTTATGGGGTAGACAAGCTAATGAGAGACTCAAAGTTGATGTTATTAAATGTTTTGTTACTTGTTAAATTAGTAAAGTGTTCAGCTTTAATACTTTGTGTTTAAATAAAACTAAGTAGCATAATTTTTTGTCTTCTGTCTCTAGATATAGACAATCATTGTTTCCACGACATAACGACAACGCCTTAACCTGTGATGATGTAAATTGCACGTCACTGCAAAATTATAGTGTATGTGTGTGTTAATTTAATAAGAATCAAGGTAATACTGAATTTATCTAACGCAATTGAAAGAAAAACTAAAACTGTCTTATTTGTAACGTATTTAATTGGTCAATTGGTGTCTTGACGAATTTTTTTAAAATTTGCTAATCGGTGGGGAGATTTTTGGAATATTTTTTAATTGGCGCAAATTTGGACCCATAGAACCCGCAATGTTTATATATATATATATATATATATATATATATATATATATATATATATATATATATATATATATATATATATATATAGTGTGTCCACGGATTGGGTGTGGGTAAGGTATAAGTGAAAAAAAAATTCGAATTAGAATCTGATATTCTGAAAATCGCTCCTGCTTTGTCTTAAACTGAGATGTTGAGAAAATGAACAAAATCAATTAATATACAGGCTGGTTTATAACTGATGTAATTAAATGTATTAAGAGTAAACTACCTTCGTTTATGAAGATACAGCAAAAAGTTATTTACAAAAATTGTTTAGAATTAAAATTCATGACAGACTCTCAATTTTCAAACAGATTAGCCTACTATAAAATTTTTTTAGCTGCGACTTTATTTAAATGAGGTTCGACGGCTTCTGTGATTAGGTGTACTTTAAAAAATACTTGAAACTATATTAAAAAAAGTCTTAACCATAATTAAACTTGGGGTAGGTTTGCTTTCCTCTCAACCAATAAAAAAAGTAAAGTGAACGCACAATTGGACATTCGAAGCAATAATTGGCGAGTTGCATGGCTACTTGAGCTCTGCCTTGTTGTTCGTTTCCCGGGATACTACTTATTTGAAAATTGAAACGTCCATTTTATTTGTGACAAACGGCAAGCTTCTGTATTTAAAAATGTTAACAACAGAACAAAAAGTGTTTATTGTGCAGTTCTATGGTTTGGGTGAAGAACATTCTTATCAGGAAGTGATAAGAAAATTCCTTCAACGCTGGCCAAATTATTCGGTTTCCGCTACTGGTGTAAAAAAAAGTTGTTACAAAATCTATGCATACTGGAAGTGTTTTATATGTTAAAAAGACAAAATCCGACCTAAATGAAGAAGACAATGCTGCAGCTGCATTAGCTATGGATTCTGTTACGCGTTTTCCGAAATTGTCATTAAGAAGAAGGACATTAGAAATTGGCAATATTACCAAATCGCATTTGCAACAAATGTATCGTACCAACAAGATGAAACCTTTCAAGCCTTATACACACTTTGGATGAAAATGATGAGTCAAAACGATTAGATTTTTGTTTATGGTACGGCGAGCAATATCTACAAAATCAAAATTTTGGCAGAAGTATTATTTTTTCGGATGAATCCACTTTCACCACTAATGGGGTGGTAAATTCCCAAAATGCACGGCATTGGTCTATGGAGAATCCAAATTACAGAGTTAATTGCAGAAGACAATGCCATAAAAAAGTAAATGTGTGGTGTGCTGTTTCTTACACTGGGATAATTGGGCCATATTTTTTTGAGCGGAATATGAACCAGTACAGTTATCTGGAAATACCGAAAAATATTCTTCAAGACCATTTGCATAATATGTCACTAGAAGATAGACAAACAACATACTTTCAGCATGACGGCCACCCAGCACATTCAACAGGAATCGTTCGAAAATGGTTAGATCGCGAATTTCCTGGGCGGTGGATGGGTCGATATAGGCCAACACCTTGGCGTCCCAGAAGTCCCGATCTTACCTTAATGCACTTTTATTTATGGGGCTATCTCAAACAGAAAGTCTACGCGGCTCCATTAAACAACGATCTTGATTTGTTGAAACTGAGGTTGTGAGAGACAATTGATGTTATTCCAATTCAAAATATTCAAAATGCTTACAAAGCATTTGCTAAACGGGCTGAGTTATATGCATCGGTTGGTGGCAGCACATTTGAATAATATCTTTATTTTTCATTGTTCGTTTTGATTTTTGTTAGCAATAAGCGTTTTGTATTTTACTAATAAATTATTATTTAACATTTCATTGTTACTTACCTTGCGCACCCGCGTCAGAAAACTACAGGTAAAAAGCTCCATGTTGATAGGGAAAAAATGTTAATAATTTACTTGAAAATTCAAAGTAGGCTGATCTGGCTGAAAATTGAGACCCTGTCATAAATTTCATTTCTAAACAAGTTGTGTTAATAACTTTTTGCGGTATCTTTATAAACGAAGGTAGTTTACTCTTAACACATGTAATTAAATCAGTTCTAAACCACTCTGTATATTAATTTATTTTGTTCATTTCCTCATAATCTTAGTTTAAGACAAATCAGGCGCGATTCCCAGAATATCATAATCTAATTTTAAAAATTTTTGAATTAGATTATATATATATATATATATATATATATATATATATATATATATATATATATATATTGTGACGATAAATTTATTTTATATTAAGTCTATTTAGAAAGGATACAGTCCTGTTAATTATAAGTATTTTTGTAACATTTCTAGTTCTATCAGCTACAGTTTTTTGGTATAACCTCTTCAAGTAAGTAAAATTCAAAATGATGTTGTCTAGTCTTGTTTCAGATATCACCCTGTAGTTGTTTATTTTATTTAAAGTTGAATTCATTATCCTTTAGGCAATTTGTCACTAATTTTCCTGATACGTTTTTATTTTGGTTAATTCAATTATGTAATACATTATTATGAAGTGTAGGGTTAAGATAAGGAAACAGAACATTTAAAACCTACCTTGTTATGATGGGAACTATGAGAAATGCAGCATTATGTTTAGTTTTGTATTTGAACCTTGGTGGTTCAGGGGTGAGAACGTGTGCCTCTGAACCGAAGGGTACTGGGTTCGATCCCAGGGTACTGCTTTCACTTTTTCAGTACAAACTGTAAAATTAACATCAACCGAGGTTCTGGCATTGTATTCGAGCAAGTTGAACGTCTGCACGTTCCGCCCTTCAGAAGGGGCGTAAAGCCGTCGGTCCCGTGTCCATGCGATGTTGGGCACGTTAAAGATCCCTACCCTTCTTACAGAAAGGTTCGGCAACATTTCCAGGATAGTGAGGCGAAACTGCTCCCTGGCTTCGATGATTGGCCATAGTCGCGGAAATAGGCCGACGTTAAAGAAACAAAACACACACACACAGTTTTGTATTTGGAATGTTTGCAATTTTACTAAAACTGAAGTGTTGTGATTTGTTTACATTCAGATGACAGTATATATTAATTTCGTTTCAAAATGTAGATCAGATGGCCAGTTGTCATGTAAAATCTCTACTTGTCAGTGCTGCCAGCCTGAGATTTAGATTCCCTCCGCGTAGAAAAGTAGTACCTTATTCTTTTAATATTAATTTCTAAGAATGGTTTAGCATGGGGAATTGTTTTGTTCTTATACAGGATATTAGCGGTTATTTCTTGTTATACAGGTGCACAACGTGTTCAAATCCGCATTTATTTATCGGCTCTTATTTCTAGTGCACTATGATTGTCAGTTGGTATGGAGTAGGATTCTCGGGGATGGATAAAACCGCGCATAAAATTCGGTTTGAAAAAAACACAAGAAAATAATCGGGAAGTCTTTTTTTGTCCTGATAGTTAAGAAAACCACGTTGACCTTCTTTTATATTTTGGCTTTTCTTCTGGAAACCACGATAAGTCGTTTAAGAGTTTTAGTCTATCAAATTTTATCTGAATTTTGTATTCACGCGGTTTAAAATACATTACTGTCCTTTGATTTGAGTTTGATTAGTTGATATAGTGTCAATATTGGTTGGTGGCAGTAGAATAGTCTGAAAATATTCAGGATAATAACAGAAGAAAACCAAGTAAGCTGCCGAATTAACTTCTTTCGGTAAGGTTTATTATTCTTACTCATTCTTTATTTTGACTATCCCATATTTTATTGGAATTTATAGGCAACTTGGAAGTTGGAAGTTAGAAATTGGAAACTGTAAATTAGAAATGGGAATTGACAAACAGAACCAGAAAATACAACGAAAATAGGTATTTATAATCAAATGGAAATAGGTCATAGCAGATAAGAAGTAGAACACAGCAAATAGGAAGATACCCACCAGCCCTAGCCTAGGACGCATTTTTGAAAATTATGACTTTAAGTCCCTGGACCCCGAAGCTTAGTTAATGGTTGGCTTCCGTTGGTTGTCAGCCTTCTTCACAGGAAACCGAATAAATATAACTTTTTCATTTGCTGATATTTTGTTGTTCAAGAATTCAGTCTCTACAATTCTTTACTACATTCTCTACAACCAGCAATATTTCTTTTAACGAAAAGAACTTTTAATAATCATTGAGTGTGACTTAGGAATTTTACAGGTGTTGGATTAAACCCATTGAGTTTAAAATTAATAATTGTTACCTCTTAAAACAATTTTAGCATTGCAATGTGACTGCGCGCATTCATAATTTCACGATATTTATTTGTAAACCTCTAGCAACATATTGTGAGAATTAATTATATTATCATTTCACTTTATGGCTTCTCTAAGTATCTAATAACTAATTAAATTTATATTTTATTAATGCTGAGTGTATTACTACTTTGCAACATATTGTGTCAAATTTGGACGACTTCTACTCATGTTTGGTAATTTTTGTTTGGTACTTAAATTCTTTAAAGAGTCAGAGGTCTTGAAATTGCCTGGCACCTTTAAAAATTAAAAACCTGGACCCACTCCCTCACCACTCAGTAGCCACGGAATTAACTCCTTTAAGAGTGTTACTACCAACAGATAAATTTTACATGGTAACCATCTGAAGAGCAAATTATACCGTAACAATATATATATATATATATATATATATATATATATATATATATATATATATATATATATATATATATATATATATATATATATATATATATAGAGAGAGAGAGAGATATTTTTATTTAGATATTTATTGTATTATAGCTGCTACAAAAACAGATGTACTTGTCAATAAAAATATAACACATATACACCAACGACCAAGACAATACGCAACAAAAACAAACAAAAGATGCATCAATGTAGGAAAATACAAGTCAAAATTAGCAGGGTAATAACAGGCATCTTAACAAATTAAAACCTAAATTACTAGTGTCAAAATATGGCTTAAATTTATATAACCTTTTAGGGCAATATAACCTTTTATGCAGCCAATATATAAATGTAAAAAATTTGTCGGTAAAATATGTTGCTAATAAAAAAGCATGGGTGACTCGCGGTATTTTTAAAACTGAAGTAGAAGAATGTATAGTAAACTGGAAAAATTTTGCTTGTGGTAGATAATTGTAATTGACGAGTTTGAAGAACATCCAATCAGGTTTTTGCCAGCTAATACCACCTCTGTACTGTAGCCTTTAGATCGGGGAATTATCAACTCTCTGAAATTTAGTTACAGAAGACAACTCGTCAGAAAGATAATTGACAGCATGGACGAGAATCAGTGTCAATTTTCGACAAATGTCCTCGAAGCTATTCGTCTCCTTGATCGGGCATGGAAAAGTGTCTCACAAAAAACTGTGCAAAATTGTTTCAGGCATGCTGGTTTTCATTTTGTGCATAGGTATGAAAAAAATGATTAAATCTTTTTGGGAGATGTTATTGCTGACGAAGATATCGCCGATGAAGACGATAATATTCCTCTGAGCGAATATGCGAGGCTTATGAAATTGGCTCAAGTGCCGGATGCGATGGATTACCTGAAAATAGGTAATTTTGTGAAGACTTTAGGTATTCCAACAGATTCCGAGATAATTGAAGCTGTAAATTTGAACACTACCCAGGAATTGATAGAAGATTCTGATTCGGACAACGAATCTGAAAGTCCCGTTTTTCACTGCAAGATGCCATAGATTCCGCCAAGAAGCTTATAATATTTTTATGGGGCGTCTCAAACTCCGAGAATGAGCTAAGTTTACCACCGAAAATTAATTTCACAATGGTGTATTCTGTAAAAGAAAGAGTTGAAATAATTACTCTTTTTTTTCAACAACGATGACTGCCAACCGTACCGCAAATTTGTTTAATGAACGACATCCGAACAGACATATTAACAGAAAATACATTTTGGAGTTAGTTGCAAAATTTCGACAAAGTGGTTCAGTAGCCAACAAAAAAACGGGATCTCTACAGTCAATCGTCATAATTGTCGTTATCGGGCAGATAATAATCTCACATTCAAACTCCACAGAAATTAAATGTCTGGACTGGCATTTTTGGAGACCGTTTAATCGGACCAATTTTTCTTGATGGCAATTTGAGTGGCGAAACGTATTTAGAGTTACTAGATGATATCGTTTACCCTCTACTAATTGACATTGTATCAAAAAAATCAATTAGTGTTTCAACAAGATGGAGCTCCTCCCCATTTTTCACAACGTGTTAGGGAGTTTTTGAAGAGAGAAATTTCAGAGCAATGGATTGGGCGTAGAGGTGCTTTTGAGTGCCCCCCTAGATCACCGGATTTAACTCCTTTAGACTTCTTTCTATGGGGTCATTTAAAGAGTAGAATTTACGCAACAGAACCGGAGTCTCTGGAAGAATTACGACGACGCATTGTTGAAGAATGCCGTCTAATAACTCCACAAATGCTCCAGAATGTCAGAACTCGTTTTAAACAAAATTTGTACTTTTGTATGGAAGCTGGTGGTCAACAATTTGACGACTTACTTAATTGAATAAACATTTTTTAACGTTTGGTTTTGTTTTTTAGTTTTTTTTTTTTAACTAAAAATTGACTAAGTAGTGCATTTCCTATTACAATGAATGAAATGCATTCTTGCAACTCCAACTGTGAATAATTTTTAAACAAGTTTATAAAACTTCCAAAAAAAATAGTGCTGAATTCAGAAAAGAAAAAGCTTTCAAATGATGTAACACTCGACCCATGCTCCCTATTTAAATATAAGGGTTGTTATCACCACCCTTAAGGGGTTAATGTGACATGTTGAGTTTTTTGTCAAAACATGTCCCACTCAATATTAAAATTGACGTGTTTCAGCGTTTCTTAAAAAAAAATTCTCTGGACGCAAATCGGTCTGTTTATATATATATATATATATATATATATATATATATATATATATATATATATATATATATATATATATATATATATATATATATATATATATATATATGTGTTTATCACACCGATAACTCAAAAAATAATGGGCCGATTTTGATCAAATTTGGTACGTACCTTCCTCTTGCAAGTGGCTTGGATAGGTTCGTTAGTCAGGAAAATCTGCCCAGGTTTTCCCGGAAAATTTTGTGTTTTCTTTCGAAAAAAATGTATATCTCCGGAAATAACAAAATAGGGACAGTCGTTATTTCGTTAAAATATGAGGAAAAAATCAATTGTAAATCAAAATTGTTTCATGTAAATAGTAGACGTTAGACGATTAACACGTATTACGGGATATACCTGCTAGTACCTACATGTCTAGCATAGACAAGTTAGCTAAGGTGTGTACATCGGAAATGGACTCCTACATGACGAGTTCTAATCCTAGTGAGTGACTTTACTTTTTTTTTTTTTCATCTCTTTTCACTCTACCGTTATATAATCAGATTGTTGTTATTCGGATGAATTTTTCAGCGAATTTTTGTATAAAAAAATATCTGATAAAGAGGAGATAAAAGTTTTAAGACTTAATTCAATTTGAACAGCATATCTGGTTGTTTGTTCTTGCCCTAACTTAGTAAAACCGTTTCATATTTAATACAGTCGTAGACTTTTCCCGTGGCTTCCCAAGTGCTTGTTTTAGTGAATTTTCTGAAAAAAAAGTCACTAATGAGGAGATCCCGACTTTTAAATTTAGAACAAATTTCTTGAAATAGCGCGAAATTGGCCCCCTATTTATTATTTTAATTAAAGTATTATGATGGTTAATATATCCGTTTAGTCAGCGACCTTATTCAGTGTTCCCGTACCTAAATTTTCCCTCCAATTCAAACACTCCACAACTGATTAATGTTGTGTTATGGCATTACTGGTCTTTGCGAAACTTAAGATGTTTGTACATCGTAGTGACCGTAACTAATTTGAGTCGACGACATCCGAGAAACGCGAGAAAAAATTATATAAAAGTTTTTTCAGAAGTCGCCAAAAAGGAGTCGGTGAAGTGAAGACCTCCCAGATTTGTTTACCATGTTTTTACGGGTAAAATACATCTAAATCGTTTGCCTTTCTTCTCTCAAATACGTCACCAGGCAAAATAGCTTTTGGAATATTAGCAAAACAAACTATTTCAAATTAGTATTGCGTTACTTGTATAAATTTATGTTTTAGTGATTAATTGGTAGAAAAACTTTAACAACCTGAAGAGCTATTGTTACCAAAGTGCACAATGTATGGAACAGAGGTGAGACACTTATAAACAAAGTACTAATGTCAGATGGTTTAGTTGAGCATAGTGGATGCCGTTGTCCAGGCACAGTTTGAACAATTAACGTCCGACAAGGACGCACTTGATAAATTACCCTTAGTTTCGGCTCAGAGGCACGAACCTTATACAGGAGAGGATTCAGCTAGGCTATTTGTGGGCTATATGATTTTGCAGAATAATTCAAACACATTTGGTACGCGTGTTTGTATTATAAAAAGTTAGGGACTCAGCAAGTTCGTTATGGTAGTGAAATTTCATAAAAATATTTTTAATAGCAAATATGTGTGTTTTTTTTCAGAAAGCAGGCATCAAATTTGATTACCAGTATAAAATATATAGCAAAAGCCATGTTTCATAAAAATAACTTTATTGTTTGAAAACGTACAAAAATTTCCGAAAGTAAACTTAAAGTGTAACCGAAAAAATCCGTTTCTTGGTCAACCTTATAGGTTAATAGCAAATTGAGCTTTTCAAATATGAAGCATTTAATCAAAATTCGCTACCATAACGTACTTGCTGCGTCCAGAATTTCTTTACTTATAAACATGCATTATATTTCGATGGAAAATGCAAAAATTCAATAACATAAGACGTGTTCGACTAAAACAAAATTATTTGTATCACCAACGACTTATGCGCCATCCTGTGATTGTAGAAATAATTTTTTGAGATGTAGCTCAAGACACCCTATAATTAATGTATACATTTTTTTTTCATATCTTGTAGAATAACGGATATATTGAACTTTATTGATTTTTTACGAAAATTCGACAAAAGTTCTATACCATTAAACGATAAACTCTATCGCTAAGACTACTGCCAAGCATCAGAGAAGGGGTCTATTTGAAATGAATTTTCTGGAAACATTTTAGTTAAATGAAGGACAATGACAGTTGAATCTAAGACCTCAAGGTTTGTAAAACATTCTTCTTGAGACATTTTTTTTCCATAGCGTGTATTAGATTCAAGTTCTTTGCCTAAATGTTGCCAATTTTGACGGTTTAAATTGTCACTTTGACGTTTTCAGGAAAACCCCAATTTATTTTTCTTTAAATGCCCATAACTTTTTTGTCTTATGATCTAGATCGCTATTTTTGGTAGCTTATTTACCTATAGCGATATAAAACGATGTACCAAATTTGGTTTCCCTTACTTTGTTATTTCCGAAGATATGAATTTTGTTCAAAAGAAAACACAAAATTTTCCGGGAAAACCTCGGCCGATTTTTCTGGCTAACGAACTTATTCAAGCCACTTACAAGAGGAAGGTATTATCATATTTTTTTCAAAATCGGTATATTATTTTTTAAGTTATCAGTGTGATACATATATATATATATATATATATATATATATATATATATATATATATATATATATATATATATATATATATAAACATATAAAAATCGAAACTGACCCAGGATATGTGTTCTAAGGGGCCTCATTTGAAGAAATTTGTTCAAAATTAAAAAGTTGGGATCTCCTCATTAGTGAATTTGTGTAAAGAAAATTCACTAAAAATAAACCTTGTAACAAAATTTATGTCTGTAAGTTAAAAAACAAAAAGGCATTTAACGAAAAAAAATTGGGGTTTTCCTCAATACGCCACAGTCGCGATTTGAAACGTCAAAATTGGCAATATTTAGGCAAAGAACCTGAAACGAATACGGTTTATATAAAGAAAATGTGGAAAGAAGAGTCTTCTACAACTTAAGTTTCAGCGTCAACCGTCATTGTCCTTCATTTTACCAACATATTTCCAGAAAATTTATTTCGAATAGATCCCTTCTCTGATGCATTGGCAGTAGTTTTAGTTAAGTTTATGGTTTAACGGTCTATAATGATTCGACAATCTGCGTACAAAAAATTCGTTAGTCAGGACACCGCGACTTTTGAATTTTAAAAAGATTTATTCAAATGAGTGCAGACTATCCCCCCCTAGAATCCATATCCGGGGTTAGTTTCAGTTTTTATATGTTTACATACAGGGCGACGCATTTCTACGGTAAACCTCAATATAATTGTTATTATACCACATACGAGAAAAAATTGTATACGTTAATGATAGGGTGTCTTGAGGTGCATCTTATAAAATTATTTTGACAACCACAGGATGGCCTATAAGTCGTTGGTGATACCTACATCCCTTATATTATCGCATTTTTGCATTTTTCAAAATCTGATGCATGTTTGTAAGAAAAAAATATCTAGACGCTGCAAGTGCGTTTTGAAAGCGAATTTTCATTAAATGCTTCAAATTTCAATAACTCAATTTGCTATTAATCTAAGGTTCGTTGGTTAGGAAACCAGTTTTCTCGGAAACATTTTAAGTTTATCTTCGGAAAATTTGTGTACATTTTCAAACAATAAGTTATTTTGATTATATATGGTACATTGTTTGTACTATATAGGTTATACCGGTGACCAAATTGATTCCTAAAGACATATTTGCTATTAAAAACATTATTATGATAATTCACTTCGGTAAAACACTTGCTACGTCCAGACATTTTTAATTTTCAAAGAATCTTCTGAGGTCAATATCGCCAACCAGGGGCACTAGAATAAATTTCATAGAAAAACGGCATGTTTTGATATCCTTACACGCATCTTTTATGTGTCGATTGCGTTGCGAATCACCCTGTATGTTTTCAATCAATATTACTCATTGGTTCAATCATCCACTTCACTAGTGACCTAAGTACTTGTTTCATCATATCACAAAATGAAAAATAAAAATACGTTTGTTTGATAATTTTAAGTCCTGTCCTGTACGGGATTATCCCTGCTATTTCAGCATTCAGATGTGGTATATTGCAGGTAGAACGAATAAAGAGGGAAAACCGCAGCAAGCGAGACGGCAACAAAGTTTCTCTACAACATTGAAAAATTCTGTTGCTCTTTGTGATAGCCCAGACAAATTTGGGTCCGAGTTCTTTATATTCAGACCTATAAAAGTGAGTTTATGAACTCAAGACAAATTGCTTTAAACGCAGACTTGAGTTAATTGCTGAAATAAATTCGTCACGTCGCTCTGAAAGTAGACTGTAAATCATTTGTGTCTAGGATAAACTGAGTTCCTAGAATACGGCTGATTGTCTGTTGCTAAAAGAAAAGAATATTTTTAGTGGTATTAGTGAATTTTCATTAAGAAAATTCACTAATAGAGAGGTATCGATGGTAAGACTTTTGAAAATTTTCTTAAATGAGCGCGAATTTGGGCCTTTAGAACCCATATCCAAGGTCGGTTTTCATTTTTATATGTTTATGTATATATATATATATATATATATATATATATATATATATATATATATATATAAAATCGACCTTGGATATGGGTTTTAAAGGCCCAAATTCGTGCTCATTTAAAGAAAATTTCCCATATCCAAGGTCGGTTTTCATTTTTATATGTTTTTATATATATATATATATATATATATATATATATATATATATATATATATATATATATATATATATATATATATATATAAACATATAAAAATGAAAACCGACCTTGGATATGGGTTTTAAAGGTCCAAATTCGCGCTCATTTAAAGAAAATTTCCCATATCCAAGGTCGGTTTTCATTTTTATATGTTTTTATATATATATATATATATATATATATATATATATATATATATATATATATATATATATATATATATATATATATATATATATATAAACATATAAAAATGAAAACCGACCTTGGATATGGGTTTTAAAGGTCCAAATTCGCGCTCATTTAAAGAAAATTTCCAAAAGTCTTACCATCTGATAACTCAAAAAATACTTGACCGATTTGGACCAAATATGGGAATTACCTTGATTGTGTCAATGACTTGGATGATTTCGTAGATGGGCACCGTGCGTCTAAATTTTCTTTGAATAAAATGTAAAGAAAATTTTGAAAACACAATATTTTTATGAAATATTGGAGTGATTCGAATAAAAATTTGCACATATATAGGAGACGTGATAATATACCTGTTAATCAAAATTCAAATTTAAAGGATTAGTTTTAATAATATATCTTACTAATAGTGTTAAATTCTTATGAAAAATTACTACCATAACGTACTTGCTGCGTCTAGAGTTTTTTTAATGATCAGGTTACAATGTTTTTAGTGAATTTTCCTAAAATATGTATGTATCACACCGATAACTCAAAAAATAATGGACCGATTTTGAATTTGCTGAGTACCTTCATTTGGCAGGTGGCTTGAATAAGTGCGTTAGCCAGAAAAACTGGCCCAGGTTTTCTCGGAAAATGTTGGTTTTCTTTCGGAAAAAATTATATCTGCCGAAGTAACAAATTCAGTGCAACGAAATTTGGTACCCGTGTTTGTAATATAAAGAGTGAAGCGTGTACGAAAACTTCGGTTTGTAAGTTTGAAGATAAGAAAGTTATAGGCATTTAAAGAAGACAAAATTGGGGTTATCCTCAAAACGTCAAGGCGGATTTAAAACGTCAAAATTGTCCACATTTAGGCAGAGAACCTGAAACTAATATGGGTTATATGAAGAAAGTGTCGCAAGAAGAATGTTTTGCTAATCCTGAAGCCTCAACCGTGATTGTCTTTCATTTTACTAAAATATTTATTTTGCTTATGGTTTGGATGAGTTCGTTCATCAAAAATTAACGGCCAATTTGTCTTAATAGAAAAGTAAAAAAAAAAATTAAAACCCAATTGCACAGTTTCACAAAGCTCGATTAAATATTTAACGGCCGGTTAGTTAATCGGGGCTTCAGACGACCAATCACAGCTTCAAAATATTTGGTTGTCATGGCAAGCACCCGAATTATAGTCTGTGATTGGTCGTCTAAATCCCTGATTAACTAACCGGCCGTTAAATATTTAATCAAGCTTTGTGAAACTGGGCAAATATCTCTCAAACTGTCTAAGTGATTGAAATGAAAATTTACAACTTAAAAGAACATACACAGTCGTGGTTGTGTACCATTTTTCAAGTCGTTTGATCAAAGGAAAATAAAGTTATTTGAAATTAATAATAAAATAATCCTCGACATCACTTCAGATTCTGTAATGCAATATCTACAAAGTTTGACAAAGACAGATGACGTTATTTGTACTGCTATGCGATTTAAATAAATCGTAGATAAAAATATACACAATGGAAGTTATTGCATGATGTCAGACTGGAGAACATTGTGATTCAATTTGTTTAAAATCGATCTAGAACGACGTTTCATTATGTATAAATATTAAGCTTCCCATTCTTCACGTTCACGGTATATAAAATTAAAAGCCAGCTCCCTCTCCTAGTTTAATCTGACCACACGTAGCTATTTGTCACAGAGAAGTGTGTGCGTGTACGCTTTGCGCATCGCATAACCTCGAAATCAACTCTGCTGATGCTAATTGCTAATAACTTATTAGGATCTTATAATATAAATCAACTAGGTAACTATATTCTAAGGCTAATACAAATAGTAGGTAAATAATAACCCAACGTTTAATTTTAACTTAACTTTAACAAAATGACTGTAAGGATAGATGCATTCTCACAACAATTAGAACCGTAGACCGGTTTCGCTCTCATTAGAGCTCGTCAGTACGGCATACTAATTGCAGCGAAAATACACCTTTAAGGTAATATGGCAAAAGTAGCCAGCCTTTCAACACTAAGTGAGTGGTGAGCGTGTCTCCACCTAGTTGCGGAACCAAGTAATATGTTGTCATGCCAGCTCCAAATAACACAAAGTGTTAAAAATAGAGACTGTATACAACCAACTAACAATTTAATAAATTGTGAGCCCTGGCCCATTTCTACCCTAATATGGGGACAAACTATGTAATGATAGATGTATTCTCACAACAATTAGAACCGTAGACCGGTCCCTATACTAGGGTAGAAATGGGCCGGGGCTAACAATTTATTAAATTGTTAGTTGGTTGTATACAGTCTCTATTTTTTAACACTTTGTGTTATTTGGACCTGGCGTCACAACATACTACTTAAAATGACTGTAGTACTACATTATGATTGTAACATCCAATCAAACAAAAATTAAAGTAATAGGTAAACTGCATGTAGATTGTAGATTTTATATATATATATATATATATATATATATATATATATATATATATATATATATATATATATATATAGCTATGGTAATTTTAATGTACCAGAAATGCATCTAAATTTAGAAAAATGGAAAGAGAAAATCTTGGAAATTGTACGTAATTCTTAATACAATGTCTTGCCAAAGACGGGTTAAAAAGAGGGAATTTAAAAACAAAAGTCGATAAGCATGCAAGGGGCTAAGTATTCAAATCAAAATAAATAAAAATAATCACCTTAATGCATGATAATATCAAAAATATCATATAAAATTAGTATTTGAAATCAAAGTGTGCGACTTGCATAAAAAACGTTTATTTTCCAAAGACTATACATTCAAAATTAAAATATTATATTTAATAAAGCAGTAGACGAGGTCACTGAAGCTAATTAAAATAAAAGATCAGCATTCCGTGGCTGAATCACGTCTCCATCTTGATAGGTGCGTTAAACGCAGCAAACAAATCGTCAGAGTGATAAACTTTGGCACTATAACAATAAAATTCAATTAATTTAGGAAGCAGATAGGATAAAATGTGTGGAAAAATACGAACACAGCATGATTAGAATGATATGAAGGTATGGCAATCAGAAATTATTGACATATTATAGATTACCTGTTATTTTGAGATGTGGTCCAGTATAATTATAACATAATAAGGAAAACTCCTTTCCACAGAAATTTTCATGATCAAGATTGACAGAAACCATAAATATATATATATATATATATATATATATATATATATATATATATATATATATATATATATATATATATATATATATATATATATATTGTGGTCTATATCAGTGTGACGTCCATATAATTTCCAAATTGATATTGCATGTCATTTCAAAATTTACATAATATGGCATTTCGGAATTTCCACAAAATTTGATAATACCTATAAAATCAGAACAGATTTAATAATTTGAAAGTATTTGGTTGATTATGTCATTATGAATCTCTAGAGTAACATAGTAGCAACGAAAATAAGGGAAAATGAAAGAAAAATGCAACTTTTAACAATTGTCAATCATCATGTTACGAGAGGACTGTTTATGTATAATACTTGATATAATAGTGTAATAAATTGTATTTTGATGACTGTATATATTTATAATTGTAGGCAAATACATTATTATAAACAATTTTAGACTGGAAATTGAAATGTCAACAGATAAAAGAATTACAAATTTCATGTATAGATTATAAGATTATCATTGAACCAAATCACATGTAAAATAGCTCTATGTAATCAGTAAATTGCCTAGAATAAGTTTTTCGTTATATAATTTGTGTATTATAAAGATTAGGGGTCAGTAATTTTCATATTAATAACAATTGTCAATTTTGAAAAATGGCAACTTTGCCATTAAAATTAAGAACATACGGTATAATGAAACCACATGTATGGGGTATCAAAATACGCAGTTTTAAACAAGCTTTCTTTTAAAGTATAGCATGTTTGGCTAGCTGTAATACAAAAAAATCCTAAATAGGCAGGTCTATAATTAACATGGCGTCAGGACGCTAATTCAATTTATTTCTGTTTTTATATAAAAGAAATGTCGATTTATTTAATCGAGTCAGTTGAATTTAAGTAGCTAAAGTGAGCACATCAGAATTTTTATTGATTTCGAGCATTTATTCTCAACACTTTTAGATTATATTGTGATATGAAAAGAATTAAATAATGACAGTGTCAACTTACCTGTTTATTTCTGCGATCTTATTATTATAAATAACTATATTCGAACAAATATTATTCAATCAATTAATGGAAACTGGAGAATATATGGTAAATAAAAAGAATTTTTGTTGGAATTTTATCAGTAAATATTAAATAAAAAAAAACTGTCAACTGCCATTAGACTAGGAAAGGGATTCTTTTTTTATGTTCATCTGATCGAAAGAAGAATCCGTAAAAACGAAATTAGACCCAGGAACTATACACATAACCCAAATGTATAGTGGACAGAATAACTATTAAAACACATGGAGGCAAATACTGCAAGTGACATTTAAAGGTTGGTTAATGGAACTCATATTATGTAGCTCAATAGTCAAAAGCAATTAAGAAAAAATAATAATAATTTAATAAATAAATAAAAAGGACTGTACCTACATAAAAATCGTGAGTACCCTTTCAAGAGAAGTTTGATTATTGTTAAGAATTTGTAATATTAATAAGAATTTTATAGTTAAGCAATATTTCTTTTCCTAATTTAAAAAGAAAACTGTTCTATTTTGTTTGTTATTTAAATTGTTTAGTAATAAATTATCCATTTGTTTGAAATCCATTTCATTACTAAGAAAAAAAAACCCGAATCTCGTAATAAAGCTCATACCAATTTTTATTAACAAAGTGGTGCATTTTTCGACTCATGAACCCAAGCTCTGAGATTTATTAATAATTTATTAATATAAAAAGATTAAAACAACAAAAAAACAATATATTTATACATTTTTATGAAGTCTCATGCAAAATTAACTAAAAGAAAATAAGGATTCCAAGGGTAACTGAATATAACAGGTAAATATAATAAATATATATTATTATCTTACATATCATAACAATTCCGACACAAAGAGAAAAGTTTACTCGAATGACACCAAAAATGTTGGGATGAAATATGTTTACGAAAATTTTCTACCATAACATAAAAAACCTCTTTTGTTTATTGTTTGCAAAAACTGGATGGGTTGACTAAAATAAAACCATCCAAACAATTAATAAGGAAAAATACCTGTCATATTTATAATTCGACAAGTACATTCCCTTCGTAAATAATTATTTTTTTCTGAAAAACGTTTGTAACTTTAACGAAATTTGTAACACCATTTTTTTAAGGCACTTGCAGTACTTACATATTATATCTAAGACCAAATTTTACTTTATTGAGATTTATTAATAATTTATTAATATAAAAAGATTAAAACAAAAAAAAACAATATATTTATACATTTTTATGAAGAGTCTTATGCAAAATTAACTAAAAGAAAATAAGGATTCCAAGGGCAACTGAATATAACAGGTAAATATAATAAATATATATTATTATCTTACATATCATAAAAATTCCGACACAAAGAGAAAAGTTTAATCGAATGACACAAAAAATGTTGGGATAATAAAAACTATTATATATATATATATATATATATATATATATATATATATATATATATATATATATATATATATATATATATATATATATATATAATACAAACTGTATTACTTTGGATCCCCTGTTACCCAATGTACCTAAAGTTTAAATACAGTCCACACCTTCTACAGCGCTAGTTAACGACCCAGTTAATTAGCGAGGGTGGGATCAATTCACCTGCAACTTATTGGAGATAGATAACAAGCTCAAGCTTTATCTCCCCCATTTGATTGGTGCCAAAAAACATGTAAATTTTAAATTTGTAATCTTTCAGACGAGACACCTGAACATTTATTATTCTGAAACTAAATTGGACATACATGGATTTAAACCGGCCCTGTGACATGCTTAGCATAGGGTAAGCTACCTTATGTAGTAAAAAACATATGAAAAGTCGCTTTACAACTGGTGAACTTATTTGTAATGAGTTTGTAGCATGACAAATAAGCTATATTATACTAAAACTTTCATAATTTGGTTTTTATTGCACCCTGAAAAACTACATAAATTTTCTGCGCAGTTATTTGCTATTTCCACAAAGCAATTGTGTACATAATATATAAACCATTATATGAGAAAAGTTTTTAACTAAAATTTAAGCTTCATTTAGCTATTAGTTTCCATCTAGATTAGTTTTATTTTGTGTAGTTTGGTTGTATTATCCCTGGTCGTAAATTTCAGATTAATCGTCCGGGCAATTTAATAAATTGTGCAGGTCATTTTCAGTTCATATATGTGCCGAGTTACATCTACCCATATTAATTGACGTCATTTTCCTAACACAAATGAAATATGATCATGAAAATGTACAAGGTTTGCCTTTCATAGGCAAAGTTTATAATTAAAAGCGGTAAAACATATTTATGTGGCCTAACAGAGAGTTGCATAAGGTTGCGTGCAAGTTTCATGCCCAAGCATAGAAAGCACTTAACCATGCAGATATGATAACCTAGCCTTAGGCATCGGGCTATAAACCAGAAAGTTAATTGTAGCTGTTGACTTATACCTCGCAGTTTATTTCATAGTAATTAAGTCAGTGGTATACTGATTATGGCACAGACCTGATTGTGAATAAGAAAAGTTTAATGAATTCTGTTGTTTTTAGTGAACTTTCTTTTAAAAAAAAGGCCTCCTAGAACACATATCCGAGGTCAATTTCAATTTTTATATGATTCTATATATATATATATATATATATATATATATATATATATATATATATATATATTTATATATATATATATATATATATATATATATATATTTATATATATATATATATATATATATATATATATATATATATATATATACAGGCTGGCGCATTGAAAATGAAACTGGCCGAGTTGCGTCCAGAGATTTTTTTTTAAGAAACGCTGAAACACGCTGAAAATATTGAGGGGGACATGTTTTGACATAAAACTCAACTTTGTCACATCAACCCCTTAAGGGTGGTGATAACAACCCTTATATTTTAAATAGGGAACATGGGTCGAGTGTTACATAATTTGAAAGCTCTCTCTTTTGTGAATTCAGCACACACATTTTTTTTTGAAGTTTTATCAACTCGTTTTAAAATTATTCACAGTTGGAGTTGCAAGAACGTATTTCATTCATTGTGATAAGAAATGCACTAGTTAGTCAATTTTTCGTTAAAAAAACTAAAAAACAAAACCAAACGTGCAAAAATGTTTATTCAGTTAAGCAAGTGTTCAAATTATTGACCACCAGCTTCCATACAAAAGTACAAATTTTGTTTAAAACGAGTTGACATTCTGGAGCATTTGTGGAGTTATTAGACGGCATTCTTCAACAATGCGTCGTCGTCATTCTTCCAGAGACTCCGGTTAGGTTGCGTAAATTCTACTCTTTAAATGGCCCCATAGAAACAAGTCTAAAGGAGTTAAATCCGGTGATCTAGAGGGCCACTCAATAGCACCTCTACGCCCAATCCATTGTCTTGGAAACTCTCTGTTCAAAAACTCCCTAACACGTTGTGAAAAATGCAGAGGAATTCCATCTTGTTGAAACACTAATTGATTTTCTTGATAGCGATCATCATTTTCAACAATGCCAATTAGTAGAGGGTAAACGATATCTTCTAGTAACTACAAATACGTTTCGCCACTCAAATTGCCATCAAGAAAAATTAGTCCAAATAAACGGTCTCCAAAAATGCCAGTCCAGACATTCAATTTCCGTGGAGTTTGAATGTGGACTTCGTGAAAATTTCTTGGATTATTATCTGCCCAATAACGGCAATTATGACTATTGACTGTACAGTTTAATAAAAACGTTCACTCGTGTGAAAAACAGATATTGAACAGAAAGTTCCCGTTAGCAGCTGTACAAAACCCCATCCGCCGATCAAAATCATCTTCATTCAGTTGTTGTACAAGAATAATTTTATACGGGTGAAATTTATGATGCTTCAATATTCGCAGAATAGTTTTTCTTTTGATATTTGAAACAGTGGCCAATTATCTCGTGCTCAAAGTTGGGTCTGCAGCATTTTGTCCTAAAACTTTAATCTCAGTAGTCTCATTTCTAACCGGAAATTCACGTTCAGGATGCCGTTTTTTGTTGGCTAGTGAACCACTTTGTCGAAACTTTACAACTAACTCCAAAATGTATTTTCTGTTAACATGTCTGTTCGGATGTAGTTCATTAAACAAATTTGCGATACGGTTGGCACAGTCATCGTTTTTGAAAAAAGAGTAATTATTTCAACTCTTTCTTTTACAGAATACACCATTGTGAAATTAATTTTCGGTAGTACTATCAAGTATCAAACCGACCGATAAACTGAAATAATAAACCGCATTTCTCTCATTCCGATAAGAAATGTTCTGATAGTAAATTTTTTGTTTACAAACCAACACAACATTGACTGTCAGCACATTTCTTATCGGAATGAGTGAAATGCATCTTTGCATCTTCAACTGCGAATAATTTTTAAACGAGTTGATAAAACTTAAAAAAAAATTGGTGTGCTGAATTCAGAAAAGAAAGAGCTTTCATATGATGTAACACTCGACCAATTTTAAGGGTTGTTATCATCACCCTTAAGGTGTTGATGTGACGAAGTTGAGTTTTATGTCAAAACATGTCCCCCTCAATATTAAAATTGGCGTGGTTCAGCGTTTCTTAAAAAAAAATCTCTGGACGCAAATCGATCTGTTTCGTTTTCAATGCGCCAGCCTATATATGTATCACACCGATAACTCAAAAAATAAAGGGTCGATTTTGATAAAATTTCGTGAGTAAATTATCTTTGCAGGTGGCTTGGATAGGTTCGTTAGCCAGGAAAATCGGACCAGTTTTTCTTCTCGAGAAAATTCATATCTCCGGAAATAACAAAGTTACGGCAACCACGGCAAGCTGGTTTATGTGGTAAAAATCAAACTCTGCACCAATTTAGGTCTCTATGTTGAAAGGAAAAAAGTTATAGGCACTCAATAAAGCAAAATTTAAGTGCCACTAAAAGTCAGGGAAGACGCAATACCAAAATATTATTTGTGTTAAACAAACTATATTAAATATTACAGACAACGTTTATCTTTTCATGGCGCAAAAAGTTCAAAAAGTACCGGAAAGATTACTTTGAGAATTTTATAATTTTTCTCCTGTAAATGTCAAACTGGAGATTTTAGACGTGAAAATTAGTATAACTATTGCGGTTTGTCAATGGAGGATATTGCATAAAATGTGTATTAGAATGTTCTAGATCTATGCTACTCGTCTTATTTGTTAAAATAACTGCAAAATCTGCCTCTAAAGACCTTATGTTTTAAAAATAGATAACTTACGACCATTATGGGTTATCTACCTTTCTTCATTGCAGTTGTCCAGACGCATTACGTCGTGTATAGGTTAGGATGCCTGTCTGATGAGCTAAGGAACGAGGGCTCAAATCTCACCGTTGACCGAATTTGTCTTTTAACTTTTTTTTTACTTTTTTTTTCGTCTTTGATTCCATTTTAACGTTATCTGATCAAGTTGTGTAATTCCAATATATATTTTTAGCGACTTTTTGTTGAAAATGAAAGATAAGCACTTTTAAGACTTCATTCAAGTTTTATAGTCGCTGTTGTTGCCCTTAGTTGGTTAAACCGTGCCATAGGTAACATAGACGTGGAGATTTGTGACATGAGAAGAGGTTGTTTTCTTCTCTATAACCGGATTCAATTTTTACAGCATCCGTAGGCAAAAGAATTCTCTCTGTGAAGCCACAGAAAAAGTATCTAGTTCTGTATTCAGATCAGATTTTGAATATTTTTCAATTTATGTAATTTATTTCTATTTCTATTAGTTAATTTTCTTGTACAATGTGTTCTTTTATTAGCGAATTTTCTTATAAGTGAATTTAATCAATTTTCTTTGAAGAAACGTTTGTTGTGAATTTTTGTATGCAAAATTATTCAATTGATGGAACATTTTTTAAACGAATTTCATCGAAAATAATGTTTTAATGGATTTTCGTGCAAAGAAATTGTTCTATTTTCAATTTTAATTACAGATTTGGTATATAATTTAAATTTTCTTTATATTCTCTTTGCAAAATTTTGTGTAAAGAGATATTAAGCCAGTTTTCGCAGACATTTTTTTGTGCTTCGTAGAAATCTTTTTTTTTAAGATGTTTTGGTGAAATGTTGGTAATTAATGATAAATGTTTAATGAGTTATTATAAAAAAAATTTTACGGATTTTCTTGAATTTTTTTTTGTTGCAAATTTTCATGAAATTTTTGTTGTCATGATATTTGTTATAAAAGTTCGTAATATGATTTAAACTGAAGTAATTATTCAAATTGTGCCTCGTCTGCAACTTGGCAGTGATATAATCTATCAGAAAACTGTCTCACTGAATTTTGTATAATCTCTGGCGTAATATGGTTGATTTCTTCAATTATCCGCTTATGTAATTGTTCCAGATCATTAGCTCGTTTTGTATACACCTGACTTTTCAAGTGACCCCACAAAAGAAGTCCAGTGGCGACAGGTCTGGGGAACGAGCTGGCCACTCGATTGCTCCTCTCCGCCCGATCTAGTGGCCATGAAATATTTGGTCCATTACTTGTAAAGTGTGGCGGAGCTCCTACTTGTTGGAGCCAAATATTATCGCTTGGATGATTAGGTCTCATCTAATTTGGGCAGAGTGCTCTAAGTGCTGCCACAATTTGGTTTCTCAATAAATTCAAGTAGCTATTACCATTTAAATTTCCGCTAATAAAAAAAAGTCCAATTAATTTGTTTCCGGCCCAACCAGCCCACACATTTACTTTTAGAGGATACTGCGTATAGACTTCCTCCATCCAATGAGGGTTCTCTGTTGACCAGAAACGACAATTGTGCCTGTTAACCGTACTATTCAGATAAAATGTTGCTTCATCTGAAAAAAACTATTTCATTCACAAAGTTAGGCCGAGCTTTAGTAAGTAAAAGTTAGTCTGCGATCTGGGTCATCCTCGGTCAACTCATGAACCACATGTATTTTAAAGGGTTTCATTTTTTCAGACTTAAGAATTCTGTGCGCAGACTTTTGGGATATGTCATGAATTTGACCCATGATACGTGACGATTTTTTTGGACTGATAATAGAACGTTCAACCTTGTGTCTTCGCCACTTACTGTTATTAGACGTCTAATTCTTGACAAATCCCCTACTTGGCGAATTTTCTCGTAATTTTGAACAACCCGATGCACCGTACTTTTACTAATTTGTCTATCGGAATGAACAGTATTAAATAATGTACGAACTTCTTCCAACGATCGTTGACCATATCCGTACATCATCAAGATGTCAATGCACTCAGGCTCTGTGAGTTTCATTGCGGTTTTCAAACTTTTTAATTGCACAAGGAAAAGGAAAACAACGACCACAACTGACAGGGCACAGTGTCAATGCAACATCTGAAGTGTCTGATTTATTGACACCAGCGCATTTAAATAGGTATGCAGAACTTGATTTTACGTTATTATTTATTATTTTTTTGTCGTGTTATCTTATCAACCACAAAAGGATATTGCGTCTCAGTACGTAGTATTTTATCCTGCATCCGAAAATGGTAAATAATACAAGGTGTTCCAATAAAAAAAAAACTAGTCCGATTTTCGTGGCTAACGAACTTGCCCAAGCAACTTGCGAGAGGAAGGTACTCACCAAATTTTATCACATACGGCCCATAAAGTCTGCAACTGACCTCGGATTTGGGTTATAGGGGTCCTAGTTTGCGCTCATTTGAAGAATTTTTTTAAATTCAAAAGTCGCTGTGGGAGAAACGCAAATTTTCTGCAAAAATGTGTATTTTTGAAAACTACAGTTGACGTATCCGAGCATTTCGTCAACATACTAAGCGCTGACATTTTAACGAATTTATTTCATAATTTTGCGGCTCATTGTACAAAAAGTTGCATCACAGAGACAAAAATAATTTTGAAGAAGTGTAATAATAATAATAATAATAATAATAATAATAATAATAATAATAATAATAATAATAATAATAATAATAATAATAATAATAATAATAATAATAATGTTGCGTTTTCTCCGGGTTCTGGATAAGTGAGACTTTTAATTTTAACAAAACAACTTTATTTACTATATAAATATGGATACAATAAAAGTTCTAGAATGTCTCTCTCACAAAACACTTAATTTACTGTCTAAATATGGATACAATAAAGATCTAGAACGTCTCTCTCACAAAACACTTAGTTTATCTGGCCTTACACTGGTTACTCATCTGCACACAAGTCACTATACTGAAACTACGGTCTCTACTTCACACTAGTTACTGCCTCTTCTAGTCACTCCAACATTATCTTACTGAACTGAACTCCGCTGGCTTACTTCCATCTTTATATAGCCGTCGCACCTTCCAGTTCGTTCTCGAGCGTTCTATTCCAGAATCTTCCAGGACCTTCTTTTACTAGAAAGTTCTGTGAATACAGATCGGTCCCGTATGTATACAGGGGGATGTATATACAGGTGATCCAAATGTGGTCATCACTCCAATGTTACACAAGAGGTGTTTCTCGAACTATAAGATCTCTCTGCGTATACAGGGTGTAAGGGTTCTCTGCGTATACAGGGTGTATATACAGGCTGTTCGGAATATGCAGACCTCAGTTATCCGTTCCGACGGGGTACAAGTTGGTAACTTCGTTATTTTTGGTCCTAGAGGGTTGAGACTTCGCCTGTGGGGGGTCACCCCAGGCACCCCCAGGGGGTGGGGGGCGGTGTTGCCAGATTGTGCAAAAATTCCCAGATGTTGGGGAAGTTCTGGAGATGTGGCAACACCGCACCTACGTCTATTGAAGTGCTTTGTAACACTGCCCCCCTCCTTAAGACTGTTCGTCCCGAACAGTACTTACCGGCCGCCAACTTGGGGGTTCGTTGCCCCGATAGGGACTCAACCTCTCTATGTGAACAACTTTGGGTTTAGTTCTTGGAGACAGCTGGATTCTGTACACTAGGTCGTTAATTTTCTTAGTCACCAAGTATGGCGCTTCCCATGGTTTCTGAAGTTTGGGACTGAGGCCCTTTCTCCTTGTTGGTTGGTATAGCCACACTGCATCACCTTCCTTGAATGTATGGGGTGTTGCTCTGCGATCCAAGCGCATCTTCATCCGGTCACTGCTCAAGAGGAGCCTGTCTCTGACACATCGGTGTATAGTGCGCAGTCTTCCTTCTAGGTCGGCGACATACTCAGGTAACGTAGCTAGGTCCGCTATGTCCTCGTTCGGTGGTGGTCTCGTCATGTCGATTGGTAACCGCATCTCTCTGCCGGTCAACATCCTGGATGGGGTGTAGCCGGTAGATTCATGCTGAGAGCTTCTGTAAGCTAGGAGGAACAGAGGTATCAGCTTGTCCCAGTTTCTCTGATTCTCATCGACAAACATAGCAAGGTACTGGTTGATGGTCCTGTTATGCCGTTCTACCATGCCGTCTGATTGAGGGTGGAGTGGCGTTGTTCGTGTTTTCTTTATGCCTAGCAAGTCCATTAGGCTCTTCCAGACTTCTGATTCGAAATTCCGGCCCTGGTCGGTGTGAATCTCCAAGGGTACGCCATGCCGCGATATGACATTCTCCAACAGGGCTTCTGCCACGGTCGTTGCCTTTTGGTTGGGGATCGGCGTAACTTCAGGCCATTTCGAAAAGTAGTCCATCGCCACCATTATATATCTGTTCCCAGACTCGGTGATTGGAAAAGGTCCTGCGATGTCTACGGCAACTCTCTCACATGGTGTACCTGAGATGTACTGCATCATTTTTCCTCTGGATCGGGTTTTTGGTCCCTTCTTTGAAGCACATTGGTCACACCTTTTGCACCATTCTTCCACGTTTCTTCGGCAGTTTATCCAATAGAAGCGGTCTCTCACTCTGGCAAGAGTCCTGTTGACCCCAAAGTGGCCTCCACTTCTACTATTGTGTAACTCTTGAAGAACACTGCTTATGCACTCACTTGGCACAACGGTCTGGTATATACAGTCTCTACCATCGGCAGTTTCCCATTTTCGAGTGATCATGTCATTCTTTAGACACAATGAGTCCCATTGTAGCCAGTAGCCTTTAACCTCCGCCCCAAACCGGGACACATCGTGCCACTCAGGTCTTTTCCCCTTTTGTAGCCATTCTCTAATATTTTTCAAGTCTGGATCTGTCTTCTGTGCGTCTCTGATGTATTCAAGATTTACGTCTAGATCGGTGTTATTCTCCTGTCCTGCCACCAGTTGTTTGATCTGATGAGTTACTTTGTCGATCTCTTTGTTCTCTTGTCGCTCGCAAAATTTACATTCATGCACTGAACATGGTCTTCTTGACAGGCTGTCTGCATTGGCGTGACTTCTTCCTCTTCGATGTTCAATCCGGAAGTCGTAGCTCTGCAGTTTCTCTATCCATCGTGCTATCTGTCCTTCGGGATTTCTAAAGTTCAGAAGCCATTGCAGAGCAGAGTGATCTGACCTCACGCGGAATGTTCTTCCGTACAGGAAGCTGTGGAAATGTTCGATGGATCTTACAACTGCCAGCAGTTCTTTCCGGGTTACACAGTAATTTCTTTCTGCTTTTCCGAACGTTTTGCTGAAGTAGCCTATCACAACTTCTTCTCCGGCTTGGAGCTGTGAGAGTACTGCCCCAATGCCATACTGGGAAGCATCGGTGTCCAGTATAAACAGTCCTTCCTCCTGAGGATAAGCCAGCACAGGAGCAGTGAGAAGACGATGTTTGAGCTCTCTAAAAGACTCTTGGCAATCTGGTGACCAGATGAACTCGGCCTTATTTTCAGTCAGGCTATGCAGAGGTTTCGCAATGCTGCTGAAGTACTTTACAAAGCGTCGGTAGTAGCTGCAAAGTCCCAGAAAACTTCTGACCTCATGTTTGTTCTTCGGCACAGGCCAGTCTCTTACTGCCTTATTTTCTCTGGATCAGTTTCTATCCCTTTCTCAGAAACGACATGTCCGAGCAAACTCACTTTCTTCTGGAAGAGGACGCATTTCTTGGGATTGAGTTGCAGATTGGCACCTCTCAGCCTGGAGAAAACCTGCCTCAGATTCGACAGGTGTTCATCGAAAGTCCTTCCAATCACCATGACATCGTCGAGATACACCAGGCATGTTTCCCATGTAAGTCCTCTCAGCACTAACTCCATTAGTCGCTCGAAGGTGGCAGGAGCATTACATAAGCCGAATGGCATGACCTTGAATTGGTACAACCCATTCCCGGTTGAAAAAGCAGTCTTCTCCTTATCGTCTTTATGGAGTTCTACTTGCCAGTAGCCACTTTTCAGGTCTAATGTAGAGAACCACTTTGATCCGGCCAAAGTGTTCAAAGTGTCGTCGATCCGGGGCAGGGGATAACTGTCTTTCTTGGTGACATCATTCAGCTTCCTATAATCCACGCAAAATCTCATAGTGCCGTCTTTCTTGGTGACCAAAACTACTGGGGACGACCAAGGACAATAGTCCTTAGTCTAATACTCCTCGATCACACCATTTTCCAGCATTTCGGTAACCATCGCCTTGATCTCTGATTGCTTGGCAAAAGGCAGTCTTCTCGGCGGCTGTCTAATTGGTCTTGCGTCGCCAGTATTAATTCTGTGTTGCACTAGACTCGTACGACCTGTTATTTTATCTTGAGCGAAAATATCGGCCTCCTCCAATATGAACTTCAGGGCCATTTCCATCTCCATGTTGTTCAATTGGCCCCATGAATTCTTGAACCGCTCTACTATTTCTACTGGCAGTCTTCTGTCTAATGCAGTGGGTGTCACGTTTCTTGACAACGTCACTCGGTCAATGGGCTCGCAAGTGGCGATAACCTCACCTTTCTTCAATGTGACTCTGTTAGTTTGCACGTTAGCCACTCTTATGGGTATTGTCTTCTTCGGGTCTACTAAGCATCGTGCGACGAGGGCACCATCATGTCTATCTTTTAGGGGCTCCGCTATGAGAGCAGACATACCATCAAGTTTCTTCTCTAGCCTGGCTCTGACAATCTTCTCACTGTTACCAGGAATCCGTGTATCCTCGTCGACAATAAGTCTCACCCTGAGATTAGCTTCGCCTGCTGTTGCAGATAAATACAACTCTTCGTTGCCGATTCTCAAAATCTTATTTTGGAAGTCCACTGAAAAGACATCAAACTCTTCCATTATATCCAAGCCCAGAATAAATTCGTCGACGATTTCTGCGACGACAGCCTTGACCTGCAGCTCAGTACTGCCCAGCTTAATGTAAACAATGGCCTCTCCAAGCACGGGTATCCTATCTCCTTTCGCTGTCTCCAACACAGGCTGTTTGTTGGTCGTGAGTGCCGACATATTTGGCAACATGTCTGGACGTACAACGGATCTAGTGGCACCAGTATCGATGGTGAAACTGCATTGTCTTCCGTCTATGCTGCCAGGTATAACGAGGCTCTCGCGGTAGCGTCGGATAGTGGAGACCCTGACCTTGGGGCCTTGGGTCTCGCATGCCACGTGTTGCCCACCTACACAGGCCTCAGGTCGTTTTCCCTGATGGCGCTCCCTTTTGGTGTAATCTTGTCATCTGCGAGCCACCTGTTGGGTTTGTGAGCACTGCCTACTTATGTGCCCTTTCCTACCACACTTGTAACATTCTATGTCTGACCAATCTGCTTTCGTCCTACGTGCCCCAACCGGTACAGTGAGCTTGCTTATGGCTTCTTTTATCATTTTCATTTCTTGCCTTAGTTCCGCTGTCGTGTCTGCAAAGTCCTCTATCTCCTTCACTTCGCGCAGCCTGTTGCGGCGAGGCTGAGATGCATTCGTCGCTGCTTCAAATTCCAAGCCATAAATTACGCAGTCCGTAAGTGTTTTGAACCTTCCGAGCCTTAAAGCTTGTTGCATTTCATTGTCAAGTACCCCATCGATGAAGGTCTGGACGGTGATCTGGTTGACAAATTCTTCTGGGGCTTGGGGATATGCCAGTCGTACAAGTTTCTCCACTTTGGCACTAAATTCTTGCAGAGTCTCATTTGGCTTCTGGACCCTTGTCTTTAGTTGTGTCTGGTAGACCTGGCTCATGTACTTGTTACCATATCTCAAATCTAGGGCATGTATCACTGTTAAGTAGTTTTGCTGTTTCGACTCCGGGATGTTCTGGAGGATTTCTAGGGCTTTACCTCGAAGCGAGAGAATCAGAGCAGTGGCTGCCTGTTGTTCGCTCCACCCATTGCTGAGAGCTGCCGCCTCAAACTGCCTCCTATACATGGGCCACGATGTTTCTCCGTCAAAAGTCGGCGGCTTTAGGGTTCCATGAAGCTGCTGCACGGCTGGCATATCTTCTCCTGGACGATTTTGAACTGGAGACATTCCAGTAACTCCTCTTGGCTGAGTTCTATCAGTCTGACCCATCACCTGTTCTGTCAGTTCTTTATGTCTGATGTATGTGCCTTTCATCATCATCTTTATTTGTTCTTTCAATCCTTCAACTTCTTCCCATTGTTTATTCAAATCCTCTGTTACATTTTCTACTTTCCTGTTCACCACTCCTATTGCATTTTCCACATCTTCTACTTTCTTGTCCACATTTTCTATTTGTTCGTTGATCTGTTCAATTTCTCCTTTTACATCGACTCTCATATTGTGGAACATACTTCGGAGGTCTTCTTTGTCTTCTTCACGTTGCTTCTTGAGTTCTTCTTTATCTTCTTGTCGTCGTTGTTCGTCTTCTTCGCGTTGCTTCTTGAGTTCTTCTTTATCTTCAAGACGTCTCTGTTCTTCGTCTTGTCGTCTTCTCTCGTCTTCTTCGCGTCGTCTTCTTTTATCTTCTTGTCGCCGTTGTTCGTCTTCTTCGCGTTGTCTCTTCAGTAAGTCCATCAACTCTTTGATTTCAGCCATCTCGTCGTAGTCGGTCGTTCTGGTGTTTACCATTTACAGCTAGCTTACTTCACTTCTTCACTCACTTATCCCACTTCTGACACCAAATTGTTGCGTTTTCTCCGGGTTCTGGATAAGTGAGACTTTTAATTTTAACAAAACAACTTTATTTACTATATAAATATGGATACAATAAAAGTTCTAGAATGTCTCTCTCACAAAACACTTAATTTACTGTCTAAATATGGATACAATAAAGATCTAGAACGTCTCTCTCACAAAACACTTAGTTTATCTGGCCTTACACTGGTTACTCATCTGCACACAAGTCACTATACTGAAACTACGGTCTCTACTTCACACTAGTTACTGCCTCTTCTAGTCACTCCAACATTATCTTACTGAACTGAACTCCGCTGGCTTACTTCCATCTTTATATAGCCGTCGCACCTTCCAGTTCGTTCTCGAGCGTTCTATTCCAGAATCTTCCAGGACCTTCTTTTACTAGAAAGTTCTGTGAATACAGATCGGTCCCGTATGTATACAGGGGGATGTATATACAGGTGATCCAAATGTGGTCATCACTCCTATGTTACACAAGAGGTGTTTCTCGAACTATAAGATCTCTCTGCGTATACAGGGTGTAAGGGTTCTCTGCGTATACAGGGTGTATATACAGGCTGTTCGGAATATGCAGACCTCAGTTATCCGTTCCGACGGGGTACAAGTTGGTAACTTCGTTATTTTTGGTCCTAGAGGGTTGAGACTTCGCCTGTGGGGGGTCACCCCAGGCACCCCCAGGGGGGTGGGGAGGCGGTGTTGCCAGATTGTGCAAAAATTCCCAGATGTTGGGGAAGTTCTGGAGATGTGGCAACACCGCACCTACGTCTATTGAAGTGCTTTGTAATAATAATAATAATAATAATAATAATAATAATAATAATAATAATAATAATAATAATAATAATAATAATAATAATAATAATAATAATAATAATAATAATAATTTATTCCAGCAGATAGTACATTACACCTGTGTTTCCCAAACTTTTTTAAAGCGTGACTTCCTTTTGGTAACAATTTTTGTTCGCAAACCACCTCCCGCCCCCCATTCCTTTTTACCAAACGGAAATTTATTTGTAACAAATTAAACAACAGCCATGCTATGGCATTTAATAATCATCTAATAACAATATCGAGACGCATACAATCAAAGTAGAAAATTTGTTTGTTACTCGCGCCGTCTATGATCAAATAGCGCAAGTGCTTAGCCATTTTTTGGAAATTTCAACATGGTCAAGGACGTAAGGCTACATGCATTCTCGCAACAATTAGAACCGTAGACTGGATTTGCTCTTATTAGAGCTCTTCAGTACGGCATACTAATTGCAGCAAAAATACACCTATAAAGTAATACGGCTATAGTAGACAGCCTTTCAACACTAAGTGAGTGGTGGATGTGCCGCCACCTAGTTGCGGAACCAAGTAGTATGTTGTCACGCCAACTCCAAATAACACAAAGTGTTAAAAAATGGAGACTTTATACAACTAACTAACAATTTAGTAAATTGTCAGCCCTGGCCCATTTCTACCCTACTCTAATACAGGGACAAAGTATGTAAGCCTAGATGCATTCTCGCAACAATTAGAACCGTAGACCGGTTTCGCTCTCATAAGAGCTCTTCAGTACGGCATACTAATTGCAGCAAAAATACACCTATAAAGTAATACGGCTATAGTAGCCAGCCTTTCAACACTAAGTGAGTTGTGGACGTGCCGCCACCTAGTTTCGGAACCAAGTAGTATGTTGGAAATGGCGTGACAACGGTCTACAGTTCTAATTGTTGCGAGAATGCATCTAGCCTTACATACTTTGTCCCTATATTAGGGTAGAAATGGACCAGGGCTAACAATTTACTAAATTGTTAGTTAGTTGTATACGGTCTCTATTTTTTTAACACTTTGTGTTATTTGGAGCTGGTGTGACAACATACTACTTGGTTCCGCAACTAGGTGGCGGCACGTCCACTACTTACCTAATGGTCAAGGACAATGCAATACCAGATCTTTCTGGAATCATCCGTTTGCCTTTATATAACCAGCGAAGTGCTCACTGAGGCCTCATGTGCATGCTGTGTACTGTGCAGAGCAAAATATTAATATCTAAGAAAAATTCAAGCGTGTTGTATTCGTTCTTTGATATTTGTTATTTTGATAAATATGAACAAATTTTAAAAAATAATGTTGGAACCAGTTATATCACAAAGTGGCAGGAATACAAATCAAAACATATTGTATAGTGATAAATACCTTAAATATAAATTTACCGTTTTCTTTTTCAATAAACCGCAATTTGTGGTTTGTGGAGAAGTCTTATCAAAAAAGTTATGAAGCCATTAAAGCTGCTTCGACATTAAAGAAGCCAACATTCAGAAAAAAAGACAGGCCTGTAAAATTCTTTAAAAGACAACTAAGCTCCCTCCACAAGCAGCAAGGCACTTGTACGTCATCAACAATTACGGACGAAAAAGCATTGCTAGTCAGTTATCGAGTTGCATATCGCATTTCAAAAGCCAGTAAGCCACATACAATTGCTGAATATTAAATTTCACCAGCAGGTGTTCAGATGGTGGAAATATTGATTGGTGGAAAGGAGGCTACAAAATTAAAAACAACACCTCTCTCCGATAACACTATCCAAAGGAGAAAAAGCGACAATTCAGAACAGACCTGTTTCTTATTGAAAGTTGTTTCTTTTTCTGTAGAAAAAACTACATTAACTGAATTTCAGCACAGGCGGTGTTATTCACAGTCTAAAGCGAGATGTTGAATTTTCGCAGATTCATTGGCTTAAGAGCGGTTAATTTTTATGATTATTTGCTAAAGTATAAGTCAGATGATGTGAAGGCTTAAAGTTGATTGAGTTCAGGTAAATTGGTGTAAACAAACTGGTAGTTAGTAGAATTACAATTTAATCTACATTATTTATTAGAACTCTTATTTTATCAGTGTTAAATACTGAGTTCATTGAAAGAACCTGCCAGTTTCATTCTTAGGATAGGCAATCCGTTTAACAGCAATGTTTTTAGCGGGTTGTCGAAGATATTTTATAAATTTTGATAACCACAAAATAATGGAATCGATTAGTGTGGGGACCTCTGAGGACAACGGGAGTCCCCAAGAAAACATTAGAGCAGAAGATATAAGTAATGTTACAACGCAACAGAAAACATATTCTCATATTGCCAAATCCCAGCCAATCTATAAAGATCAAGTAATTATTATAAGCGCTCAAGAAACTTTAGAGCTATCCGACGTAGCACACCGTCGGAAATATTATAGGACCTAAGAATATCTGGTTTGTCCAAAATCTCAAACAACAGGGTGTGCATTTATTTGCAGATGCTAAGTTGGTTGAAGCCTTCGTACAAAATCACAGCAAAATACTGGTTGGCGTTCGATGATTGATAACTCCAGCCAGTAGGATAATTATGTCACATGTATGTACATCAGTCCCCAACAATGATAAAACAAATTGGTCTGACTCCCGTATTATCTATATCGCCTCTGAGAGCAAACGTGAAAGGAGGCGCATACCTATAGGTGCTCGGTTTTAGAAGACAAATATTTGTTAAGCCTCTAGATGATATAACTTTGCCGCCATCGTCTGTAATTGATTATGGTAGTACAAATTATAGAACATTCCTAAATTGCGATAACATGACTCGTTACAACTGTGAACAGCCAGGGCATATAGCAAGCAACTGCCCTAACAAAAGGAAAGAAGTCAGTCCGCCGCCATTTACATCTTAACCAAAATCAAAATCATATACTGAAGAATAACAAAACGGTTCAAGGAAAAGTAATATTACAGTTGACGTAAGCCCACCAGAAGCATCGCGTTCAAAAGAGCCCCACAGTCAAGCTCTTGCGCCACAAGTTTAGAAAACGATGAAGATACTTTATTTTTCTCTAATTATCAAACCAATGCAAAAGAAGACTGCTTCACTGTTCCTCCACCTCAATATAAAAAAAAATTGCAAGAAAACCTAAAAGAGCTGACCAACCAGAAAACGTAATACCTCCAATTGCCGAAATGATACTTCCTGTTGAGGAATTTATAGGGAATGCGTCACCATCATTCGCCCTTAATTTCAACCAAACAGCACACATCTTTGAAAATGTTTATCAAAACCCAGATCCACTGAGGATAGCAAAAGAATAGACGCAAGACACATATGTATGTCTTAATGGAAATGCTTTCTAAATTATAGTCTAGATTCACACATAGAGCCATCAAGGGGAGATGTACTAGAATAAAAAAGAAACTTTCGTGGTAACTAAAACTAAAAGAACTAGAAACTGGGTCAGAGACAGACACCGATCTCTCTGAAACAAGTTTTAGCACTGAATAAGCATTTTAATTTTACAATGGAATTTAAACGGTGTTTACAGTCACTTAGAAAAACTTAGAGTGGTAATCTAAGAAAGTAATCCAAAAGTAATTTGTCTTCATAAAAAGTGTCCAAAATATGAAGAGGCAAGAATACGTAATTGTGTTCCACAAACCATAAAAGATGCCCTCACCCTGTCTCGGTTTTTCTTAATAAAAAAAATGAAAAGCTTGCCCGGCTTCTGGCTCGTTGCAATTTAGGAAAAGGGAGGTTTTGGAAAAATAAAGAAAGAAGTAAAAGGAAATTAAACAAACCACAGGGAAGAGTAAAAGATAAAGAATAGAGAATGGTTAGGCTACACCCGGGAATTGGGAACTTCAGCGTCGGCAGTTGGTACCAGGCTCAGCAGGTATGTCACGACTATTTGCCTACTTCTAGTGACAGGAGCAACAGTTGTTAAAAGAACGGTTTTGGGGGTTAGAAGTTTATAAATTAATAAATTATTCACACAAAGTATTTTAGTTAATTATCTGATAGTTAAATAAATACAACGACATCAACGGTAAGTGAAATTTAATAGCTGGAATCACAACACCATAAGTGAGGAATGGTTACATTAATTAAGTGTTGTATTTTAGGCTGACACTCAGCGATGGTAAAAATGTGTTACTGTGTCAGACATGTAACTATTAATTTAATTTTATTTAACAAAGATGCAGAGATCCCCCTTACAGTCGACTGCTCGAGTTTACACACAAAGACAAGGTTAGAACATCAACTTAAACGTATGTATAGCTTAATAATGATCTGATTGTAAGTGTACTACTCAAGGTACACAAAATAAACAAACAAAAAAAAACTTCGTGGCCTTATCTGGAACTTAGTCCTTGTCCTTTAACTTCTTTGGGCCCTGAGGAGTGAGTGCTGACCCAGTTAAAGGAGAAAACACCACAAGATTTCAGCCCCCGGCAAGAAACCCCAAATGTGTGAGGTTTCTTTTCTGACAAAAATATAAATAATTCCACTGAAGTTTAATAATTTAATTAATTGATTAATTAATTTCATATCCCAAATATTTGTAAAGTTGTAACAAGATCCAGCTTCTAGCTGCAGTCAACTTTTTTAAGATCTTTCTGATCGCAACCTTATTGTTTAGTCACAGGAATCTTAGTAAAAATATAATTTCATATGAATATTAATCTTGAACCAAAGAACAAAAACTTGTTGGAATTTGATAAAAAGTGATAAGAGAGATGTTAATATTTCATTTAAAAATTATTTTATAACTATATCTGGTAGAAAGAGACAATGAAAAACATGACACTATACACTGAAGAGAGATAGAAAAACATGGACTGTCATAAGAGAGAAGGAGACAGTACATACCTAAGGGCAATTGCTATTATTAAAAATGTAAACAGAACCTCAAATAGAAACTTGTTTACTGTTTTGGACTTTAGGTTAATTCTTTACAAGTGAAATTAGATAAAGAGGGTTGTTTATTTGTATTAAACCTTAAACTACAACAAAAGTGAAAGTTCAATTGACGCCTTTCCAAGGTTTTACAAGTGTGCATTACAAACAAACTGTTTATATACCAAAACAGCAAACTGTTAGCTACAGAGTGTTCACAAGTGAGTATTATGTCCATATATTAACTATGTTTTTCACCCCTGGAGTTAACAATCTGTTATAAATATAAAGAGAGGTTTAGAACCGTCTCAAACCGAAGTAATGAGACTCAAAAAAATATATTGCAACTTCTAAAAGACATTGAGTTAATTGATCAGATATAATTATTAAACAAATAAACTTTAAATTATTAATTCACAAATATACATTGTTATTGTTTTTATTAATATTATATAGAGCAAGCGTTACTTTTAATATTTGTTAAGTTATCAATCAGTAGATCTATTATATTTGTGCGTGGTAGCTAAATAATTTAGAACTTTTTTTTAAGAAAACAAACTTTGGCTGAAAAAATATTATCGACTAAGGAAATACAGCTATCAATTTAACGTTATGTCTTTAAATTAAAATAGCACATTCAACTTTTATTTGCACCACTTGATTTCCAGTTGTACTTGCCTCAGATCCAACTGCCAATACCAGGTCAGCAAGTCAATCAGTGTAATTGAGTGAAAGGGATCTTAATTAAGATTCTTTCCTGGATAATTGATACCGACGAACTCTGGTTTATTTTTAAACTCTTGATCTAATTAATATCCCTTCTGTATTTGGCCAATCATTTACACCTAAGAAAAGTATATGGCTACGCACAACCACTTACTGCGAGTCAGCGAATTTTTGTATAAAATAATTCATTATCACAGAGGTCACTACTTTTAAACTTTTAAACTATTTCAAAATTTCTTGAAGATGATATATGATCCAGCTATTAGTGGTCTCTTGATTTTTTATACTGTTTATTTTAAAATAAATTAGTAAGCTGATTTTATTTCATCATTATCTTACTTATTCCTACTCTACAGGATGTCCTTATTTTCGGAATGTATTTTCAGGGATACAACTCAAAATTGTGAGAAATTTCTTTATTTTAGGAACGTATTTTCAAGAATTCAACTCAAAATTTTGAATACTATAAAAAACAAAATGATTATTTGACGTGGTAGGTAACATTTAAGGTTTTTTTGTGTGTGTATGTCTAATTACCGAAAATCATATTTTTAGGTCGGAAAATAAGTGTTTGCCACGTTTAGGATTAACAAAGTTTCCCTATCTTTTAAAAATATTTTGATAAACATAATTTCCTTGAAGAGATCACGGATTAAAAAAAATTAAATAAGCTCCAACTACGATCCGTACAATCCATATCTGGGATCATTCCGTATCTCCGATAATAATAAAGTTATTTTGATGAAGTTCGGTACATAGGTTTTTACTAGAAACTCTATAAGTGAAGATAGGAACCTGTGATGAGCACTGATAAGTACAATTTGGAGAACCCAATTCATCACAATACAGTTTTTAGACCTGGCGATCGTTTCGCTAACGAAGTTAGCGTCATCAGATGGATGAACAAACTAAGTGAATAAAGACTAGAACTACTATTTATATATTAGTTGCCAAGCAGTTGCTAATAGCGTCCTGTAGGAAGGTATACAAACAGACCCCCACTGTTCAGTCTTAAATCCCTGTAATTAAAACTGCATACCTGCTTTTGTTATAGTGTGTATCATTATCAAATACTACTTCTTAGAAGGACACACTAGTTATTAAGATAACAGTTCGAACAATGAACTACATAAAACCGGACCTACTCTATTCATCGAAACATTGAGATTTTCGTTGTCTACATGATGGTTATTATCCAAAATCCAAATATGCTGAGAAATACATGACTTGTCAATAGTGCCATATCTCAGTTGCGCTAAATGATCTTTAAATCGAGTTTCAATAGTCCTTTTAGTTTGTCCAACATATTTAAATTCACAATCATTGCAACCCATTTCATAGACTCCCGATATTACTGTGGTTTCATCTTTATTCTTTGGGTTACCTAGCAAATTTTTTAATCTGTGTTTTTTTTTTTTGGTGTAGAAAATGTTAGCTGCAAATTGGCTTTCTTCAAAATGCTATTAAAACCTCTCGTAATTCGCGATGCGAATGGTAAACAGGCAGGGGTGTTGTCTGGTCTATCTTTTCTGGAAGTCGCAGATTCCGCTAAGATCTTCTTTGTTTTATGTTTATTGACTAGTTTCTCCACTAAGCAGACAGAGAACAGGATTAGAGCAGTCTAGATGAAAATAACCATTTTATACCTGGTACGTCGTAAAAGCTAATTTCTATCTCGCAATCATTACAAGAAATTATTTTAATTTCCGCAAGATTGTTGGGAGGCAATCCAACTTCTACCTTATCATCTTTATCCAACGTTGTGCCCTAAGTAAGGGCCTGTGGACGTTACCACCACTGAAATGGTGATAGTAGTTAACTGTTGTTTGAAGTCCATCTATGAAAAGAACAAAATATGTTAAAGTTAAGTAACTCTGAAAGTTTAGGAATTTTGTAAACAGTTTTAAGAAAAAAGAAATGGGTTTTTGTAATTAAATTCCATCTGCAAGATGCCATAGCGGGTCTAATTAAATTTGTTTTTTTTATTCATTAAAATCTGTGTTTCATTTGAAGAAGTCTGTACCGGTTTTACTTTATTTTTATTTTATTAACTAACACCTTCTTTAATTAAAGAGCAGACCGCCTGCTGGTTTTTATACAAACAATGTAAGCAAGTATTGTTTTACGGGTGGCGGCATCCTTTATCTTTATCTTTGTCTAGATACCTGTCTGGTGGACATTTTTCTTGTAAAATTGAGCTAATTAAAAATAAATCAATAGACTCTTATAAAATTAAATTAAAAGTTCGGGACGCAGCAAGTGCGTTATGGTAGTGAATTTTTATTAAATGCTTCAAATTTGAATAACTCAATTTTCTATAAACTTAGAAAATTCAATTTTGGTATGTGGTAAGGTCTTTCTTACGGCAACGTATTCACCAAACTTCATTAAAATAGCTTTGTAATTTACAGAGAAAAAAAATTTTTTCTAAAAAAAATTAAAATTTGAATAACTAAATTTTTTTATAAACTTAGAAAGTTCAATTTTGGTGTGTAGGAAGGTCTTTCGCAAGGCAACATATCCATCAAATTTCATTAAGATAACTTTGTAATGTTCGTAGAAAAAAAAATTCGAAAGAAAACTCAAAGTTTTACCGGTAAACCTTGTCGGATTTTCCTGGCTAACGAACTCATCCAAGCCATTAATAAAAAAAGGTACTTGCCGAGTTTCATCAAAAATAGGTTAATTATTTTTTGAGTTATCGGTTGGTTACATATATATATATATATATATATATATATATATATATATATATATATATATATATATATATATATATATATATATATATATATATATATATATATATATATATATATAAACATATAAAAATTGAAACAGACCCCGGATATGGGTTCTAGGGGCCGTAGTTCGCCCTCATTTGAAAGAATTTTTGCAAAGTCTCACCATCGATACCTCTCTTTAGTGGTTTTTAAAAATAAAAATTCACTAAAAATGTCCTGGACGCAGCAAGTGCATTATAGTAGTGAATTTTCATAAGAATTGCACACTGTTAATAAGGTATATTTTTAAAACCAATTCTTTAAGTTTAAATGGACCTGGAAGACTGGTTTTAGAGGTCCTAGTTAGCAGTGATTTGAAGAAGTTTCTATTTTCCATGGAGCGAGAAAATTAAAATTTGGTAGAGAAATATGTTACTACTGCAAGTCTCTTTAAAAAATTGTGTTGCAAATTTAATTAAAGTCACAAAAGTTTTCTAGAAAAAAAAAATCATTATTTACAAAGGGAATGTACCTGTCAAATCATAAGTATGGCAGGTATTTTCCTTTTAATTGCTTGGATGGTTTTGATTTAGTCAAGCCAGTAGAACTAGTTTGTGCAAACAAAACAACAACAAATTTTTTTAAACCAACTTGTAGTTATCTGCGAAGCTCATTATGTTATTTTTCTTTAATTTAGTAGCCACGCTGCGTTTACATAGGTGTTACTATGGTTCTAAATTAAAGATTCTGGCTTAACAGGAAATTCAGTTATCGGATTTCAAATATTTTTACAAAAATTCTCTACCATAATGTATTTGCTGCACCCAGACCTTTTTAAACACTTATTTACTGTTACTGTATCCACACTTTTTGAAAATGAGAAACTATTGTAGCTCTCTATGTAAGTCTGACAAACAAGGCAACCTGAATTTCATTTTTGGAAAAATATTTTAAACAAATGAAATGGGGTAACAATTTAAACATAAATTGGAAATTTTGGTTCGATCCTTTGTCGCAGGGGTTTCCCTTCCCCTTCTGCATGCCTACAACCACCCTCGACGGCTAGATAAGAACAATGTAAACCAAAAAATGTTTTTGGGAACAACCCACAAGAGAGAACGGGACCTGCGGTGAGTTTAGGGGTTCTGAGCGGGATAAACAGAATTTAAGGAGGTATACCTGCAAAATGGGATAAAGGCAGCTTATAGAGGTCCAACTAATCTGGTTTATTCACACTTTTCGCTCACATTTCCTTTTTATCTTCTTCCCCGCTTAACACCCCTATTCACTCCTGGTCCAGTAACTTTCTTCGGGGCTGTTTGCAAGAAATATTTCTTGTGGTCTGTGCATCTAGAAGGAGATCCAAGCATGTTTCTGATTTTTTTTCTAATAACCCCCGTTTGCTAATCTGCAAATTTAGCGAAAATTCAATTTTTATTTACAAAACGAATGTACCTGCCAAATTATAAATGTGGCAGGTATTTTTTATTATTAGTCGCTTGGATGATTCCTTTTATCCAGCTCAATCGAACCAGTTGCTGCAAACAAAATAACAAAAATGGTTTTCTAAAACAAACTTGTCGTTGCCTGTGAAGCTTATTGTGTTATTTTTTAAATTTAGTACCCACCCTGTTTTTATCTTTTTTATCTAGGTTTTAGAATGTTAAAAAACTGAAGATTCTAGTTTGATGGGAAATTGAATTATCACCATTTGGAATACTTTTACGAAAATTTGCTACTATAACGCACTTGCTGCACCCAAACTCTTTTCAACACTTATTTACTATCGCTGTATTCATACTTTTTGAAATGAAATAAATAAATATAAACAATACAAAATTTTGAAATTATAATTTTGATAATTTACGCTGAACATCTGTTTATCGGTATACTTTAAAATGCTACATAATATTATGTAGTTTCATCTACCTCAAATTTTCCATATACGAGATGAAGAGTAAAAAAAGTTAACTCACAATTTTCATTTATAACCATTGTCCAATATTAATTTTCAATACTTAATATTTATATCCATATTTTAAATAGGTTAGTTAAAAGTCAGTTGTAAACGCTACATAACAAGCGCAAGCCACGAAGTGTAGAATATAAATAACGCGCTTGCCAAGCTTGCAAGCAACTTGCTGCTTTTGAAAATCAGCGGTGTCATCCAACATCAACCAGCTATCAAGCGTCTTGTAGTCGCATGCTAGCGTTTATGGGTGCATTAGGAAAAAAATGAGCCAGGGCTATTATAGTTAGTTAATTGTACGCAGTCTTTATCTGAAACATTTTGTGCTAACTAGAGCAGTTGTGACGACATACTACCTGGTTCCGCACCGAGATGTCGTACATTTGACAATCTTATACGGGTCTGACATTTTTCAATGCTGCTGATGTAACTTCCATTGTTTATATTTTATTTTTATATACCATTTTTTAAATAGCATAGCAGTGCAGGTACCGTAATCTGTCTTTGTCCAACATTGTAGACATTGCATTAGAGAATCTGAAGTGATGTCGAGGATCATTTTAATATTAATTTCGAATAACTTTAATTTCCTTTAATCAAAACACTTGAAAATTGGTACACAACCAGGTCTGCCTGTGTTCTTTTAAAAGATATTGCGTTTTAGAAAATGTTTTTTAAATCTTTGTTAAGAAAAATTGGCCGTTAAGATATGATGAACGAACTTAGACAAGCCATTAACAAAATAAGGGTTATTCCCAAATTTGGGGCAAATCAGTGAAGTATTTTTTAAGTTATCGGTTGGCTACATATATATATATATATATATATATATATATATATATATATATATATATATATATATTTATTTATATATATATATATATATATATATATATATATATATAAACATTATAACTGACCATGAAAATGGATTCCAGAGGCCCGAATTCGCGCTCATTAGAAGAAATTTTCCGAAAGTCTCACCATCGATACCTCTCTATTAGTTAATTTTCTTAATAAAAATTCACTAATATAAGTGGTGCAAGTTTACAGACGATAGCCTTAGCAATTATTTTCGTTAGGTAGTATCTTATGTATTTCCTTAATAATCCTGCATTTAGCAAAACAAAGTGGCAGTAAATAAAAATTGCTGCAATATTTTCTATCCAATTTGTTTGCTTCGCTATATAATTTGCGATTAAAACAATCCAAACCATGTATGTTTTACATTCATTTTCTTTTCATCACAATCAATTTAACCTAAATGTATGCTTCTATAAAACTGAATGAATCGTTTGCAAAGATGAAACATTGGATCGTGTATACGGGAAACTATTAAGTTCAGCATTGATGTGCCATAAAACTGGATATCAGCAGCAGTTTGTTATGTATTCTGGGTCAGAATTGGCGCACTGGGAATGAATGCGCAATGAGAAAATTGATATAATGTATCAAAAACATTTATGTTTTCACCTCTGGATACATATATTTTCTTATTCAGTTTATAAGTGATATTTCTGGGATTTCCATCGGCATCCTGTTCTATACAAAAGCACTAGCGTTTTTGTATTATTCATCCAGATGCTTATAAAATGTTTTTCTTTTTGCAAGCCCTGAAACGAAACTCATAATATTAATAAAGCACAGCCTGGGTAATAAATGGAGGCGCGTTTGGAGTTGAATAAGATGCTATCTGAGAAAATTTGGTTTCTTTGTGTTAGAACTCATGTGTTTAGTACAATTATTTGACTGTGAAAGTATATATCAGTTTTAACATTATTGGTCCTTCGAGCCGGATTACCCATAGAAATAAAACATAATACATTTTGGATATCCATGTTTTCTATGTGCTTTCTTTTTTCTGAGGCGACTGGTATTTATATTCTGCACGGGTAGTTTTAAATCTCGTACGGTACACACATTGTACATTTTATAAAATTCCTCCCTATCAAGAGTAGGTACTTTGAATTTAACTTCTTATTCTCAAAGGTTTGAAAATGTTTTTGTCTGCCGATCTTAGATTTAATGTAGTTTTTTCTCTATGTAAACCAAACTCATTTGTCAATTATTCATCTAAATAGCTAATCGTATAACATTAAATAAGTTAATAATTTTAAATACTCATATAGGTAATATTTTTTTTGTTGAAAAAATCAGTGCTCGTAAATACCCAGTCATAATTATTTTCATTTACAACAACTGTAAATTGATATTCGTAAATTATCTACGCATTCTGGCAGTGTAGTGTAAGGCTTATTATTAGCCACACAAAATAATTCTAAGAGTTTAAATCTGGCGATCTTGCAGGGCATGATATTGCTCCTCTTCGCCCAATCAGTCTCCCAGAAAGTATTTGGTCCAGATACCGACGAACACCTACGGTATAATGCGAGGGTGCTCCGTCTTGCTGAAACGTTATTTTATTTTCATTGCAACGGTCAGTCTATTTCCACTACTATGGCCAATCACCGACGCCAGTTTCACCTCACTATCCTGTAAATTTTGCCAAACTCCTGCCTCTCTGTAAGGAGGGTAAGGATCTTTAACGTTTCCAACATCGCATGGACACAGGACAAACAGCCTTACGCCCCCTCAGAAGGGTGGGACGTGCAGACAATCAACTTGTTCAAATACAATGCCACAACTTCGGTTGATATTACTGTTACAGTATGTACTGGAAAAGTGAAAGAAAAACCCTGCGATCGAACCCAGTACCCTTCAGTTCAGAGGCACACGTTCTGACCACTGACCACCGAAGCTCTTAAGAGAATTTGATTAGCTTCAAAATGAAGTGTCACCACTCAATACGAGGAATGACCGACAGCGTTGAAAATGTCGCCAAAATGTCCATCACACCCCTCCCCCCAAATACAAATTGACGCGTGCCAGCGATTTCTTTTAATTAACTGTAAATGTGAAAAATCTGGTGAAACATATAAAAATTAAAAACTGATGCTGAATATGAGTTTTATTTTAAGAGTCATACTGTTCGCGCTCATTTGAAAAGAAAATTTGAAAATTCGCGATGTCCTCGATTTTTTCATAGAAGACTCGCTGAAAGAAATAAGTATTAATTAACGTATCGTAGTTGAGTATTGCTGAAAATCAATAAATTTGTGTATTGTCAGTGACGTAAGATATAGAGGTTAACGTAATGACCATATTTATTATTTTCAGTGAATTTTCTTTGAAAAAATTCACTAATGGGGAGATCCCGACTTTTGAATTTTGAAAAAATTTCTTCAAATGCGCGACCTAGGACCCCTAGAACACATCTCCGAGGTCAGTTTCAATTTATATATATATATATATATATATATATATATATATATATATATATATATATATATATATATATATATGTATGTATGTATGTATGTATATATCACTTCGATAACTAAAAAAATAATGGACCGATTTTGATAACAGTTTGCAGGTACTATCCTTTTGAAAGTGGCTTGGATAAGTTCGTTAACCAGGAAAATCAAACCAGGTTTTCCGGAACATTTTCGGTTTTCCTTCGAAAAAAATTTTTTTCGCAAGAAATAAAAAACCGATGGTAACCAAAGTTAACACATAGGTTTGTGATATAAAAGGTAAACTATGTACCAAAATTCAGATATTTATGGTATAAGGGAAAAAAGTTATAGGCATTTAATCACAAAATGTCTGGTGCCAGATAATGTCTATGAAAATTCACTACCATGACGCACTTCTGCATAAAAACTTTGTGCATTAGATGATTTAAAGGTAAAATAAGGTAATGTAGAAGATAGTAATGTTAGAAAGCATGTCACAAACTCAATGTTTCTGCACGGGCTGAAAAAATTTGACGAACGGCTTAGCTTATAAATGACATTCCCATTCCAGCTGTTTGTGTAAAGAAAAAGAAACAAGAAGTTGGTAATGCCTAAAGTATGAAGCCATATCTAATAAATCACAGTTAAACTCGTTACAACGGCTTAACATTAACTATAGAAGTTTCAGTGAACCGAGTGCAACACTTGCAACACAAACCCCGTTTCGACATGCTTCTTATCGTTGTGAATAAATTATATACAGTTCAGAAAGTTGCCTTATTAATATTAAATTTCCTAACGAGTCGAGTTTTTACTGTTCGCAAAACATCGACCGTAGTATCATGTACATTATATAAAGCATATGAGGAACATGTGAAAAATTCTTTGTTTAAATCTTCCAGACAAAATACATTCAGGAAGGCATTTAACAAAACTTAAACCTTAAAAAAAGTAAAATGGTTACGCAGAAAACTGGTCAACAAACTTTGTTAAATTATCTACAATAAATACCTACCAGATATGTTATATATATATATATATATATATATATATATATATATATATATATATATATATATATATATATATATATATATATATATATATATTCATTGATATTTTGTGGTGGATTTAATTAATACACATCGTTCTTCAGAGTACCCCCAAAATAAAAATCCATGAGTGTTATATCAGGACTTCGATCACACCAATGAACCGGCCCATTGTTATGAATGACACGATTATTAAAATTTCGGTACAAAAATTCTTTGACGATCCTAGCATTGTGAGCTGGACAACCGTCTTGTTGGTACCAAATATCGTCTAAATTATCATGAACTCTTCTAGTTGTTGGTAAGATATCATTTCTCAATAGATTAAGATACATTTCCCCAGTTAAATTATTTTTAAAAAAGAACGGACCAACAATGAAGTTACCTGATTTTTTTTAAATTACCTGTCTAATCTACAAATGAAAGTAACAGTTTTTTACCTAATAAGCCGCACCAAACATTAATATCAAATCTATCTTGCAATCCTCTTTCTTCCTTTAGATGGGGATTTTCATTTGCCCAATAATGCATATTATGGCGATTATACACACCGGAATTTGTAAATCTGGATCATATTATTTTCAAATGAAAATTTTCATCTTGCTGACATTTTCCTTGATACGATCTGCAGAACTAAAGTCGCTTAGGGTAATCTTCAACATTTAAGCCTTGTACGATTGTAGGTTTCTTTGGATGGTAATACTTTGTTTTAATACACGGTGTACCGTGCTTTTTGGAACGTCAATTTGTTCACCATAAAACCGAACAGATTGCGGAGGGTTTTCGTTTGAAACCTGAAAGACGGCATTATTTCTTTCTTCGTTTCTTGGCATTAGTAGTTTCTTAGCGTGGAGGCTACCGTAGTGCAATAGATTGGTCACTATCCTGCGAAATATTTTGGTGTTTGGTTGTCGTCTTTCTGGGTAGTTGTTTTGATATGAATTTTCAGCTTCCTCAGTATTTCGGTTAGAACGAATATAACATTGCAACGTGTCAAAATATTCTTCATTACTGAACATATTGTTGAATAGTATTTAAAATAAATAGGAAACAAACTATTTAGTACAACATTTTAAGCAACGTGTTAAATACACCCCGAATTGTTCAGATAATTAAGAATGACAGTATTCTTAATTGTCGCGATAATGTTATATCCATAGCAACATTTCTTCTGTTGTTTTTCAGTTGAATTACGTTTAAAAATCAAACATTTTTTAAAGGAAACAATTTTTAAATGCGTCTTCGTAAACCATTAATCTGCTTTTTATTGAGTTCTGTTAGTAAATTTAGTTATTTACTAGGTTTACCTATTTAATTAAATTATAACAGTTTTTTAGGATAATGTTGTAATGTAAAATATCATTTGTAATAATGGGCCAATTCACTGGTGTGCTCAAAGTTCCTATTCTTTTATCGTGAATTATTACGGAAAATTGTGTTAAAAGTAGAAGTATATTGTTAGACTCCATGGTCTACTGCTTTTTGAACACTTTCTTTTTGTTATTTGTTTTCTGGTTTTGGGTTTCATACCCTACTATCCTCAAAACGGTTTTTTTTTTTCAAAATTGTCAGTGCAATTACAAGATTTCTCACGCATGTTGTACATCATTGGAAATCTCTCAGGCTATCACTTTGTCCAATATGGCTGCCATAATAAAAACAAACGTTGATACATGTAGCTCAAAAACAAATAACAATCCAAAGTTGAGAGTAGCACAAAAAGATTACTCTGTAAAAAGTGTCCTAATCATATGCCTACTTAGATATTGAAAAAAGGAAATCGACAATTTTTTTTTTTTAATAACTCGAAGTCAAATTTGGAACGAGCATGAAATTATACAAAACATTGCTAATTTAACCGTCTCCCTATCTCTAATAATAACGAAGATAGCAATACATTCCCATCCAGTTTGGGACACACTGTATAGATCTTTAGATGGATATTGGTTGTCTTTTTCCAACATTATCTTAAACGTTTTCGTTAAAAGTACTTTCAAAGTATTGTAAACACATTCTCTCATTATTTAGCGTTTTACAATGTGAGATAGAAGCATTACTAAAATTTCTAGTATGATCAGTATCAAGATTATGTTCAGACAAAGAACAATTTGTTTTTTGCAGATGTAGGTATAACACCTTTGTTCTGTGTTAATGTATCTTGAGGACTCTGCTTGTTTGGCCAATGTATTTCAAATTACAATTACCACATGAAATACAATACCCCAGATACTTTAGAAATTTCGTCTTTACTTTTAAGTTTACTGATGATAGTATTAATTGTTTTTCTTCCGACTTATAACATCACGCAATGAATTTAAAAAAAGTAGCTCTTTTAGTGAATTTTCTTAAAAAAAATTCACTAATGAGGAGATCCCGACTTTTGAATTTTGAAAAAATTTCTTCGCATGAGCGCTATTAGGCCCCCCAGAAAACATATCCGGGGTCAGTTTCAATTTTTATATGTTTATATATATATATATATATATATATATATATATATATATATATATATATATATATATATATATATATATATATATATGTATCACACCGATAACTCAAAAAATAATGGGCCGATTTTGATCAAATTTGGTGAAAAAATTCCTTTTGCAAATGGCTTGGATGAGTTCGTTAGTCAGGAAAATCTGCCCAGGTTTTCCCGGAAAATTTTGTGTTTTCTTTCAAAAAAAATTTATATCTCCGGAATTAACAAAGTAAGGACAATTTGGGACGCAGGCTTACATCCTTATAGGTAAGTTACCTACCAAAATTTAGCTATGTAGGTCAAAAGACAAAAAAGTTATAGGCATTTAAAAATAAATAAATTGGGGTTTTCCTCAAAACGTCAAATTGGCGATTTAAAATGTCAAAATTGGCAACATTTAGGCAAATAACTCAAATCTAATACGGGCTATAGAAATAAAATGTCTCAAGAAGGATGTTTTACAAACCCTAAAGTCTTAGTTTCAACCGTCATTGTCCTTCATTTTACTAAAATATTTGCAGAAAATTCATTTCAAATAGACCCTTTCTCTGATGCTTGGCAGTAGCCTTAGCTATAGAGTTTATCATTTAATGGTATATAATTTTTGTCGAATTTTCATAAAAAATTAATAAAGCTCAATATATCCGTTATTATATAATATATGAAGAAAATTTGTATATATTAATTATAGGGTGTCTTGAGCTACATCTTAAAATAATATTTCTGCAATCACAGGTGGCCCATAAGTCGTTGGTGATACAAATTTCCTTTTTTTAATCAAACACGCCTTATGTTATTGCATTTTTGCATTTTCCATCGAAATATAATGCATGTTTGTAAGAAAATAAATTCTGGACGCAGCAAGTGCGTTATGGTAGCGAATTTTTATCAAATGTTTCATATTTGAACAGTTCAATTTGCTATTAACCTATAAGGTTGACCAAGAAACGTGTTTTTTCGGGAACATTTTAAGTTTACTTTTGGAAATTTTTGTACATTTTCACACAATAAAGTTATTTTAATGGAACATGGCACATTGTTTTTACTATATAGGTTATACTGGTAACCAAATTTGATGCCTGCTTTCTTAAAAAACACACATATTTGTTATTAAAAAGATTTTTATGAAAATTCACTACCATAACGCACTTGCTGCGTCCAGAATTTTTAGTTTTTCACCACGTTTTTGTTGAATTTTGCTGTTAGTTCGTGTTCACCAGAAGTTTTTCTTGCCTAAGTTCGTAAGTGACTTTTTAAAATTCTTCTCTTGGAATTGAGGGACTCAGATCTTCTGGGGTTATCTTCCCCATTTCCTTTCTATACTCTTCTTCACAACTAATTTTCTCTCTGTGAGATAACTCTTCTATATAGGCTTTCCAGTGCTTAGCAATGTCTTATTTCTCTAGTAATACATTTTCAGCGTTGTCCTTCATGAGTTTTCGTTTTGTTCTTGGTTCGTTATGCCGTCGTCTTACCTTTTGGTCAGCTTGATTCGACCGTCAATTATAAATGTATGTTTCGATTTCTTCGCCATTTCTTGCATACATATTTTTGGTTTCCTACATTTTTGTCGTAGAGTATTTCTTAATTTTGTTATTTTGGCTGTATTGCACTTCATTCTGAATAGATTACGTTCTTCAATAGGTTTTTGGTATGAGGGTTTTTGATGTCAAACACGTTTTCCTTGGTTCCAGTTTCTTTTTGCCCGGTATTTTTTCGAAAGCTGCTTTCAAACCGCTTTTTATGTCTGCCCGCGTGATATTTCTTAGTTGACATTTAAACCATAGGTCTCTTCTGCAAAAATTTCTACTTCATGTGCATCTTTTAGTTTGCTTCTGCACATCTCTTGTACCAGATTATTCTCAATGTGTGTAACTGAAGTTATAAAAAATCTTTATGTTAGTTCTGGTAATGATAAAATATATTTATTGAATATATATTGAAACTTGAAAAAAGTCAAAGAATAAAATAAAACATATGGAATATATTTTGTCACCTTAAGTAAAATATACAAAATCTTAAATTGTTCTGCTTCTTTTAGTTTGCGTACGTATTTCCTTTTTGCATTTCCTCAATAAAATATATTACCACCGTGATAAAACGCCTTTAGAATTGGACGCATGGTATAATTTTTTTTTCTTAAACCGCTGATGATACCCTAGACGAGATTAAAATTTTTAATTCCCTTTAATTGCTACATGGATTTAACATTTTAAATATTAACCGACACATACATCATAAGCAACACGGCGCAGAGAAAAAATAAATGTTATGGAATTTTGTCAAACTGCTTAATGATACGGACCAGTTGTAAAAATGATGAAATTTTTTCATGGTCTGGAAAATCCAATTACATATTTTTAAGTAGAGAGAGTCGTCAGAAAATTAGGTTAGCCAGTTCTATATCTTTTGATGTCAGACCTTTCATCTATCACGCTGGTATTATAATTAAACCATGATATGATTTATATTGTGATAACTCTATGACAAAAGATGAAGGCTGATGTTGATAATCACAGACGATACGCTTAATAGATGTCTTCATATCTAAATGCCTTTGTCTGTGTTGATAACTTCTCCTGCAAAACACACAACGAAAGTCGCGTTTACAACAGGGAAAAGTCGCTTTCGCTGCGGGTTCAAAGAGTTTAACTTTCTGCTTTCCATGTCGATTATTATGATAAATGTCTGGAATAAACGATGGTAATGTGAAACCATTAAAACAGCGGTATCATGCTTTAAATGGGGGTCTTTGTTCGAATTGCGAAATTTTACATGGAATAACTCTAATTATGGCAGTTTCGTCAGCTCTAATTACATTTCACCAAGTGGACTGCAAATAGGAAATTTGAATTATCTCTAATTTGCATTTAATTTTGGTAATATTTCTCAGAAAATGCGATTTGTGTGTGATTTAACAACTCGACAGCAAAATGATTAACAACTATGATATGCTTCAATCAATCAATTTGGTCGTAAAAAATTTACACAATGAACATGGGCAATGAATAAAAACAATATAAAATAAATATGTGCACATAAAAAAGACACGAAAAAAATCGGGACGCAGCAAGTGCGTTATGGTAGCGAATTTTTAACTTTGAAAAACTGAATTTGCTATAAACCTATAAAGAAAGTTGAATTTTACAGTAAGGCCTTTATCGAGTCAATATTTTTTCCGGTGGAAGATCGGGGAAAACTTTTTGAAAACGCTATATTTTTGTAAGTATCAGAGTAACTGGAATGAGACTTTGCACGTGGCTAGAAGAAGTGCAAGTAAGCCCATGTTGTGAATTTTAAGTAATTTGGTACACAATATTTAGAGTTTTTTCCAAATTAAAAATAAAATCCTAAAGACATGCGTTGAAACGACTCAATGGTTAAAGTCGAATGCCTGACAGACAGAGTAGTTAACTGCCACGCGTAGATTGATTCATACAACAGGTATAAACCATACAGCAACGGTAATCAAACCAAATATATACCAGGCAGAAAACATAATATCCAAATCAACAATCGTGAAATCTCGGCCACAATTTGGAAAATGACAGACGACATGAAATTAAAATTTGCCAAGTGATTGTTATTCCACTGAGGGATTCAGTCAATTATTAAAATACACTATATTTGTAGCTTTATGAACGGCCATAAATACAGTTTTAGCGCAGCTGTCGCATAATATAGGAGAAATGTAAACAAATTGGACTCAAGTTCATAAAAATGATTTCAAAATAGTTTCTTTTATCTTTAAGCTTAAACATAAGACGCCATATAAGACCGAAAAAATCCTTGAATGTATTTCAATTGTAATTCTATTAATTCTGTAATTATTTGTTACGTATACCTTTCACATACTACCTCGGGCATGAAGCCTGTGTCAGGTATCATCTAGAGAACGTTAGTTGACATATTAGCAGATAGCGCATTTAAAGCGTGCTGGACTACTAGGCACAAGGTTGCATGATCGAATCGAGCTCGATTAATGTATGTTTTCTGTGTTTTATTTTGACATTTGGAGAAACAATAGTACACAGATTTCATACGTTTTTAACAAGATCTCATTTTTGCTTAAAACTCCTGAATAAGCTTGTCACCTTTGAATCTGAAATTATAAATTTCAGCAGACATTTTGTTATTGATATTGAAAACACCGGTTTGATTAAGTTGACTAAAACGAAATCATACTAGCGAGTAATAAGTAAAAATAACTGCTATGTTTATAATTGGGTAGATACTTTACTTTTCTAAATATGAATTAAGTTTCCTTCTGGAAATCTTTTGTATAACTATAATGAAATTTGTGAGACAAGTCTTTTAGAGAGACCTAAACTATATACAGATATAGCAAAAATTAGTACTTGAGGTTCATAGAAAATTGAGTTGGGCATCTTTCTCAAAAGGAGTTAGAACACAAGCTTTTTTTGATAATAGAGAAATATCAATGGTAACACTTTTGAAAGAGGAGCTCTAAAACAAGGTCTGTGTAAGTTTAAAGTATTAACTTTACTAATATGCCGTATAATAATCGTGTACATTTTTTATGAAAATTCTCTACTATAACGCACTTGCTGCTTCCCGAAATTATATATATATATATATATATATATATATATATATATATATATATATATATATATATATATATATATATATATATATATATATATATATATATATTGATAAAGCATGGGTTTATCAATTAGGGCTTTCAGACCCACGATTGGGTGATAATTGATATATAGAGGGGTTTAAATAGGTTTATTCAGGTTTTATCGAGGTTTTTATTATTATATTTTAGTATCTTGAAACTGTTTGAGCTATTATTTGTGATACTTGATATGGTAGCTAATTGGCCACTGTTTCAAATATCAAAAAAACTATTCAGCGACATTGAAGCATCATAAATTTCACCCGTATAAAATTCATCTTGTACAACAACTGAATGAAGATGATTTTGATCGGCGGCTGGAGTTTTGTGAAGTTATGACTGCACGAATAGCTGATAATGGGAACTTTCTGTTCAATATCTGTTTTTCAGACAAGTGTACGTTTTTATTAAGCTCTACAGTCAATCCTCATAATTGTCGTTATTGGGCAGATAATAATCCAAGAAATTTTGCCCACACTCAAACTCCGCAGAAATTGAATGTCTGGACTGGCATTTTTGGTCCGTTTAATCGGACCAATTTTTCTTGATGGCAATTTGGAGTTACTAGAAGATATCTCTACTAATTGACATTGTTGAAAATGATGATCGCTATCAAGAAAATCAATTAGTGTTTCAACAAGATGGAGCTCCTCCGCATTTTTCACAACGTGTTAGGGAGTTTTTGAACAGAGAGTTTCCAGAGCAATGGACTGGGCATAGAGGTGCTATTGAGTGCCCCCCTTGATCACCGGAGTTAACTCCTTTAGACTTCTTTCTATGGGGCCATTTAAAGAGTATAA